>PTEX01000025.1:159353-317897 GCA_003342815.1 Eudromia elegans | reverse complement strand
TAGGATTCATGACACTACTTTTTTTTTTTTTTTTTTGGCATTTAGAAAGAGCTCAGAGCCTTCTATTTGTAAGCAAAGCCTCTTCCAGGTTTTGTTTCATTCTGGACACCCGGAGATGTAGATGCATTTGCCTGGTCTTTCCTCAAATGTTTTCAGTCTCGTTCCCTGTGAATATCACATTTAAGATATATATTCAGTATTCCAACTATTAGAAATACTGACAGATGATTATTAATTACTTGAAAATATGTTTAAGAGTAAAGAAAAACTAATCTATTTGCAGAAAATTGACAGAAGTTGAAAAGACTAAGTATAAAGAAGAAAATGTGAAGATTTTTTATGATACCTCTTTATCATTTATCAGCGATCCAAAATTTTTTTTTTTGGTGAGAAAAAAATAGAGTTAATTAAAGGAAATTCAGAATGAATCACAGGTCATAGTGACTAGGAAGATATATGTGTTTGTATTTTGTAATCTGATACTCTTATTTCTCTGTTCTTGAATTTGCATGACCATCTGCCAGATTTCAAGAAAAATGGTTCTGTAGCTTCTTTAAAACTGGAGAAATCTACAGAAAGGTAATCATGTGTATACCTCATTAGGCACCAGACACTTTACTTCTGTGTTGCTTCAAGTCTGAATATCAATAGATTTATTTCAAGTGCTACCTGTGACATACATCTTTTATCTTAAAAAGGAAAAAAAGACAGGTATATTTTTTTCTTGGAATGGTTTGATCAGGTTTCTGTAAAGGGGAAAAGTTGGCTAACAGGCAAGCCAGGGAAGCAGAAAGTTTACTATTCGAAGTTAGGCACTGGAGTGAATTTCCCATGTTTGCAGTGTGTGTCTGGCATGTTTAGCCATACTGTACTGCAAACGGTTTTATGAAACTTGGGCTCAGGATCAGTAAGCAAACTCTGGGCATTTAATATATATATTTTTTTTTTTTGTTTAATCAAACTAAACTAACCCACTGAGTCAAAGACTCTGCTACTTGCACGGTAATTATTTCCTTTTTAATGACTAAATGTGAACACATGTTCTGTATTCTTGTACAGATTGAATATTTACCATGTGGTCTGTTAAGCACACTATAACTTATACTTAAGCACACTATATAGATGTATAGACTATATATAGATGAGTGAATTTAATGTGTACGCAAGGAGAGGTGGTCTTTGTGAGTGACAATGCAGTGAATAACTTGTGTTGTTCTCCAACAAAAATGAACATTTGTTATTTGTTATAACATATGAACATATGTTATCTAAGGGGTTTGTAGTGAACTTTTCGAAACAAGCAGCCCAAAAGGTCCATCAATGTGATCCTTGTTAAGTACAGCTGACAATTCTTCATTAGTCTTAGGAATTACATATACTTTTGGTAAATATGCAATATTTAACAGTATACCCCAGTAATATATTACTGTTGTTTCTAGTTAGAGCCCAAAATACAACCACTTAGGTTCCTCTCTCCTCAATATTGCAGTGTCTAAATCTAGGATAAATGTATGCTAGAGTAGAGAATAGAGAGTCTGATTTAAAATCTCAATGTCTATTCATAGGACTTACAAAATTAATATATTGCAACTAAGTATATTTTTGCATATATACACATATATATATATATATCAGTTGGAATATTAGAGATCGGTGTATTGAGATTGTTTAAAAACTGACAAATCAGGGCAGTTTTAAACTATAAAATATAAACTATTTTCAGCTTTACTAAATAAATTTGTCTTAACTAATACATATTTATCTTTACTTAGCTAATATATTAGCAACACATTTATTGTTTTGACTTCTTGAAAGATTAAAACAACAACAGCAAAATCCTCCAGATTTTTTAAAACATCAGTAACAGATAAATATTGTCTGTGGATGTCACCCTTCAAAAGGTCTGCAAATATGTGATAGGATTATGAATCTATTAGGAAATTGCCAGACAGTTTTTGAAATACTACAAAGTCATGAAATCAACATATTAAAAGAAAAATAAAAAGTTATTTCAAGATGGGGCCTATAAATGTTTGACATCAGAATATAAGAACACAAAGTAGTAGGGGATCATAATTTCAGAATTAAAGAGATTTTAGAGAAAAATAGACCTAGCTATCAAACCTTTAGGACCTTACTCTTGCATTACATTTTCACAAGCCGTAAACATAACTAGTATAGGAGTTAATAAATACATTGTTCTGACAACCTTTTTACACCAGATTTGAAGTGGACTAGATGAAATAAGAAAGCATGATTATAATTGAACAGTGAAGTCTTGATTTTATTCTCTGGACACTTCCAATGATTAAATAAAATACAAGAATTTTGATACTGTATGTCAGTTGCAGATTATAAAAGTAATACTGACATGCTTAAATGCAGCTATTAATCTGCCACGGATGCTTCCAAACAGTAATTTGAACATCAGTAAACTGGAAATGTTTGGTCCCTTATTAAGCTTGTGTGCAACAGTTTCCTGCCAAATTTCAGATATGACAAGCACAGTGTAGATTAATAGTGGCTTAAGAGGAAAGCCAAAGCTCCTTTAAGTATATGGAAAAAAAGAAATTTCAGATGTTACTGTCTGCTTTGTAACTGCTGGGACATGAAGATACCATTTGTAACAAGGTATGTCAGGGACTTAAATCTGGCAAGGAAGTGTTTTTCTTGCTCAGTCCGGCTTAACAAAAATTAGAGTTAAAATACTAAAATAGTATTCCTTATCCAGAAGACTTAAAGTTCCATGCAGAAATCTCATGCATGTCAAGCAGGGAGGGAAAAAGGCGCAACTGTTGCAGAATAACTGGATTTAAGGCAGCAAAAGCATGACTGAATGAAGACTGAATTTCATTCTTTTCCAAAACGAACCGTGTTACACCATTTCCTTACCTTGAACCAGCAGGCTCGTAGTCATCTTGTTTGAATGGTGAAAGTCAGTGTAGCTGCATTGACTGCTATAATAACTCACTGGCATCTAGCTAACAACTCTCTGAAGCCCTATTTGCTACAACTGCTTAGAAGTAACTACTACTTAGAGGATACTTAGAAGATACTTAAGCTACTACTTAGAAGTTACTACTACTCTAACTGCTTAGAAGTTACTAACACTAAATGATACTAGTTATTGCAGCTATGACAGACCAAACTAAAACCAGTTATTTCTCTTATTTCACTTTTTTTTTGTTTGTTTGTTTGTTTGTTTTTTCCTCTCAGGACATAGTACAAAATGGCCATGGCACAGACTTATTTAGTTCCTTGACAAAAAATTGGAAACAAACAAACAAAAAAGAGCCTTGATTTAAAAATCCACATCACAGTGGAGTTTGCTTACTTTTGACTGCTCGTATTAGAGCACTAAGCACGTAATTTACTTTTCCATATACCTCTGCTTAATTACCTATACACTACTAGGAAGGATAGATAATTTAATACTATCTAGTGACACTCTTTCTCTCTGTAATACATACATACATACATACATACATATATATAATATATATACAAGCTCGTTCTCTGTTGATCTTCTTCAAAGCTGGGGGCTATGCATACAAAAAACAATCTGGTATTTTCTCTCATTCAGTGGAAAAAGGATGTGTAAAAAGATGCTTAAAATGAAATACATCCCACATAACAAGACATTTACAATATACTGTAGATTTGTACATCTAATCTAATAAGCTGAGTTTATTCCATAATGTAATGATGAATTCCATGACCACTGTTAAGCAGTTATCAGCGTAAATGTCAAATTATCTTATGCATCAACTTCTATCCATTGATGATAGAGGGTAGATAGACTGATGGTTCTGTGGCCACCACATTTTTATATATATATATATATATATACATACAATGTGTATATATATATACACTATATATATATATAAAAAAATGTGGTGACCACAGAACCATCATATATATATATATATACTCTTAATATATTCTTCCAGATGATTAATATGAAAAAGATTTCTATCTTTTAAGAACATTCCTGTGTAGTGTTGCCCAAGTGAAACATACTCTGTTTTATCTTTGTTTCTACTGAGCATTTTAGAGGGAAAAATACAAAATAAATATGCTGGTTACCATATGAAAGAAAAAGGAAATAAAAAAGAATAGTGAAAGTAGGAGGGAATAAATGCAGTGACACTTTCATAACAGGAAAATAAAAATACCAGATTTTTAGCAGGATAATAAGAATGGCCAGTGGCGTAATGCAAATATGTCTTGGCAGTGAATTCATTTCAATTTCATATTCCATTTGGTTATAGAACCAAAATCAAATACAAATGTTTGAACAATGACATAGATTTGTGAACCATGATCTGAGTATTTTCAGCAGCTGTGCCAACACTTTGCAATTGTTGAAATCTGGGTACATCAAGAAGGAGATAGCAGCAAGACTACAGGGCTGGTTCTTACTGGTATCCTCATTCACTCTGAAAAAAAGTCAAAAAATAAAAATAATGAAGAAAAAGTAATAATGAAGTAATAATGAAGAAAACAAAATCACATATCACAAAAACAACTGAAGACTGAATGAAAAATAATTTCAATCAATTACAGCTGTCCTGTGAAATGATACTCATTGAGCTATTGTGCAAGATAAACCATGTGATATGTTCATGTGAACCTAACTTAAATTATATTTTAAGGAAAAGTATGCTGGAATGCAGTATGCTACATTCACAGTGGTATGCTCAAGTTACATTTTCCTATGTAAAAAAAAAAAGGTTATTTTGTTATTTATGTAGCACTTGTTAAAGAATGTAAGTAATTTCAAATAATCTATTTAAATAGTGGATTTTTTGCAATATAAATACAAGAATTTGCTGAGCAGTGCTGATTGTACTATGCCATGAGCTAAACTGGTGTAAAGTTACTAGAATACATAAGTATTTAAATGATTTTTTTTTTAAATAAAGGAGAAGTAATTTTTAAATTACAAGTTGTCCACCTTTCATGAGCAGAAATTTAAATCATTAATTAAAAAAAAAAATTCATATGTTGTGCCTTCTTGCAAGTTTAGCTGCACGGCATAGCTTTATACACACTACAGTAGCATAGCATTTTTTCTCTCACTCTCTTAAATTGAAAGACAAATCCTAAAAACAAATATTGTGAGAAAATTCTAATAGAAATGCAAATCCAATCTTTCTTTTCCTCTCTTATGCTACTCTCAACAGATTGAAAGACAGTACATAGATAGTATTAAATGGGCATTGAGAACAGGCATTCTCTGCTTGTGATGAAGAACCTATGTCTCAACACATAGCAGCTGTTTAACAGTCTGTTATATCATCAACTCTCTATGAATACCCCTGGATAAAAGTGAAAAAAAAAAAAAAAAAGTGGACTCTCTCCCAGTTATATCAATTCTCTAATTATTCTTGTTTTATTGTTCACTTCTGATACTCAGATACAGCATTATGATTTTTAAAATCTCTTCTGAAAATGATAGCTTTAAACAACTCACTTCCAATAGCATTCCTAATTTTCAGTTGGTCTGAACTCACACAGACCATATCATGTACCTTAGGAAAGTGAATACAAAGATTTATTTTCCTTCACTTTTTATATTGACCACATGCCATATCTATACTTATCACCAGCACATTTCACATTCACATCCCACAGTAGCTTCCTTCTGAAATTCACCAAGCCATTTATCTTCATTTTGTGGCTGAAATCTAATGTGAGTCTCTTGTCTGTGTTATTTAACGCAGCTTGACCAAGCTGACTGCAAGCTAACTAGTACATCAAATCAGGAAACCTTGGCATTTCATTAAAATGTGCCTGTACTGCATTCAGAAGATGGGAAAAGAGGGCAGTAAGAGGAAAAACAGAGAAAGTAGAAAACAAATTACTTGCTTTATGCTTTTAAAAATATTTTGAAAAAACAAAATCACTGTTTACCAATTCTCAGTTTGATCTTGATTCTTTAACTGTTTAATGTTCCATCAGTGTTAGACACCTACAAGTCAGAAACAGTAAACTTTTTTTTTTCCCCCCAAAGTCTGAAGCTGGATTCAGCCATTAGTCTGCTTACATAAATCCTCCATAGCACATTCTTACTTCAGTCAAATGTTGCATGTTTTCACCTTTGTTAGCAACTGCAAAATTTGCATCTTCATATTTTCTTTGTATTTGCTTTACCTACTTCCACCCTATTTCAAGAAATTAGCATATTCTTCATAATATAATAATTCACTTCATAATTCACACATTTGAATAAGGAAAGAGGAATTGGATCATTTTTTTAAAAAAAAAACTTTTCAAATTTCTTTGCTAAATGTTACTGATGGGATATTTTCTATTGATCTATGAAAAAAAAAAATCTCTGTATCTTCCTCACATTTCCTAGAAGATGCACTAGTCTATTGCTCCTCTTCTTCTCTCTGACATTATTTACATGTTGACTTTCCTAAATATGACTTAAAATAAAATAGCTAATTCCCATGTTTTTGCTGTAATTACACAATATTAAAACAAATGTAATAACTAGTGAAATAACCCCAAATCTTTAAAAAATATTCTTACATGTAATTGACTATTCAGTGGAAATAACATAGCATAAATATTTACAATTTTTTTTTTCTTTCAGTGTTTTGACAGGCTAAAGATTCAAGCTTTTCTTTGTCATGATCCATATCATAAATTTTAAGCACTGTAATTGCTAACATAATTTCTATGGCATTTGACCACCATGTATTGTTTGCTCCTTAAATATGCTGTTAAAAAACTAAGAAATAATTAACACAGACTCATGGAATTATAGAATGATTAAGATTAGAAGGGACCTCTGGAGATCATCTAGTCTAACCCCCATGCACAAACAAGGTCACAGGATGACATCTTGACAGAGTTTGAATATTTCCAGAGAAGGTGACTCCACAACCTCTCTGGGAAACCTGTTCAAGAGCTCAGTCACCCTCACAGTCAAGGAACTTCCCATGTTTCATTGATATGATCTCCCTCCATCTTCCTTTTCCCAGGCTTAACAGACCCAGCTCTCTCAGCCTTTTCTTGTAAGAAAGACGGTCCAGTAACTTAATCATCTTTGTAGACCTTCACGTGAACCACTTCAGCAGCTCTATTTTCCTCTTTTATTGGGGAGTCCAGAACTGCACACAGCCCATCAGATGTGACCTCAACAGGATTGAATAGAGAAGAAGGATCACCTCCTCTGACCTGATGGCAACACTCTTCCTAATTCACCTGAGGATACCATTAACCTTCTCGACCACAAAGGCACATTGCTGCCTCATGGTCAACTTGTTACGGTCCTTCTCTCCAGCTAGCATCCAACAGGTCCATCCCCAGCCTGTTCTGGTGCTTGGAGTTATTCCTCCCTAGCGTCAGGACCCTGCATCTGCCTGTGCTCAATCTCATGAAGTTCCTCTCTGTCCATCTCTCCAGCCTGTCCAGATCTCTCTGATCGGAAACATAGCCTTCTAGGGTATCAGCCACTCCTCTCAGTTTTGTATCATCAGCAATATTGCTGAGGGTCCATTCTATCTCTTCATGAGAGTCATAATACCTCAATCCATATTTCTTTTTCAATTTCCCCTTTCATATAAGCACTGACTATTCTGCTTAGAATAATTAAAATATTTCAACAAATATATTTATTCAGAGCAGGTCTAATATCCTAAGATTTAAAAGGATAGTAAGCATAGTAAATTATGCATAACAACAAAAAAAGGAAAGAAGGCATTTTATATAAACCAAATGAGATATTTAACAAATGAATATTCATGGCATCTGCATGATTGAGGTCTACGAAATGTAGGAAAAGCATATTGAATATATATATATAACTTTTTTATCTCTTACCAGCAATAAATATTATTTAAATGAATGAATAAAGACATTTCAATATTTTTCTGACATATATATAACTAAATCACGTTTTGTGGGTCTCACTAGGAAGTGGTGGGAAGGTGCATTGGGCAGGGAGGGTACTCTGCCCTTCACACTCTCCTGGGGCAGGAACTTACCCTATACCCATAGTCAACCCATAGTAATGCATTTGGTTTAATGCCCAGCTCTGTCTTTGGTGACCATGGCAGGGCCCCCCCAAAAGGTGTCCCTAGGCAGCCCAGATAGGTGCAGATCAAAAAAAAAAAAAATGTTTACGTATAAATTTATGATTAAGAAACACATATAAAATTGTGATTAAAAAACTCTATTTGGTGACATTTTTCAGGTTATTAAACACAAAGATCTGGCCAGAGTAAGAGGACCAGAGACAGGCAGAGGAAGCCTTATAACCTGAACAGCTTACATGTACAAAATCCTAAGGGGAGGATGAGGCCAAACTCTTCTCAGTGGAAGCCAGCAACAAAACAAGGGTTGACAGCTATAAATTAAACACAAGAAGTTCCATCTCCATATGAGGAAGAACTTCTTTCCTCTGAGGGTGACAGAGCCCTGGAACAGGCTGCCCAGAGAGGTTGTGGAGTCTTCTCTGGCAATCTTCAAAACTCGCCTGGATGTGACCCTGTGCCACGTGCTCTATGCTTGACCAGAGAGGTTAGACCAGGTGATCTCTAGAGGTCCCTTCTAACCTCAACCATTCAGTTATTCTGAGAATATTCAAATGAAGCACCCTGACTTGTTGCTCGTACAGCTGTAAGAAGGTATAGGACTTATGATGAGATATAGGGGGGGAAAAAAAAAAAAAAAAAAAAAAAAAGAGGGCTTTTGCAAAACTTATAAAGGGATATTTTTAAGGGCATTATGGGAATGCGCATAAGACTTGTTACGGGATGTTTGAGAACCACCTAAGAGCCACCAAGACAGAAGTCAAGTCTGGGGTGCAAGCTAAAGGACATCCTGGGGCTCTGTAAGTCAGCCACTGGACAGACCGCTGGTCTAAGCCAGTTCCCAGAGTTACTTGGTAGTCTGGAGGTCAGCTACTGGGGATATCCCCCTTCTGAGGCAGATCTTAAAGAGATATCTTTGTGTCTGCGTGTATCTAACAAGAACAGGTCTGAATACCAGTGGCTGGAGTGAAGCTCTATCAGCAGGGTTTTGTGTGTCCAGATGTCAGCATCTCAGTGGTCTGGGAAAAAAAGCAGATGGGTTCATTTCAGCAGCTGAGGAGACCTGTGGATGCAGGACCACTTTCCAAGTAGACTTGGGTACCCAAGACTGCTGAGGGAGTTCACAGTGATTAAAAATATCAGCATGTTCTACTAATAGACTTCAGCTGTGGCTAGCTGGAAAGGAAGGAGCAAGGTCAGACTGTGCGTGCCATTCACATTTCTGTGAGTGCTGTTTGTTCGTTTATTTCACTTTTTCTATGTTTGTTTTTGTTTTTGTCTTCATTGATCTGTGTGGCTATGTGTGTGTGTTTGCTTACTGGAAATGCAAGCTCAGTTGTGATACTGGTTGGTCTTTAGGAACAGAGCTGCAGCACCCTAATAATTACCAGGTCTTTACATTTGTTAATTTCTAACAACTTCCTGAATGCAGAAATTGACACTTTTTTAGAAGAATTATTATCATGACTACAAAGTGCCTATTACCATGTCTACCCCACCCACAGTAGCTAGATAACCTCTTCCAGTTTGTACATTTTTAAGATCCAAAATAGAAGAATAAAGAACTCAGGAAATGATTTGTGAGGTAAATGACTTTTGGAATGACTGTAGGCAACATTGTTTTTATTTCATTCTGGAAAACACCAAGACAGACGAGTGTCAGCTTGTTTTCCATCCTTTTAGCTTTCACCTTTACTTTTATAAAGACTGTAAAAAAACCTGAATTCAGCTTTTGCTTTACTCAGGCAGGGAAAATCTGCATCTGCTTCCTCCCCATTCTTGGGTGTACTTCAGTCTCTGTTAGGTCTGTTGAAACTAGGTAACTGTTGGAGAAGACAGACAAACGTTACTGTAAGTAAGGCGGCACAGCCAAGGCCTGTATCCATCAGCCCTAGGAAAGCACTTACATATGCAGTAAATGACAGAACAAAAGGAATGCTTTATATAAAGAATGAATGACTTCCAGAAGTCATTTTTACATGTGAGGTAAATCAATTGTCCATTTCTAAATATTAACTATGCTAGTATTTAATGTGCAAATTAATGATTTAATGTAAGCCAAGTAAGAATATTTTCTATATTAATGAAAAAATGTCTGAGTGGTCATATTTGAGAGCTGTTATGCTCCTTAACATATTTTTTAATTTAAATTTAAATGACAGTTTTTCAATAGTGTCCTGTCAAGACCTCTAGATAGGAAATGTGGCAGCTATTATACATGCATGGCATCATAGTGAATTCATCAATGACTTCTTTCATTGCATACCAATCATAAGAACACTAATATATACAAGTAATATTTTGGGTGACTGACTGAGTTACTGAGTTAATGAAAACATTTTTATTCTGCAGATGAGTGATATACACATTATGACTATTTTTCATTTCTAATTATCACTTTGTAGCTGTGTGTTTTATATAAATCTGATATGATACAGTTTTCAAAATATTCGTATTCATAAGGAAATGAAATTAAGGCATTACTCAACACAAAAGAAAAAAGGAAATAAAGAAAAAAAAGAGTGGTGAGGCTAAATATTACTAGCAACTCTTTGGTTTACTGACTGATGAAAAATATATTCTCAGATTCACACAAGGGAAAAAATATTTTTAAATGGCTATGTTAAACTGCCTTTTAATTCCAGAATATATAAGCCAATTAAAAACAAAAAAAAAAGCTCATCAGCACGTTAGAAATCTATTTTTACCATTCCTAAGGCATTTATCTTCATAAGAATTATCGGTAAGCCTTCTTCCCTCTCGCTTAAAATTACAAATATTCACAGAGTTCAAACAAACTCATGCTCACATTTACATAATCAATAAATACAATATATGTGATATTTACATGCTTATACCTAAGAATGCCAAACATATTTGTCTGCTTTCAGAAAATAAAGTCTACTTTAACACATAATACATACTACTGAATACACTGATATACTGAATATATCTAAAAAGAAAAAAAAATCTATTGGGGGGAAAAAAAAAGACATGAAATCTAGATTTCTCCACAAAGTAGTCTGAGTGCTTAGTAGTAGTCTGAGTGAGTAGAGTAGTCTGAGAGTCATAACAGATTCCGAATTTACAAAGGTTCACCATCCCCTTTTCTATATAAGCAACTATGCATAAATGAAGATATAGTCCTCAATCCTGCAACACGCTTCAACAGCCTTCCAGGAAAAAAATGCCTACTTGGACATTTTTAATAAGTCACGTAATACCAGACTAGGCTTCTTGCTGTTTATCATCAGGGTTTCTATTTTTTTTTTCAGAAACAGACCAAGGACTAACCTACTATGACCTACTCAACAATATTTTCAAAATTATTACTTATTGTGAAACGTTTTTGCCCTAGCATTTTAAGAGATCTTTTGAAGACAAAAGAAATTCACTCCTAAGCACTGATAAAATTTAATAGGATACAAATCTACCAAATATAAATAGGACACATAATTACCCAAATCTCATATCAATTGGAATTTGAGTGTCAAAGCCATCCAACTTATCTGTGAATTCCTAAATTCATTAGTCCACTATGTATCTGTAATTAGGTAGTCCTTTATGTATCTTAAATATGTAGCTGTTGATAACTCTCATGTAAGTTTATACACTTGATTTCTGTGAGATTATTTTTGCTGAATTGGAGAGTGAATAATTATTTTATGATAGTACTAAATCAAGTGGATGATCAAGTGGATGATTTATGGAGATTATTTTTCTTTGTTTTCTTGTCACAAAATAGCCATCTATGGTCAGTTAAGATGACATATGATATCCATGTCATATTAATAATATGTCATATTGTTGCAGTTTGATGGTGGGGTGCAAATTTGGTAAGAGATGACGCTCCTTGCATTCCAGTCGATCATCAAAAGTTAGAGGGGGTAGACAAACTCATCTCTTAACAGGGACACCAAATATTGTGGTAACTCTGAGCCTGACTCTGGCAGTACTGGATTCATGAACAACTATATGAACAACTATTCATGAACATATCAACTGTAGTACCAATCATCTTCCTAAGAGCGAATTGAGTTCCTGAGTAGTGTGATCAGCTATAAGCTCAACTCTGGCATTATCGGATTCACAAACAGTCTGTTGACTGTAGGTCTGATTGCCTTCAAAACAAGTAGTCGAGTTCAAAAATAGCACAATTTCTTCAAATGCAACATTTTAGAGAACAGGTTTCGCATATCAGTACAGTAAATTCTCTACTACAGTGTGGGGTTCTTAGCTAGTGCCTAGTGTACAAATGTACAATCATCACTCACCCAGAAGATGGGAGAGATCTCTCAACCTCGAGGAATCTGCTCAAGGATTGTCCTGACCAAAGGAGAGGAAAGTGGTTCCGCCTGTTCACTAATCCAAAAGTTATGATGGAGTCTTCCCTCTCTCCTCTCTCCTCTTAGTTCCTTAATTCCTTATTCTTCCTCCTTTCTTTCTTCCTATTTCTTTTTGCTTAGTTCACCTTTTATGTCTTTTCTTTTACATTTAGGTGGAGCTTGAGTGACTCTATTCATACTTACTTTTATTATTGATTGGTTTAAGAAGTCTTCCGCATTAATCAAAAATCTAGAGAGCATGCTCAGTGAGGAGTGGTCGTTCCTTGGAAACAGGTAACTTCTAGGATGGGGTTGTTTATTGGTATTATAATGAGATTAGAATGAGGAGAAGGTGAGCAAAGTCCATCCGAAGGGACTGATCTGCCACCGTTCCGGGCTCAGCACCAGACTTCTTATCATACTATGTGGCTTATCACCTGCGTGGTAGGACCAGGTTGCCACCTCTGCAGGGAACATAACAGAGCTTGGCCGTGCGGTCTTCAGTCCGTTCTGCCCTCCCGTCACTCATCAGCTGCAAGGCACCATCTGATTACCACCTCTTCAGGGAAGTCAATAAAGTGTGGCCATGTCTCCATTCTGCTTCACTCTTCATTTACTCACATTAGTTTGTGCAAGTATTCTCCACAGGAAAATTTAAGTATCATATTTTATTATTTTAATACTTATGCATTAATAATTTATCAGGCAGAGAATGAGTCGACAGATGTATTGCGGAATCTTGGTTTTTTGTTTTTTTTTTTTTTTTTTTTTTTTTTTTTCCTACATGCTAATTAGAATGAAATCTCTCTCTCTTAAGTGTGTTTTTCAAGAGGTTTGAAAGTAGTGCATACCTGATGGTCCTAAATGGCTGTTTTTACAGCCTTTTTTTTTTTTTATTATTTTGATCAGCTATTAGTTTTTGATGTTTTATGGATATTAGAGACTGGGTTTCTGAAGTATGACCATAAGCTTTACATCACACAATTCTCCCAAGACTCATCTGACCTTGAAGATTATACCACTTGCATACTTGTGTACTTGTGAGTATACAAGTCGTAATTTACCCAACTTTGACTGTGCATTTGTGTATTTTCTGAGGTCTACGAGGCCTCCATTAGCAAAAAAAAAAAAAAATCCAAGAAGAGTTCAGAAGATTTAAAGGAAAAAAAAGGCTGCCTGAGCACTTTATATTTGTTTCTTCTTCAAGTTTTGGAAGATACTTTAGGGGGAAAAAAAATCTGTGTTATAAGAAAAGATCTAGAAGATTTATGAAATCATATAAGCAAGTTAAATCTCCATAAATAAAGTCCATAAATCCTAGTTCTAGATTCTTAAAATGCAATTTTAGCTGCAAAACAATCTTTGGAGTTGTACCCAAGTATCTGGATGCTGATACTGCCAAAGTTACAAGTCGCTTCTGACACGGATATACTCTATGCTGAATAGTTTGTCTTCATCACGTAGAAATGGCCCAGCTTTAGCTACCATCTAAGTATCTACTCTCTCCCACCAGCAAAGATAACCGGTAAACACTCTCAGAGCACGGATTGCTGTGGGGTGAATAGAACTCACTTAACCGTCTTGCTACCACCATCATGTTACCACAGCTCAAAGCTGTTAGGACATTACCTCAAGCTATGGAAGGTTTGTATTTGACCCCCTTCTGACAGTAAACATACTGATAAATGAAATATAGTTATCATAGTTTCTCAGGACATATAGGATTGTATACCTCCGCATCTCCCCATTTAAAATTCCTTCCTCTTTGCATAATTAAATGTGGTGTAATTAAATATTCATTGGTCCAGAAAGAAAAAGTGACTCCCTCATCTGACTTAATTCACTATTTAAGTAATAATTGTTAGATGATTGTGAAACTATGATATCCCTCAGTGAATTCTCTAATGCTTAAATTGTAGAATTGTGCTTTGACACCTTCTAGCATATTGTCTTTCTACTTTATAGCAAAGTGAAAAAGATTTTTCTGTATTACTTGGGAAAAACCCTTCTCTAAATACAGCATAGTGTAACTGTTAAAATGGTTCATGGAAGGTGCATGATATAGCTGTAATTTAATGGCACAAAAGAAAGAATTAACACTTGAATTTCTCAATGATAAATTAAATTTTAGCAATTATTTTGCAAAAAAATATTTAAAATATAACCATACCATATAGATGTCAAAATAGACACTTTTGAATATATTTTGGCCACCGTTCAGCGGCCAAATTTGAGGATTATTTCTCTTAGCACAGGCTTCTATTTTCTAGATTTAAAAACAAACAAACAAAAAAATCATATATTAGACATTTTAGTATTTTATCTAGTCCTGACAGAGTGGGATAGACTGAAGATATATCAATCAGGTTTTCTAATGAACATAGCAAATATTTCAGTCCAAATCAAGAAATATATCATGTAGCAGAAGGAAATACTAGCTGTATACTGTAGCTCTTGAGTTCTTACAAATTAACTTTTTTTTTTTTTTTTGAAAGGGCACAAATATTGTCACAGATTTCAAAAGTGATAGAAAAAAAGACTTTTTGAATCATCCATTGCAATTTGCTGAAATGAACAGATTCATTCTGTACATTAATCATCCTGGAGTTTTATATATTTCTGTGTCATTGTAGAGCTCTTGTGTGTGTGCGTATGTGTTTGCACACATGTCTGTATAGACTAACGGAATCACATGATCACACAGAATCACAGAATGGTTAAGATTGGAAGGGATCTCTCGAGATCATCTTGTCCAACCCTCCTGCTCCAGCTAGTTTCTGACATATATATATTTTGAGTATCATATCTAATCAGAGAATAATGGTACATCTAATTTTGAAACTATCTAATTATCATAATTATTATTAAATATTACTATATATTACTAATATATATAGTTAATATATAAAATATATTATATATTAAATATTAGTAAATATTATTAAATATTATAGTTATTATAATAATTATTTTAATCATACTGCAGATAGGAACATGATAATAAATACTAATGCTCTGATTATTTAAAATGAGAATTTAATCTGAATATATAATATGATTATTTAATCAGATAAGTAAAGTTGATATTTATAAAATATATCTTTTCAAATTACAGTGATATCATACATTGACCACTTTTTTGTCTAATTTAATTTGTCTAATTTAAATTCTGAAATCAAAAGATGAACGTTTTTATTTTATATAATATTTATTTATTTTCTTAAGAATATTCTTTTTTTTGTAACATAATGAAACAATTGCACTGTTATAAAAGATCCAGGTGATGGTAAATATAGTAAGTGCATTCTTGCACTTAGTGGCTCTTATTTAGAAATCTAGATGGAAGTAAAAAGACAATGAGACAATTAGTATCTTAACAGTTAACATTAGTTTCCTAAATCTTCTTTAGTATAAGACAAGGAGGATTAATCTCTCTTGACATTTTGTGGCAAGAAACTAACTGCTGTTACTGGCTGCCTGACCCGCTCTGTAACAGGAGAAACCTCAGCTTGTGACTTCTGCATCAGTCTGCTTAAAAGCAACCTAGTCAACACATTTGAGCACATTCAAGTTTCCACAGTTGTTCCACTGTCAAAGAGAATAAAAATGTACACTTACTGATACAGTTTTGTTGTAGTTTCAGTTTCTCACCAATGACAACTATGGTATACCTTGAGACAAGAGGTCTCTACTGTTCATAGTCTTTTTTTTCTTCTTTGTTTGGATACTTACACAAATAAGTTCTCTTTTAAATAAGTTCTCTTTTAAATAAGTTCTCTTCTTTCATAAATTACAATTAATACAAATTATAAATAGTATACATATATACAAATATGTATACACAAATATACAAATAACACATAATTAATGTATTTAAAAATCGATTTAGTGAGAATAGTGGAAAAATACTGAGTAAGCTCTTGTTCTAATTGTTATTCTGGTTCTACAAAGAAAGCTACAAGCCCTGTAGCTAGATTTTAGGTAGATTTTATATACTTACATTTCCATTGTTTTATTTTTCTGTTTGAAAAATATACATATATATATTAAGTTTAGGAATTTACTTTGGATTTCTTATAGAATACACAGTGTATTTTCAGATCACCAAACCACTTGACAAATTCTTTGACCTACTACTACTCAATGTATGGTTAGTGACAATCCTCCCTGCATATAATTGTGATGAAATTACCCTTTTCTATAGCTGTTAGTGTTCTATTCAGATAAGTAGAAACAAATCTTTTAATATAAATGTAGCATGTTTCATAAACTTCTTTGTACACTTTATTAAAGATTTCAATAGTAGTAGGCCATTTAGGAAAATTAAATTATTTATCTTTTATTCAATTTTTTTCCTTGAGCAACATCTGAAGAAAACTCACTTAAAAATTAGGCAGAACACAGCAGTGCAACTCTAACTCTTTTATTATTATTATTATTATTATTATTATTATTATTATTATTATTATTATTATTATTTCAGTTGTGAGAGAAAAAAAAATCAAGTATGTCTGAAATTTAGTTCCATTAGATTTAAAAAGAAAAAAATCTATTTGACCTAGAAATATCATTACAATTTTGATCAATAGCTAATGTCTAAGGAAGTATATAGGGACAAAAAAGAAAAAATGATGCTTTTTCAAGATGTTTCTTGAATATCTACAGCAAGGTGTTTCTTGTTGCTCTTAAAGAAACAATATTTCCACGCATCCTGGATGGATTAAATTTCCATATTGTGCAATTAAGTTCCTTTTAGACTCCAAAATGTTAGCTTCCAAAAGCTGATAATCACTTTGGTGAAATTCACACTTTATCTGTGAGAAATGTCTTGCTTTCTATCTTCATCCTGCTGCTACTTTTTGTTTATTTGTTTGAGAATCCATTGTTCCTATATTTGAAGAGAGAGTGAAGAACTATGCTGAATTTCTCCATGTTACTTATCATTTTATATTACTTTATCATATCTTCTCTCAGTTATTCTGTTTAGATGCTTTTCTATTTGGTTATTGTTCTTACAAGAGCTCTAACTACTCTAGCTGTTCTCTCTGTACTCATTGCATTATATATGTTGTGATATACAGAACTGCAGATGGCATTCCCACTGAGGCCATAGCTTACAGATTCATACTGTTTTTCCAAACTTTCTGTTAGTTTCTTAATTGTTTCTACCATTCATTTCCTTCCATCACCCCTTCTTTTTGAATATTTGAGCAACAAGTTGATCTATTTTATTTTATAACTGTGGGATATTTCCCGCATTTCCTGATATTTCCTGAATAGTAATTGTCAAGTCAGAAACCATCATCACATGTACAAAATTGAAAATATTGTATCTTGCGTCCAAAACTTTACACTTTTTCTTTAGATTTTATTGCTATTTTATTATCCAGTTGTTCATTATTGGCAATACCACGTTGCTTTCTTCATTGCTTGGATCCATACTTAGGTTCCTAATACTTTCATAAAACATTATCAGTCTATTACAATTTCTACCACAACATTTTCATGGCTAACTGAGCAATTCAGGTCAATTCCTTTTGCTTAATATTGTGAATTGGTATGAATCTCTCAAGAGTTTTATTTATTTCCTCTTTGAACAGGTAATTAGGAAAGACTATAAATATGTCCATGGAACAGAGAGGAATAAGTAAAGAATGCTTATAGGAGATCTTTTATGGGTTTGAATATTAGCTAAACCTGGTTAGAATCCTGAATTATGAATACTAGTTTTCTTCTTACCTTTTCTAAGGTGAAATTATTTTGAGATAAACTGAAAAATATTTCCTGAAAATTCCTCATAATTTTTACTTATTTTCTTAAGTTCTTCATATTTTCTTAAGTCATTCTTGACATATTTGCTTAGTTCACCTAAGACTTATTTCTCCCAATAAAGACAGGACAAACTTAAAAGTTAATCTTGAATAGGGTAAACTTATTTGTAATAGCTCCAGATATAGATTAGCTTATTCTAGAAGTACAACAAAGAACAGAAGATAGATTTGTTTTTGTCTGAAATATCCCAACTAATATGAAATAAGTTGTCTTTACATATAGAATTAGAAATACTTATTCTGTAAAAAATCATGATCATTTTGCAGAGATAGAATCTTGCTAGTGAAATCTGAGAATAAAGTGGGGCACAAGTTTTTCAAACAAGGAATATTTTCTTAGCTAAACTATTCAGTCAGTGAATCTAATCCAGGATATTATGTTTTGGAATTTAAAAGGAGTTTAAATGTTTTAGAAATTGTTTTAGAAATTCCAATTGTTAATAGTTTAATTAATGGTTTACTTGAAGGATTTACTTTGAGTTGAATTGCTGGTTTAATGCACTTTTTAATATTTAGCTAGGTAGATTTCAACAGCTGGATGGAAAGAGCCTCTCATTTCTCACCCAGTGTCATATTCCAGCACATACTTGCACATTGAGATACAGAAAAATACAACAGCCTGCTGCACCTTTGTCAGATGTCTGCTTCTGTACACACCTGCAGACACAGACATAGTCAGAAACAGAATTCTTTAGAGAAAGTGCTCCCTGACTTACAAAGGCCTGATTATAAATCCAAACAAACAATCCTTCCAAAGGAGAATTCTGATGAAGCTCATTGAACAACATTGAAGACAGCCTTTACATGAAGCAGAACACAAGGAAGGTCTCCCCCTTTCCTCTCTCTCTTCTGAGGAAATATACAACTGACTGAGAGTGCAGTCTCCAGAAAGGTAACCCATACTCCCACAAAGTTGTACAACAAGCCTTTTTTTTTTTTTTTTCTTTTCAGGGGCATCTCTGGTAAATGTATTCCAACATTGTTGATGAGTACAAACTGTATGAATTAATATTAAAATATGAATTACTCCTGCACTGAATATGAATCAGCATATTTACTGAATTTGCTAACAGAGATTTGCTTGGATGAAGGTATCTGATGAATTAAAAATGAAGCTTCTTCATTATAGCCTGGTACATTGCAACTGGCTTATACCCCCTGTGGAAATGCAGTTTATATTTTCCTATGCCATTGTGGAATGAAAAAAAAAAAATCTTTTCTAAACCGACATTTTATTAAAAGGATTATGCTTGAGATTCTCTAGGAAAACAACAACAACAACAACCTGCACTTTCTGTTCTATGCAGTATTTATGAGTCTTTTGCAAGGGAACTTGCTTTCTCATTCACATGCTGCTGCAGTATGTTTGCTGTTGATTTGAAATCTTATAGTGTCTTGAGCATCACTTGGGAAATCAAGGTCCACGTCAGGTGTTCTGAAGCCTGTATGTTTGGTAAAAGCTGATGATTAGATGTGGCTGAGCCTGAGCATAGCCAAAGAGTGTTTGAATGAACGTCTGATGGTAGAGGACATGGAAGATGAAATCTCTGTTGCCTTTATTCTAGTTTTAGGAAGGCTAAAATAATGAAGATATTACTGAAAAAAAAAAAAAAAGTAGTAGTCATTTCTTAAGCACTGCTCTATAACGATTTAATGTTTTCACAAGAAATATATATGTGTCCCAGGAAAATTACAACTGCACCTTCTCAATGTAAATATTCTGACTTGTTTCAGGGGGACAACTAGAGACTTAAGTTCAAGAGACCAGTCAAACATGCTTTCAATTATTTATGAAAGGTCATTAGGGGCATTGTTAACCCATCACCACTTAATCAACTGAGATTCTGTTAGTTACCATCACTGGCATCTCAAAAGCCGGCATGTATCCTACTGTTTTTGACAAAGCCCATGTAAATCAAGCTGGAATCCATGTAAATCAGGCTGGAGAGTTTGGCACAGTGTCTGGGACTGTCTTGTCTTTCCAAGAGCTGCCGTTATAAATCTCATTCACTTTGTAAATCTCACTCACACCTCCAGCAACTGACTGTGTTTTATTAGTCTTTCTTGGTAGTCTTTTGGTAGAAAACAGTCATGTTTCAGTGTCAGTCATTCCATAATATCACATAGAGGTCCAATAAAAAATAATACTAAATATAATATTTTATATTGGCCAGATACTTTCATCCTTTTCTGTAATTACCAAATGAAAGTTCAAGTATATTTTAAATCACAAAGAGTTTTACTGCTTATGATAGGAGAGTACTTTTTTTCTTGTTTTTTTTTATCTTTTAGTAAACAGAAAAATGTATGAATAGAAATACATTCAAGTAGTATGAAGCCCACCTCTGGTGAAACAAAACCACCTCCAGTAAAATATAATAAAACTACTGTGAATTCAATTAAAAAAAATTCAAGTAGACTTTCCTTTGGGTAGGTATTTTGAATGAAATGCTTCTTTTTGTTGTTTTGTTTCCTTTTTTGTTCTGTTTTATTTTTGTGTCTCCCTGAAAAAGAAAAAAGGAGGAAGAGAGGAAGAGAGGAAGGAAGGAAGAGAGGGAGGAAGGAAGGAAGAGAGGGAGGAATTCACTTTACCAGTTTTCTCTGAGTGAAAAGGAAATCCATGTAGTTACATTAAGCTCAGTCTAAAAGTCTGACTTGAAAAGCATGCTTGAAAAGGATAGAATCATTTACTGCTCTGCTGACACATTTTCAAAGCGAAAATTGTCTTGTTTCTGTTAGGAAACTATTATATCCTGAGGCTAATCCATTTCCTGAGCATTTGGAGAATGTTTTATCAGATGGGCAAAACAAATATTACCTATTCTTGGTTCAGTCCTTTAATCTACAGAAGTATATTAGAGCTTACAGGTCCACTTCACTAGAGACAAATATAAATAGTTTCAAGAATACTGTGTAGGGGCAGGTGGTACGCAGGTCTTGTTTCTAGGCTTATAAATGGTATAACTCTTAGTTTAGGATAGCAATGTTAGTTTGGGGAACTGTGGAAAAAGTTTTATTGCTTATTTGCTTGTCTGTCCTAAGTTTCCCACTGTCACTACACCCTGATGAGCTTCAGTCAAGGTCAGTGTTAGTATAAAAGTACTTCGAGGAATACTTAGCCTTTTTCTCTTCAGGACAACCTTCCATGTGGTATATTTCAATTTATAGTTCATTTATGTTTTCATTCACTGACTTTTGATGATACAGAGAATGCCATTCTTCACCTGAGCACTAAGGGAAGTGTTATGAAGATTTGATTTCCTATTTGTTGTGAATATTCCAAAAATCTTCAGGTAGATGGTGTATTTCATGGTGCATGATGCTGCTTCCAAGAGGAACCACTTACAAATATGTTTCCTGATACCAAGTTTTCTCCATTTAAATAACCCTAGATGATAGAATGGAACTTTTTATCTTAAAACTGTAAAAAATAAGAGGAGATTTCTGATTAAAATAAACTAACACAAACTCACAAGATAATATCAGAATACTTTATACTTCACATTTATAGAAATGGCTTTAAAATGTTTTTTTTTCCAGATGACTCACTACAAGAAATGATTACAAGAATAGGTCAAAAGTTTTAAGAAAACTTAGCATATAGTTTAGCAATTTTACATTCCCAAGGTGTCACTGTTCCGTGAAATTTTGTTTTGAAATATGAAAATAGAAAAGTACTGAGCAATTTTGGATAAATGTGTTTAACTAACTAACTATTGCTAATTCCAAACGTAATTTTAAATGTTTCACTATAAAAGTACTCACATACTCTGAAATATGATTAAAGAAAAATGAGTAATTCTTAGAATGACCTTGAACTTATCTAAACCTTGTTTCTGTGATAAATATAAGCCTGCATTTAGGTTTTGACTACACTTTCATCTGTCTGTAAATAGTTTTAAGAAGGATCAAGTGAAAGAAAAGGCAAAACCTTGAAGACTTGCCTAATATTTGATTTACAGTAGATATAAGATACATAGTTGGCACTGTTTTACATGTAAGTCATATATCATCCACATAAAAGCACTTTTGGCTATTCATGTAGCTATCAACACAAGAGGTTATATCCAAGGTGAATTGAAAAACATCTCCAGTCATCCCAGTTTGTACTCTAGACACTTTTTTTTCAGGAACTGACAAGTCTAGTGAAGAGTTAGCCATTTAAGTACATTCGTACTACATTTCCCAAGGTAGTCAAGGCCATGAAAATTAAGTAAATAAAATGAAAACTCCATGAAGTTGCTTTTATGAAAGTGCTTGGTATTTTATAAACCTTGGCAGAAAGGAAATAAGAAAGAGTTAAGAAACTTAGTTGCCTAGAATATGCAAATTTTGCATTCAGGCAAGTGTGACACAACTTCTTACAACTTAAAATTTATAAGTAGAATGCAAAGTTAATTTAATTATGACTTTAAAGAAGGACTTGCTTCTAGGAATCCTATTAATAATATATCCTTGTAGGTCTGTAGCACAAAGATACCTTGAAGAAGCAAAAAGCTATTAATTCTCTTTGTGAATTGTTTTGGAAAGAATTTTCTTTAGAACCTTCACACTTCAGAAGGACAATTAAAATACCACCTATCTCTATGAGAAGATAAAAGAGGCATTCTGAAAAATCTGTTTCACAGTTGTGAAAGTGAAAGCCTTGCTATTATATTGTGTGCTTTTAATTTTCTAAATTGGTTCTATACTGGAAAAGAACATTTTCACTTGCTGCATCCTTCTCATTTCCTTTGGGCTCCACAGGGGAACTTTCCAGAATGGAGAAAGGGAGCTGAGTGCATTTGCGCCATTTAGCCATCAGTTGCCAATGGAAACCAGGCAATGGAAATAGCAATATTCCATTCTTTTGCACTTACAGTCTGGCAAAAGAAGAGGTTTAACAAAAGCTGAAACTGTTGCCCTGTGCATTTCATCACATTTGCTGGAACCACTGATATAATTTAATATGGCTTAATGTAATGGACTATGGATTACTCATTCCAAATAAGAATAAATGCATTCTTTCAAGGTTGGAAACTAAGTAAATTTAGAGTATTAGGTGGTCTGTCAGTTCATTTGACATATTATTTATAAAATGCTTCAAAAATTATTTTCCATAAGAGGGTATGGTCTACAGCTCAAAGCATAATCTTTGATTCTAGAGTATTTATTAACATATACTCAATTAATATAAATTGGACATCTCATCCAAGGTATCTGAAAGTCAGAATGAATACCTACAAACACAAACAAAGGCAAGTCTGACCTAGTTCTTTATGTTTTGTGACTGATATAAATAAGAGCTGATTCTCTCATGACAAGACAGGTTGAGCAGCTTTTTACTGCACAAGAATTCTAATTAAGTAAGTTATCCTTCAGCATACAGGGAGCAGAACTGAGTCCATTGTTACTAGATAGCTGAGAGAATTAGCACTATGAAGAGAGCTATTTTTGGTTTACAGAAAAAAAACTTGGATCCAATTATCCTAAAAATAAACATCTGTAAAAAGATCATTGAATTTACTAGGAAAGTAAATGAATGGATTCCCTTCACATCACCACTGCATAATGTGTATCTTATCAATTAACCTGGTTTTAGATACCAGTGTAATATATGAATTGGTCTAGTGATTATAAATCCTTGGAAGAAACAGGGAAGGGAAGAACTAAAAAACCTTCCCTTATCTCATAATCATAACTGTTCTAGGAAAATACTTCTCCCTAAAATAAATATTTAGATTGATTGAATATAATATTAAGATATTGTTTATAGAAAATTTTCCTACTATCTTATTATCTTTTGAGGCTTTCCTGACATGTTAAATAGCTGGATACAGAATTCTACAAACCAAACTATATAAAATATCCATTACATGATATACTATTCCATAAAAAGTGTGTTTTCTAAGCAAATCTATTACTTGACTATATAAATATTTGTTTAATTTCTTACATATTCATTATAGGTGTTCCGCTAGTAAAGAGCAAGACACTGAAGTCTGGTCTGCATGCATTCAGAGAAATAACAAAAATGCCAGAAACTTGCAGGTGTTTGCCCTCTGTGGACCCAGCCTACTTACCCTTGCCCGACACCGTCAGCCAAGCTGATTCCGGAAGGCCAGCTCCTGTACAGCCGCTCCTTGAGGCAAAGACACACTTCGCCACAAGGGATTCCGCCAAAGTGGGGGGCCACAAGGGTTCAGAGGGAAAAGGAATAGAGTAACGGACGGAAGGGGAAAGCACAAGACGGGTAAGAGGGTTCACCTCCACTCACACACCTTTTGTACAGCCTATCACACAGGAGAAATAAGACACGATCCACAAGGAAGCTACCAAACACGAGACGAACCGTTTATTCTCACCAAGTATGATGTTTGATACAGAGAGGACATCCAAAGAGAGCATATGATAGGCCGAAGGCAGGCCCTCCCTCAACCCTCCATAGGCTCCCTCCTTGTCACTTAAAGATTCCCGCACTGTGATTGGGCCCTTGGGAAACGCGGGCAGATGACTAACCTGTGTAACACCTTCCAGGCCCTTTGAGAACCTTCTGCCCCCCTCCCCCTCCCCGATCAACTTCCATTAACATTAAACAATACAATTAACTATTTAGAGGCGCATGCACTTTAGTAAAACTTAATCTCTACTTTGCACAAAGAATATGTGGAGTGAACCTCAACAGAACTGTTGAGTGAACCTCAACAGAAACTGTATAATGCAAATTGATTTTCAAATAAAATAAAATGAGATGGAAAGGTTTTATCTAATTGCAAGTGATTTTTACATAAGTACAAAGTAGGAAATGCCAAAGGAAATGTATAGCCCTAGTAAAGTGGACATATCCTAAAATAAGGGCTAGTAACATTTTAAAGTATATAAGAGCTATAAAAACTTAATTACTATTTTAATGTTATTCATTGATGAGAGGGTCAGATGGCTATTTTTAACTTTTTCTACAGTTATAATCACACAAATATAAACACACACATCTATGTTAAAGAAATATAATAAGGATATAATTTTACTTAATTTACTGGACAGTATAGAAGGACAGAATTTTTCAGGTTTCCTGACTTCTTCAGTAGGCAAGCTTGACAAAACCCAGGGTATAGTCTCTTAATATTTTATATATCAGTTTTTGTACCTTACCAAAAATGCTATTTACTATACACTGCTTAAATGTTGATTTAAAGGAAAAAAATAAATCTGTAAGTCTTCTATGTGATTATTATGCAAAATTAAATCAAAATAGCTTGTGTTATGCATCAAATGAGCTGAAGTGATTTACCTAAGGACAATCAAAAAAAGGAAAATATGTATAAACATCTATTTCAACACTTTCAGAATATTCTTTTTTCTAAAATATATTTAATTCGGATACTTCTAGTTTAAGATTAAAATGTAATTCGGATACTTCTAGTTTAAGATTAAAATGTAATAGTAGGGATATTATTTTGGTTTAAAATGCAGAATCAGTATTTTGTGCATTCTCCAAATGCTTCCTTAATCCTTGCTGTATTTAAATGGACTTTGGAATTTAATGAAATAAAGAGAAATTAGGATCCCTGTTTTATAAATGGAGAACCAATGTGGAAAGTGAATGCAGACAAATACATTTAATTCTAGGTATTCAGTGCGAAATCCACTAGTAGGTAATTTCCCATAGGATTTAACAGTGCGTATGGCTTCATATATTCAAGCACAACTTTCTTTATCTGGACTGAAAATGCATTCTGCATGTCTGCAAATCAGGCTTTGGAGTCTCAAAACAGGCACCAGGAAGTGAGAGACATGGAAATAATGGTCATCCATTAAAAGTCTGTGTCCAAAGTGTATCGCCTATTATCTCATAACAACTCTCTAGCAGATGCAAAGATAGGATCCAATTCTCAAAGTCAGAAAATTCTCCTCTCTCAGAAAGAAATAATCCTTTTTTTTTTTTTTTTCTTTTCTCCTCCGAAAACACTACTTTCTCCTACAAATCTGTAGCTGGTCCAGCTTTTACAGTGGCTGCCAATGCGTTGTTACTGAATAGAGCATTGGAACATTTGGTTGCAACCATCTCAGTATTTCTGAAGTAATACCACTCTGCAGCTTACACATCTTCCAGATATTCTGCCTTTTCACTGAGGAGCTTGCAGATGTTTGCTTTAACTTTTATTGCAATCACATGGATGGTTTCTCTTTATCCCTATAGATGTATTAATCCTCTCTAGATTACAATACTTCATGCAAACACAAGTGATTAGAGGTCTTATCCATTTGAAATCTGAGAGAGTTGTTAGCAAAAGAAATAGTACATTTCTTTTTGCTTCTTAATGATAAATAAGAAAAATGAAATTGTGAAAGGAGATAGACAGCTTTTTAAATTTTTTTTTCCCCTTTTTTTTCTCAGACACTCAGACCAAGTCTGGGTTAGGAGACTGAGCTGATCTAGTGATTTTCTGTTAAAGACAAACAGCCTTTTTCAGTCTGAGGAGATGGGATAAGACATTTTTTCCTTCTGCAATGAAGTGTTGCTCCTCACTGACTGCTGCAGAAGTCCAGAAGTGCTGAATAAAGGCATCAAGAAAGAAAAAGTGCAGGGCAGAAATAGCTTGGCACACGTGTTTTAGAATCTTCAATTTTTGTATAACATTAATGCAAAAAATAAAATGTGTTCCTTCACTTTAGATATTGTCTCTTAGTACATTTATCAGGGTTATGCTCATTATAAAATGTCTTCAGAAATTCATGTCTATCTCATGAGAAAATTATTTCTTGATTCAAATATTTTGAATATGCTGAAAGAGAAAACATAGGTATCTTTAAATGGTGATTATAAGGAACTGCCAGGGTTAACAATAGGAAAAATAATCCAACACCATTTACATGGCACTGTGACAGCTATCAAAACATACATAAAGAATGAAATCTGGTATTAAGTTCCACAAATGTGTCATACACAATTATCTTAAATCACGGCTTGCATCTGAATTGTAGTGAAGTCTGATAGTCTTAATTAGCCCAACTATTTGCATGAAAACATCCAAAACTTTTATATGGCACTTTTTGCAGTTTGATTTTTTTTTAAATATTTTAAATTTAAAGATCATTGCTACTAGCTTAAAATGAACATCATCAACAATGTGCACTATGAGCCACACACAATTCTTTTCACTTATTTTCAGTAGCCCCTAAAGGTAGGGATAGGCACAAGCAAACCAAATCTAAATGATTAAAGCATATTAGGTAACTTCATTGAGACTCTTACTGGTAATTACCAACCGAGCTGAACCATTTTTTTTTCCTGGCTCCAAAAATATAAAAAGCCAGAAAAGCCAATATGACATATGCAGCCAATTCACCAAGCCCCAGGGCTCATCTTAGTGTATCCATGACTAATTACAGTTCAGGGGTGAGTCCAGTATACCAAAAGCTTTGTAAATCTTAAACTATGAATTCAACCAAGCATCCCTGTTAGCCCATATGGACTTGAAGCAATGGTGTTTTAAGTGAACTACAAATATATAAACGCTGAGAAAATGGTGGGCAATGGATGACACAACAGTAGGTGGTCCCACTCCCATTCTGTGCTGAGGATGATGAGATTGATTTATGGTCTGTCACCAACCATCCCAGACAGGCCTTTCTGTATTTATCCCAGTCTGTGCTACACCTGTACCCAAATTGGATGTTTCACAAAATCATAGAATCGCAGAGGCTGAGGCTGAAGGGTGCTTCTGGAGATCATTTAATCCAACACCCCTTCTTAAAGCAAGACCAGCTAGAATAGATTGTCCAACACCATGTCCAGTTATGTTTTTAAAATCTTCAAGGATGTAGATATTAACGTTGCATAACTTCTTTTGGAAACCATTCCAGAGCTCAACCACCCAACATAAAAGTTTTTTCTTACATTTTAATGGGATTTTCTGCATTTCACTTTGTGTCTCTTCCCTACTATCCTATCACTAAGGACCAGTAGAGACTGACTCTACCCTCTTTATCTTCCCATCAGATATTTATACACATTGATAAAATCCTCCATTAGTCTTGTCCTCCTCAGGCTGAAAAGTCCCAGCTATCTCAGCCTCTCCTCCTATGAGAGATACGCCAATCATCATAAAGATAACTGTCTTCGTGGCCCTCTGTCAGACACATTCCAGTAAGACCCTATTTCTTTTCCTAATGGGTAGCCCATAACTGGTCATAGCCCTCTAGGTGGTCTCAGCAGTGCTAAATAAAGCCATCAATGTGTTGTCAACACTCTGCTTAGTGAAATCCAGGAAGCTATTGACCGTCTTTATCATACACAGTGCTGGTTCGTGGTCAACTTGACTGTCAGGACCTGCAGGACCTTTACTGAAAGGTTGCCCCCTAGTCTATTCTGTTGCATGGGGTCATTCTTCCTCATGTGCGGGATCTAGCATTTCTCTTTGCTGAATGTCATGAGGTTCCTATGTGCTCATTTATTCAGCCTGCCAGGTCCCTGTGAATAGCAGTGCAACTACTGAATTTCTGATATTGTTATGTAGTCAGTCTCAGCCTTCTGTTGTGTTACTTCCCAGTATGATTGCTGAGGCATTGCTGTCTCTGTAAGATCATAATCCTCGCAAGTTCATTAACGCTCCCCTCCACTTCAAACTTAACTCTCATATGAGTCAACACTATGGAGACGCATCCCTCCCTCATGACACTATTTTTCAGCTTCTTATTCAGCTACCTGTGTTCAACATTTTTTTCTTTGTTTTGTCCAATATTCCACATCTTTTTGAGTTACTTTACTTCAGTAAACTACCTGCCTATTACTAACTGGACTAAGGTCCAGGACTCAATCAGTGATGTAACTTGTCTGCAATCCTAATATTACCCCTCTCCAGAAATGCATGCATGCACATTTCATAACCCTGTGATTTTCTACAGATGAGGATAACGTGATATGTTATTTTAACCTTTGGTATATCTAACCATCAAAGAGTTACAGAGAAAAAAAAAAGAAAAAAGAAAAAAAAATTCTCATTTCAATACTGAATTGAAGATTTCCATGGTGTTGGATTTTCAGAAAGGATAAGATCATGCCACTATAGAGGACATTCTGTTCTGCTCTGTCCTGTTCTGTTCTGCGGTGTTCTGCTCAAAGCTGTCTCATAGAATTCCAAATGAATTCTGAATAATCAATAATATATGTAAATTATTGTGATGGAGTGCATTGTTTTTGCTTTAGCATAGTATCATTTATTTTCTAAACACAATCTTGATATTGATTAAGTGTGGAATTGATTTTACTCTTCTAAATTTAAATTCCTTCAGATTAAAGCACGGCATATAAGAAAACGTGTTGGATCTTAAGACATTTGTGCCTTTTAGAAACAACCCACTACTGGCAGTATGCAGGGAATGATTTGAATAACAATTACATATCATTTCCTGCAAAATAACATCCTGAAAGTGAATCAGCATTCAGATCACTGGATCTGCTATGTAAATGGAAAGAAAATGAAATAGTCAGCCATGGTTAGCATTTCATTAAGTTTCTAAGATATGAGTGTTTTTTTCTTAAATTTCTTTCCCCTACAATAGTCAGGGAACTCAGCTTCAAAAGTCCAAACTTTCAGATATAGTAATGTGTTGGAAAAAACATGTATGAAAATCCACAAGGTGATTTAAGTGCCTAGTAGATTATACATTTGGACCCTGATTATTTAGTCTGATGCAACTTCCTTCAAAACTCCAAACAGGGAAGGGGAAGGGGAGGGGGAAGGGGAAGGGGAAGGTGAAGGGGAAGGAAGGAAACTCCATTCTTCTGCTATTTCTTACTAGCATATTACATTGCTGATTTTCTTTGAGGAGACATAAAGAAAAAAGACTATCTAAGTCTTAACAAAACCAAACTGTTCAGTGATGTGGAGGACATTCATCACTTCCAGACATTAGAAGAAATCCCTCAGGAGATTTCTGTTATGACCTACCATGATTGTGAAGGAATATGAATTCTAGAGCAGTGCTCACTGTGCTGGAGAAAGATTAGAAGAAAGATAATCACTGAGGATCTTCACTCTAATGGCAATGCTTGTGACAGATTCCAGTGCAGTTCTCCTTTTTGAAAAATCTTTGCTTATTTATTAGTAATTGAACTGGATTTATCTGGAGGGATTAAGATATCCTTGCTGAAGAATACTTGAAAGTAGAGTGGAAGAAATCAGGTCCAAATCCCCACATGTTTCATATAAAACAGTACAAAATACTTAAGTGTCACAACATTCAGCAGGTGGGTGATGGGTACCAATCTGGAATTCAGAGACTTCTTTACAGATAATTTTTTTAAAATATTCAAGAGCTATCATCATTACAATGCAACTACTTACTGCACAGACGTATACACAGAAGTACTTTTCAATGAATACTTCACTTAAATGAAGTTGATTTGCAACTTTTATCTGAAAGTTCTAGTCATTTTTGGAGGGTAAGAAGATTTCTAGGAAGTTGCATGTACATTAAAAAAATACAAACAAACAAACAAACAAAACTCTTTTCCACTCATAGAAGCATTGAGATAAATATAGAAAAGAAAACATGAATGATATACAAGTCAGTACCTATGCAATTGTTAGGGAAAGCTTTATTCACTCAGAAAGCATTCTTTATCACTCTGAATTTGAGTTCTTGTTAGACAAGACTCTCCAGAGGAAAATATTTGTGACATTAAATTTTTAACTATTATTTAACTATTGTCATACTTCTGTTTTATAGACATCAAAATATGACTGAGTTATTACAAAGGGGTTATTATAAATATTTATATATATCTGTTCATAGGTAGAAAAATTAAAAACAATTAAAGCGTAAGTGCTTCTTATTAATACATGTTATTAGCACAGAATATGATGGCACGTATTTTTGTTGTCCAGAAGCTCTGGATTTATGTTACTCTGACTTCCAGAAGACAAAAGATTAAGAAACTATAAATGTCCTATAGGAGACATCACTTTTCAGAGAACTTCAGAAGATTACTTAATGACACAAATCATTTGATCATCCCTAGCTTAGATGATGCTTCAAAGGAATTTGGTAGATTTATTCCTTTTTTTCCAATTAACTAGATAGGGAAAGAAGGGAGGATTTTTTCTGGAAGGAATTACTTGCTTTTTCCTAGATTACATACTAGATATGGAGAAAAAAGAGCAAATCTGTATTATGCTATGTCTCTTGTACACTATTAAATATGTTCAGGAGTTCTAATGCAATAAAAAAAAAAAGGAAAAATAGAGCTATTAATCCATACAAACAATAAAATGCTAAAATGATAAAAAAAAAAACCTTAGAATTGATTCATCCTTTTAGCAGTATATGAACAAAGAAAACTTGATTCTTCAAGAAAAGCCTTATATCTAAAGTAATATACATCTTTGATAACTTCCTACTCTTTATACTTAGTTCTTCATTTATAGAAAGATAGAAAGATATTTAGTCAGGACTAAAAACTTCATTTTATATTAACACCAACAATATATTTAATATATAGATATAATTTAAAAGCATAGTTAAATAGTCCTGCCAAGTTTTATGTAACTTCTAATACCTTCAGCTTTTACATTTTGCTTCATCCACTAGAACCAAAAATTAGACAAAAATTGTATTTAAGGAAGACAAAAATGGAGAATGTAATCAGACTTACAATGATTAGGACATACTGAAGGATTTACAAGATTACATTATTAGCTCAGAAAACAATTAATTACTATACATGATAGTAGACATAGATCCTATAATAACAATTCAAGAGAAACAATCAGCTTGAAATTGATCATAGTGATTGCTATTGACAGTTTTTTGCTACACATGGTTGTCAACAAATGAGATCAAACCCTTCCAGAAAATAACTACAAATATATGTATATCTGAAAAAAAATCAATAATCAAATTCAGTAATGAGTAAACAAAAAAAACCCCTTACCATCTTCTGTTCATGATTGGATTAATTTTCTTTAGTGATAAACAGTGAACAACGAAAATATAACTAGGTAGAAGTAGTTCCAAGATTAATTGTGACTTTATACATTTCATATTGCATGAAAATAAACACTGCGTGGTATATCCATTGATATCTACAATCAATATCTAATTACCTTTGCAACATTCCAGCAATTCAGTGTAGGTGAGAACCTGAAGCATTTCTTTCTAATTCCAAGGGAATTCCAAAGGAAGATTAAATAACATCTTGAAAATTACTTTAACTAGTCATTTACATGCTTATTTTATAAAGATTTTCTACTCTTTACCCAATAACATTTTTATTAACTTTCCAACAGACCTGTTTTCTGATGATTGCACTTACCCATGAGGTGGCAATCAGATGTGGTTTCCCTGAAATCAGTCTTCTGTACATACAGCTGCGTGTACAGCTGTGAATAAGGCATACAGTGTTAAGTGATGATAGTGTATTTTGAGTCCTCATTTATGGGCATAAAAGATTTTGCTCTTTTATGGAGGAGAAAATAGCATAGCACGTAGCACTCTGCTGTAATTTTGCAAAAGGTACATCACATACTCAAGGCAAAAGAATAACAGAGGAAATACAGACACAGGACAACAGAATATAGTATAAAAAACACTGAAGTATTTCCAGCTTCTTGGGAGTTTTTTACTTTATTCTACTCTGTTTTTCATGTCCAAGCTAAGTAAATTAAAACCTGATCATCGATGTTCATATAAAATAGAAGTGCATCAGTGATATCAGTATAGAAACAGCCTGAAAGAAGAGTCTCCAGGTATCATCCATTGAGCATTTTATATAAAGCTGTTGGTTCTGGAGAGTCTTTTTAATTATTACTTTAATTATTAAATATTACTGCTTTTTATCATTTAATTTTTGAAATTGAATTTAGAAATTAGAATTTAATATCTAATCTTTTTTTTTCTTCCAATTAAGTGGTATTCAATGAAATTTCATCTCTAATGCATTGATCTATAGGGGCATTTTTCATCTTGCCACTTGGATAGATTTGTTCAATAGCATAAATAAAATGGAATTTGTATAGGAATACAGTTTTGGTGAAAATATCAATTTTTGAAAAAACAAAAGTCTGACAGAAATGTTTGCCACTTTTTTTCTTTTTTTTAAAATTAGTATAACGATTCCTTGTTGGGCAAGATTTTCTCAGTTTTATGCTTTTCCTGTCAGACAGCTCAGGGAGATGTCAGGACTTTCTGTTACCCCTACAGAAATTACCTCCTATGCAAGGAGAAGAAAATAACTTGGCCCATCATCTGCAGTGCTCCATGAAACTCAAGCATCTCCCAGATGTTTAAATAATAATAAATGTGCTTTATTTAAATAATGAGATTAATTACACTCCTTCTGAAAAAAAAAAAAAGAAAAAAGAAGAAGCTCTAAAATAAAACAAAATCAGAAAACATAGGTATTTTGCTGGACACCATCTGAAATTCCTAAGAATTAAATTCCAGTTTCAGCAGAAATGACAACTACAAAACTTCTCTCATCTATTGTTCTCTTATTTTATTGGTATCATTGTCCCATATGGTACACTAAAAATACACTAAAAATAGATAAAGTCTACTTCTGCTATTGTGAATTTAGATGAAAAACACATTGAAACAGATTGAAAGGAAAGAAAATGAATGCCTAATGGCAGAACATTGCTTCTTTCTAAGACTGCTTAAGCTATGCATAACTATGAGCGTAATTTCTTTTTCCCTCCTCAGTATTGTGTTCCCAAAATTCCTCAGAACAGGAACATTACACAGAGTTTATCTTCTTGAAATGAAAAGTATGGACTCACCACTATGGGCTTCTTTGTAGAATTGAAAAGTCTTCATTAATGAAACATACACTTAGTCAGAAAGACGTAGATAAAATGCCCTCTTCTAGTAATATATCAATTATCTAAGAAATATTCACTCCTTGATTGCTTACAAAAGAAATGAATATACTTGATAAGTAACTGAGATGTTTGTGCAATTGTATCTTGGGAAGAACTTTCAAGTGAAATGGATCTAATCCATGATTAATCATAAAACTAACATCAAAATAACACAAAAACCATGAATACCATCTTTCCGATGTAAGTTTTAGGCACTAATCTTTTCTCATGGAATCTTTCTTTATATTTTTATGAAAACAAAAAATATTATTGGTCAAGGAATACTTACAGGATGACAGATTCATCTGTCATCAGATCTATAGGTTGCGCGTATATAAAACAAAAATAAAACCACAAAACTCCTAAAATGCATATTTTAACTTATTATATGAAGAAATGAAGAGCTTTTTTCATCTATTATATGCTCTTAAATTGTTTTTTTTTTTCCCAATGAAAAAGAAATTTAATATTGATTTAGTTTCAATTCTCACAGAAATCACTCTTTACAAGTTAACCATGAGGCAGTAGTGTGCCCTCATGGCCAAGAAGGCCAGTGGGATCCTGGCCTGCATCAGGAAGATTGGTGCCAGCAGTTGGAAGGAGGGGATCCTGCCTCTCTCCTCAGCTCTGGTGAGACCATACCTGGAGTACTGGATGCAGTTCTGGGCTCTCCAGTGTAGGATGGAGCTCCTGGAGAGGGTCCATAACAGAGCAAAAAAGATGATTAAGGGACTGGAGCATCTATCATATGAAGAAAAGCTAAGCGAGCGAGGCCTGTTTAGTCTAGAGAAGAGCAGACTTACCAGGAATCTGATCAACATGTACAAATGTCTGAAGAGAGAATGTAAGGAGGAGGGGACCAAACTCTTCTCAGTGGTGGCCAGTGATAGGACAAGGAGTAATGGGCTTAAGTTGAAACACAGGAAGTTCCGTCTTTATGTGAGGAAGAACTTCTTGCCTGTGAGGGTATCAGAGCCCTGGAACAGGCTGCCCAGAGAGGCTGTGGAGCCTCCTTCTCTGGAGATCTTCAAAACCCTCCTGGATGCCACCCTGTGCCATGTGCTCTAGGTATCCCTGCTTGAGTAGGGAGGTTGGATTAGGTGATCTCTAGAGGTCCATTCCAACCTTAACTATTCTGTGATTCTGTATTTCTGTGAAACACTTCTCTTTTTGCATCTCCTGTATGTACAGCACACACACCTTCATACAACCCTATATCTACAAATAGAATATCTGGTTTTGTTTGAAAACATATTGGATATTTTTTCATAATCCAACCTATACTAGGAAATTGTCCTGGTTCCATAATCAATATTGCTATCTAATTTCAGTGTCAAGGTTTTGCTATGTATCAATTTGATCTAAAAGTTGTGTGTTTAGAATTCTCTCCCCTTGATTTTGATTAGATATTTGTTTTATCACACTTATGAAATCTGTTAACATGCAGGATGAATGGATAAGTCACATAATCCATACATGCATAAAACAGATGACATAAACACCTATATTCTGAAATTGTGGGAAAAGTAATTAAGATTTTTTTTTTCTGGAGTTTCACCCTATCTTCCACCAGCTGCTAAGAGGGTCTTATTAAAGCCTAAAATTATTTTAGCCTATAGTTATTTTTATCACAGACTGTTATCCTGGGATCACTTTATAGTCAATGAGAAGTATGTGCTCTTACAGCACATTCATCTGAAATGTTTCAACTGTCAGCCTTATACTGAGATAAATCTTGCCTTACAAATTCCTATTTTTCTCCCTAAAATAGAACTCTCTCTCATGTGCTGACAGCTATATTACAAGTGTCTAAACTAAACCTCTGACTTGTATTTACATAGAATTCAGGTTTATTTATAAATATAGACATAGACTTCTCTCACAGATGTGCTCCTCTAACGCCATTGTTTCTCTCCATATCTATATGGAGAGATCTGTACATAGAATCATAGAATCATAGAATGCTTAAGGTTGGAAGGGACCTCTAGAGATCATCTAGTGCAACCCTCCTGCACATGTACAGACTGGAATCAATACAGAATTTGAAGACCTGATTTCTTCCGATACTTAGAATATTCTTAGAAGCAATGAGTAGAGTCTTATGAAAAGCACTTATTAGAAGTCCTGTTTTCTCATTATCTAGCTGATAGAAATTAGACCTTTTTTATTTTTGTGTGATCCCATAGGATTTTTGTGTGCCCAAAGAGTCCTGGCCTATTCACCCTTTCTAAACACAGAGAAGGAACTGTCATGGGAAACAGTTATGCTACTTTCTCTAGCTCTCTGTGAGCTAATATTTTCCAGGGTACAGATTCTTTGGGGTCAGTCCCTTGCCAGTTTGAGCTCCCTTTGCATAAACAACATAGGGCAAATTTGAACCTGACATACTGGAAAATGTTGTAAAGAACCTCTAGTTTATTTCAGGGCATGCATGAAGCCTAGTAAAGAAGAACTGGAATCAAGTTAATTGCCATTTATGTGGAATAGGCTCTTCAACTTTGTAGATGCAATTATCAACAGAGACATTGTGGCTTATGTACTTTCCTAAGGTAGATAAAAAAGGCAAGAAATAAATAGTTCAGTTCAGTTATTGTGCGAACTGATCTTCAATTATGTCTCTTGGGTGCTGATCTGTTGGCAAGGACAAGCAGCATTATCATTGCTCTCCTTTCCCTTAAGCCCATCAGGATTTAGGAAAGTGCAGAGTTTAGGCAGGGCTTCACAGGAGCTTTGTCAGTACAAACTGCCCCAGAGATCCAATGAATGAGCTCATCTTCTAGACATGCTGGTTACAAGGTCTCCTGGACAGCTCTGACTTCGTTCTAGACAGCAAAGCCAGGCTGCAAGCCTTTTAGAGGAATGAAGATAGTAAATTTCTTGAACAGCAATTATCACAGCGTTCCTGATGAGCTTTCTACCACTAGGGCCCGACAGCTTGAATAACTCTGGATTTTACTAGCAGAACCTAGCTAATGATTCATGCACAATAGTTTTATCTATTTTTGAATAATCAATTGCATAACAAGATTCTAGATTTATTTTTCTTAATAATTGAGAACCAGTGTGTTTCAAAACTAATAAATAGCTGCATGAAATTTAGTATTCTCAACTTTTTTTTTTTCCCCCCCCCTTGGCCAATTGATTACTAATGTTTCTTGGGTATGAAACATACATTTAATTAGTCTGGGATAATTAATTTGACTTTCCTTGTGGATTTTATCCGTTATTTTATACTGTTCTAGCAATACATTCTGAAAGAATTACACCTGTAGGAGAAAAAAGTTCAAATGAATTCTACATAAATAAAAACACAAGTCATCCCCTGCTACAGATGTTTTTATATGTGGTTAATTAAAAAAAAAATCTTCCTGCACATTGAGGAAGATCAAATCTACTGAATTTTATACCACTGTTAGATCTTTCTAGTGCTTGTGATGATGAATTACAGATACTAGGATTATTTTTTCCACATCTGTGCTGCTCTGCAGACACCTACCTGCTAATACATGCTGCCATATCAGCTTAATAATAATAATAATTGGTTGTCTTGAAAATCATCAACTCCAGTTTAACTGAGTAAATAATTTCATCTATGAAAATTCATTATGGGTCTGGAAACACCCGAACAATAAAGTGGTATATCTGGAACCTATTATGGCAGTAGACAGCATCCACATCTCCATAGTCTTTCCCTACAAAGTTCCCGTAACCATGTTACCACAGATAATACTAATAACGCATGAACCACTCATCAAAGAAGGCTTTGCATGACATAAAGAGCTTTGTGATTTTCTTTTATTGTACTCATAATCAGGCTTCTTTATCTTGGAATCAAACTGTTTCTTTCTTTCCCTCAAAAGTAAGTTTTTCAGGTGCTTTGGGCTCATGTTGCCTTCCCCTTCCAATTGAAGATCAAAAGTATCTTGACTGCCAAAATCCATGGGGACTCTGCAGCTTTTATGTTATCACTTCAGGGTTAGCTAGGGGCATACTACCAGCTGACTAAGTGTCAGAGGTCACCTGCCATCTTACACTGCACACTAACATCCATAACAAGGTCACGTTAGAGATCGGTGCAGAAAGTCTAGTTAACACAGAGAAGGAAAACAAGGTAAAAGGACTAGTCTTAAATATTCTAAAACTCTTCTATGAGAGCATCAAAGACCATATATCTGTGTATTGTCTAGTACTGTGGAAAATTGTTTGGCTTTGAGGTACAGCAGAAGACAGATCTGCTTTCTGCAGAGCAGCTGCTGTAGGTTATTCACCTCTTTGGATATGCAGGAGTTTTATGGTGTTGCACAACTATGTTGTTCTGATCACTCTGGATTCTTGCTACTGCTTGCAGCTTCCAAAGTGACTGGTGGATAAACAAACAAACAAACAAACAAACAAACAAAAATCCTATTTCTTTAAAGGGTCCACAAGCTAGATATTTTATTAAAATCTAAAAATTCCCATGACAACTGTGTCGTCTTGGTGGAGATATCCTTTCTTTTCTCTAGTAGAAAGTAGATCTCCATTCTTTTCTCCAGTAGAAGGTCAAGTAAGAGGGGCAAGAGATCTGTGTGGATGAGAAAGGAGCTGCTAGGCAAACTTAATGTGAAGAAGAAAACATATGTTAGGTGGAAGAAGGGCCAGGCCATGTGGGAACAATATAGGAACATTATCAGGGAATGCAGGAGTGCGACGAGGAAGGCCAAGGCCCTATTGGAATTAGAACTAGCGAGGGACGTCAAGGATAACAGGAAGGGATTCTACAAATACATCAGCAGCAAGAAGAAGACTAAAGAAAATGTCGGTCCGTTGCTGAATGGGGAGGGTGCATTGGTAATGGAGGATGTGGAGAAGGCAGAGTTACTAAATGCCTTCTTTGCCTCAGTCTTCTCTGCTAGGGCTGGTCCCCAGGAACTACAGAGACTAGGTAGGGCTAACAACTCTCAAGGGCAGCCTCTTAGTGTCCCAGACCCTAGGGAAATGAGAAGGGACTAGAGAGAGGAAGACTTGCCCCGAGTAGAGGAAGACTTGGTTAGAAAGCACCTGAGGAAACTCAATAACCACAGATCCATGGGCCCCGATGGGATGCACCCCAGAGTGCTGCGTGAGCTGGTGGATGTCGTAGCTAAGCCACTCTCCATCATCTTTGAAAGCTCCTAGAGAATGGGGGAGGTGCTGGAGGACTGCAGCAAAGCCAAAGTCACCCCAGTTTTCAAAAAAGGCAAGAAAGAGGACCCGGGCAACTACAGGCCAGTGAGCCTGACCTCTRTCCCTGGGAAGGTGATGGAGCRGCTCATCCTGGCTGCTGTTTCCAGGCACATGGAGAAGAAGAAGGTGCTCAGGAGTAGCCAGCATGGGTTCACCAAGGGGAGATCATGCTTGACTAACCTGATAGCCTTCTACGATGGAATGAATAGACGGATAGATGAGGGCAGAGCAGTGGATGTCATCTATCTGGACTTCAGTAAGTGGATCCCTCACAGCATCCTCCTGGGCAAGCTCCAGAAGAGTGGCATAGATGAGTGGACAGTGAGGTGGATTAGGAACTGGCTAAATGACAGGGCCCAAAGAGTGGTAATCAGCGGTGCCAAGTCCAGCTGGAGTGTAGTAATGGTTTTAGAAGAATATGGATTTATGGCCTATCAAAACTCACTCTTCTCTTAACATAACTGCAGGCTGTCTTGACATGACTGCAGACTGTGTTGGCATAACTGCAGGCCGTGCTGATTCTGCAAGGCTACAAAGATACTGCGAACAAAGAAGTAAAGACACAGAACAAAGAGGTAAAGACATAGAACAAAGAGGTAAAGACACCGAGAACAAAGTAGCAAGAAACTTAAACTGTTTAAGTCTACAAGGATACTTAAGACAAAGAGTAAAGAACTCAAACTGTGAAGCAAGCAGGAAAGCAGGAACTCCAAATATGGGAATGGATGAGCTCAACAGGATCACCTGTAGTCCAATGAGAAGGATGTGTGAACARATGCCTTTAGCMAATCATTATGTTAGTGCGTGCGGGAACAGTAGTATGTAACCAATCATATTAACTGCCGAGCTGTGCCAAAGCTGACTCTGCAATTATTATAATATAAATATTGCTTTGTAACATGAATAAAGTGATTTCTGCTTGATTCATATTGAAGCCTTCAGGAGTCGTGACTGGCGTCCCGCACTGGAGGCCTGTGGTTAGGGGTGTCCAGCAGGGGTCAGTCTTCGGTCCGGTCCTGTTCAACTTATTCATTAACGACCTAGATGAAGGGATGGAGTGCTCCCTCAGTAAGTTTGCTGATGATACGAAACTGGGAGGAATAGCTGATAGCCCTGAGGGCTGCGCTGCCATCCAGAGGGACCTGGACAGACTGGACAACTGGGCGGCGAGTAACCTCATGAAGTTCAACAAGGGCAAGTGTAGGGTCCTGCACCTGGGCAGGAATAACCCTAGACACGCCTACAGGCTGGAGACCGACCTCCTGGAGAGCAGCCCCGCAGAGAGGGACCTGGGCGTCATGGTGGACGACAAGTTGACCATGAGGCAGCAGTGTGCCCTCGTGGCCAAGAAGGCCAATGGGATCCTGGGGTGCATTAAGCAGAGCGTCTCCGGCAGGTCGAGGGAGGTGATTCTGCCCCTCTCCTCAGCCTTGGTGAGGCCGCACCTCGAGTACTGTGTGCAGTTCTTGGCTCCCCAGTGTAGGAGGGACGTGGAGCTGCTAGAGAGAGTCCAGCGCAGGGCCATGAAGATGATTAGGGGTCTGGAACATCTGCCCTATGAGCAAAGGCTGAGAGAGCTGGGCCTCTTCAGCCTGAAGAAGAGAAGGCTGAGAGGGGACCTGATTAATGTATATAAATATCTCAAGACAGGGAGAGAGGAGGAGGGGGCTGGCCTCTTCTCAGTGGTGGCCAGTGATAGGACTAGAGGAAACGGCCACAAATTGAGGCACCAAAAGTTCCACAGGAACTTGAGAAAGAATTTCTTAACAGTGAGGGTGACAGAGCACTGGAACAGGCTGTCCAGAGAGGTGGTGGAGTCTCCTTCTCTGGAGATCTTCAAAACCTGCTTGGACACAATCCTGTGCCACCTGCTCTAGGAGACCCTGCGTGTGCAGGGGGGTTGGACTAGATGACCTCTAGAGGTCCCTTCCAACCCTAGGCATTCAATGATTCTATGATTCTTTATGCTGCATCATATCAACTTTTTTATGAGTCTCTTTCCTGAACCTGCCCATGTGAAGAAATGAATGGTACTAGACTCATCCTGATATGCCAGTTAAGACCTTCACTTCTCTTTGCTGCACACTTCCATAAAGACTTCTTGAATCTTTTGCAAGATCATGCTTGGAGTATGAATTATCACTGAATTAAGAAAGCTATCAGAATGAGGCAATGGGGATGTTTTCTGGGATTGAAGGGGAAATGAGTAGGATACTTGCTTCTGTGAAGGTGCAATTGGAGATGGCTGTGCTAAGGGAAGGAGATAGGAGCTGAGGGTATCAGTGAAATCAATAGGGCTATACTCTCCCCTTATCCAGGCACCCATCCCACATCCCCCAGTGAAATGAATAGTTTCAGATCCTCTCCTCACCCTGATGTAAAACCTATAAATAGTTTAGAAGTCCTTAATTATATCTAAAAGTCACTTCACAGTACAGTATAAATTGTTAACATGAAAAGTTCTTCTAATTTGAAAGTTCAAAAAAGCTACATACTCACACAGAAGATAATTTTCTGATTCAAATCATCACTCCCTAAGGCAAATGACATCCTCAATTCTGCAATACATTTGAAAGTAGTTCCCCTTATGCTAGGATACAGCAACAAATTTCTACTAAACCCTAGTATTCTAAATTTTAACCTTAATCTTTCCCTCATCCCAAATCATAAAACAAAATGTAGCTTTGCATCAATTAGTGCAAAGATATTCTCCCTCGTCTTAAGCTTAAGAGAAACTTGGAATGCAAATACGAATCAACATAGCAACTGCTCTGAAATATAAACCTGCAGATAACTTTGCCAAATGTTGATAAGACAATTGAAAACTTTAAATATCAAAAAAATACTGACATAATATATATCTTCCAGTTTGAGAAGTAATACTCCTGTACCTAACAGGCTAGGAATGAACATCAAATTTCAGACTTCAGATTTTTTTTAAAGAAGAATTGATATTAGTCTTTTTTAATTTTCTGATTTCTAAACTGCACTTCAGGAAATCTTACCTATCTTAAATCATTGCTTTTAATCAGATGGTTCACAGATCTACATATTTTCCTCAAGATTCACAGTGAGCCTTTAGGAAATCAGCATTCATCTCATTTTTTAACCTCCTACTTTTACCAGCTCTCTCTTAAAAGATGGAAATATATTCCATTTTTACTATATGGTGAGATGAAGGAAAAAAAAAATAATTGTTTTTGTAAATTAACCCTCTATCTAAATTTAGAATACTTTGGAGGTTTTGCTGAGTTCTAGTTCTTTGCTGCTCAGTTTCGACTCTTACAAATAAACCTGTCCTGAAATTCAACTCAGACCTAATTTAGTACTAATGTTATCTGTCTTATCTGTCTTGGCAGGACTTCAAAATCTTGGCAGAAGAAACTCTTATTCTCAAATTCCTGCCAGCAGACTAAGCTCCTTCTTCAGGAAGTAAATATATCCAATGGCAATACTTCTGGCTTGCACTAAAGCTAAGAAGCATGCTACCTTTGGAAAGAAGTTCAGTTCATGATCTACCAAGCTTCACTACCAAGCTGGCATGAATCAAAGTCTCTTAATGGTATTTGCCCTCATTCTAACTTACAATGTTTCTAGAATCAACAATATAATTCTTTAACCATTTCTTTACTAAACCTTAAACCTATGTCAATACTGCCTCTACTCTTTAGGATATTTAGATAAATCTAAAAGTCATCACTAACACTATTCATCCTAGCCACTAAAACTATTAATGCTAGTCAAGAACATTTAGTTCTCCATCACTTGCAAAAAATTCCCTCAGATTTGAGCATAAACCATAATGTTAATGCTGTTTTTAGAATATCGCAATAAATCTGTCTTTGTGTCCCCGATGTTCATTTTCTTTCTCCAGAACATATAATATCTATGAATTAATTTCTCTATTCAGCCCATTATTTCTAGTAAAATAATCCTTAAAGTGCACTTTTTAAGTATACCCAGAAGCCCACCAATCCTTGGCTGACCTTAACACAGTCATAACAGAAAAAGGCTCATTTGAAAAATTGAATAATTAGGATCCATTAGCAGTCTTAGTTCTTCTTATCTCTTTTTTTTCCCCAAACCTAAATTTAGTTTAAGAATAGAATACTGATTCTTACTGCACTCATCTAAAAAACAAATAACCTGATTTTTCATTTCATTGCTGATAAAGGACCATAATGATATTTATGTCTAAAACTTCCCTTCTCCCTACTGGGATGGAGATACTCCATACTTAAATTAGGGAGGAGCCAACAAATGCCTAGTTCTTTAGCTTTCTTTCTTTCTTTCTTTCTCTCTTTCTCTCTTTCTCTCTTTCTTTCTTTCTCTCTTTCTTTCTTTCTTTCTTTCTTTCTTTCTTTCTTTCTTTCTTTCTTTCTTTCTTTCTTTCTTTCTTTCTTTCTTTCTTTCTTTCTTTCTTTCTNTCTCTCTTTCTCTCTTTCTCTCTCTCTTTCTTTCTCTCTCTCTTTCTCTCTCTCTCTTTCTTTCTCTCTCTCTCTCTGTCTCTTTCTCTCTTTCTTTCTTTCTCTCTTTCCCTCTTTCTCTCTTTGTCTTTCTCTCTCTCTTTCTTTCTCTCTTCCCTCTTTTTCTTTCTCTTTCTCTCTCTCTCTCTTTCTCTCTTTCTTTCTCTCTCTCTTTCTCTCTCTCTATCTCTTTCTCTCTTTCTTTCTCTCTTTCTCTCTCTCTTTCTCTCTCTCTTTCTCTCTTTTCCTCCACAGATTCAAAAAATCTTCTAAATTTGTGGCTGTATTACTCTCTTCTATACTTTCTTCTGATGGCTATAGTTACGCTAGAAAGTTTGGTATAAAAGTTTCTGTTTTAGCTGAATTACTTGTTTTCTCTTTGAACTTAACCTGATTCTCTAGAATTAAGAAAGAAAAAAAAAAAAAGAGTGGATGAAGCTGTTGTCATAAGAGTTTTTTTCAATCTAGATACTCAATAGGGTTAGATAGGCTGTTGACACAAAATATTGCAACTCCATTTGCTTCATGAAGCTTTGGAGGTTTATGCCAGCTGAAGGTGAGGTATAATAATGTTGACAGGTATGTATTACCTTACAAATGTTATAGAAATATTTTTTCACAGTTAAGAATATCAACAAATACTTAACTATCTGGATTGCTTGAATAAACATACAAGCAGGCATATAGGAATATGCAACATGACTGTAATGATTTTAAAGAAAAGACATACATACTACACTACTTATATTGGTAAAAATGATGCATGCACATTATATATTTCATTTTTGTAGTGATTTTCATAAGATAACTGAGATTTAGAAGTTTGTAAGAGTAGCATGCAGCAACTCTTTTATTTTCTTTCCACTCACTTTCTAAGCTTTCTTTTTTTAACTTGAAACTCTTTTATATTCAGCTTGTACATTTGCTTCTAATGCTATACTAGAGTACAACAATTTATAGAGAATTGAAAAAGCAATTTTTGTGGGATAGCTAGCTATTCTCCCTAATTTTCACCTGCCAAACTCTTTTCTACGAATATTGACTCAATCAGATAAAATGCAGGCTTTAAAGATGTTTGATTAGCTGCCTGGCTTACCGCTGGCTACTCACACTGCATGCAAAGTGTCTGTATACACACACCACTGTTCCTTTTTCCAGTGGTAACCACCAGTTAGTTAAATTGCATGTTAAGTCATATTTTTTCCCAGAGCTAATCTGAGCAATGAGGGCATATTCTAAGGCTATAAATACTTTTCATTTATGACCTATTGATATCTTTTTTCTGTTATGCTTAAGATTGGAAGGGACCTCTAAAGATCACCTGGTCCACCCCTCCCTGCTCCAGCCAGGACTCCTAGAGCGTGTGGCGCAGGGTGGCATCCAAGTGGGTTTGGAAGATCTCCAGAGAAGGAGACTCCACAACCTCTCTTGACAACCTATTCCAGGGCTCTGTCACCCTCACTGTTAAGAATTTTTTCCTTAAGTTCCTGTGGAACTTTTGATGCTTCAGTTTGTGGTGGTTTCCTCTATCAGTGGCCACCATTGAAAAGAGGCCAGCACCATCCTCCTCACTCCCTCCCTTGAGGTACTTATAGACACTGACCAGGTCCCCTCTCAGCCTTCTCCAGGCTGAATAGGCCCATTTTGCACATAGGGCAGGTGTTTCAGGCCTCTGATTATCTTTGTAGCCTTTGTGCTGGACTTTCTCCAGCAGTTCCACATCCCTCTTGAGCTGGGGAACCCAGAACTGCACATGGTACTCCAGGTGTGGCCTCACCAGGGCTGAGGAGAGGGAGATGATCCCTCCCTTGACCTGCTGGAAATACTCTTCTTAAGGCATTTCAGGATCCCATGGGCCATCTTGGCCACGAGGGCACACTGCTGCCTCATGGTCAGCTTTTCATCCACCATGACGTCCAGGTCCTCTCTACAGAGCTGCTCTCTAGGAGGTCTGTCCCCAGCCTGTACTGGTGTCTGGGGTTATTCCTCCCTAAGTGCAAGGTCCTTGTGAATTTCATGAGGTTTCTCACTGCCCAGTTGTCCAGTCTGTCCAGGTCCCTCTGGATGGCAGATAGCCTCAGAGCTATCAACTACTCCTCCCAATGTTGTATCATCAGCAAACTTACTGAGGGAACACTCCATCCTTTCATCCAGGTCGTTAATGAATAAGTTGAATAGGACCGGACCGAAGACTGACCCCTGCTGGACACCATTAACCACAGGCCTCCAGCTGGACTCGGCACCGCTGATTACCACTCTCTGGGCCCTGTCATTCAGCCAGTTCCTAATCCACCTCACTGTCCTCTCATCTATGCCACACTTCCGGAGCTTGCCCAGGAGGATGCTGTGAGGGATGGTGTCAAAAGCCTTGCTGAAGTCTAGATAGATGACATCCACTGCTCTGCCCTCATCTATCCATCTATTCATTCCATCATAGAAGGCTATCAGGTTAGTCAAGCATGATTTTCTTTGGTGAATCCATGCTGGCTACTCCTGAGCACCTTCTTCTCCTCCATGTGCCTGGAGATAACAGCCAGGATGAACTGCTTCATCACTTTTCCAGGGACAGAGGTCAGGCTCACTGGCCTGTAGTTGCCCAGGTCCTCTTTCTTGACCCTTTTTGAAGACTGGAGTGACCTTTACTTTCTTTCAGTCCTCTTTGCACCTCCCCAGTTCTCTAGGAGATTTCAAAGGTGATGGAGAGTGGCTTAGCTACGACATCCGCCAGCTCACGCAGCACTCTGGGATGCATCCCATTGGGGCCCATGGATTTGTGGTTATTGAGTTTCCTTAGGTGCTCTCTGATCCAATCCTTCTCTACCCAGGGCAAGTCTTCCTCTAATTCCTCTTCTCAAATTTTCCTCTTATTTGTCAAAAAAAGAATGTACCAATAGTAAAATCGAATAAAATAAATGGAGAAGTATTACTCATATTTTGTATCTTCATTTATTTTGTTTTATTTTAGTTTCATTCTTTATAGCATTTCATATGACATCACACAACAAGTTGAGGACATTTTTTTTACATATTTCTGCTACTCCACATGAAAATATTCTCAAATAAGCAACACCCCAGAGATATATGGCCTAATTTATGCAGTTTAATTTCTATAGATGTCAGGATTTTGCCACCTGAACAGTCTCTTGTTACGTAACTATTTCTCTTCATTTCAGTGGGGTAAGACTCACACGCATACAAAAAAGTTCATTTCCATATGAAATATTAGAATCAATGCCTTATGATTTTTTTTATACAGAATATAAAGAGAAACCCATGACTTAATACTTCTAACATACTGACTGAATTGTATGAATGATTCAGATAATTTAAGGACTTCCTACTGAACCAGTATCGAACTATATAAAGTTAGAGTATTCTACTTTAAGTATACAGGCAGTTGTGCTGTCTCTGCCTTGGCTTTGGTTTGAGCCTTAGAAGCACCATATCGGTGTCAGTTGTTATTTACTCTGAAAATCTTTTAAGCGCTGTCTTACTGCTCACAAGCATTTTATGACCCATTCAATACATACCTCTTCTATAATTTCTGGTGCCTTTCTGAGCAGTGATATCTTATTCTTAAGGTTATTAAAAAAAAAAAAAAAAAAAAAAGAAAGAAAGGAAAAAAAGAAGGAATAGCATAGTGTGACTGCAAATATAAGATAACAGTAAAAGAAAAACAACAAACACCTAATATAGATAATATAGTTAATAATTTAACTTCTGGATTTTTTTTCCATTTTTTAATGCAGTAAACATGGTTTAAAACACTCTCATATGTGGATTCCTTCCTCAGAAGATTTTTTTTTCTGAAACCATGATAAAATATTTGGTTGATGTATATTTAAATTGATTTGAATCTTTTATTCTACAATTTTTAAATCAAAAGGAAAAAAGTCATTAGAATGTATTGCAAAATAAAAGGATGGAAAAAGGAGTTCAAGATTTTTCACTAGCTTTTTTTCACTGAAATCTCTAGCTTCTTCATCCTAATGTGCAATTGTGTTACTTTTTTTTTTTTTTTTGAAAGGGGGTCTTTGATAGTGTAGACATTGAACAGATTATTTTGTATCATTGGCATAGGTTAGCGCCATGGTTCATGGTTAGCGCCATGAACCGCTTAGAGGAAACAGTGAAGCCTAATATGTCTAAGGCATTTTCCAGCATTTCCAGCATGAGATATTGGTTGATCTTTTGTTAAATTATTTAAACTTCTGCACTAAAATAAAATAATTCTGTTTCCTACTCAAGACTCAGCTAAACAGGATAGTATTAATAATAGTAGAATTCCATTAACATTAGCTGTTTATGTTTTAGAACTGAGAAAAGTATATACCAAAGTATACTTTGATTTATGCCATTTAAGAATGCAATTGACATGCCTAAGTTATGAATCTATTTTTAGGCTTTTTAGCAGAACACAAAGAGTGTGAGAAAAAAGCTTTGCATAATATTTTCAATATTTGATGGACTTACATTTCCAGAAAGTATTATCTCTCTCAATTTACTAGTCAAATTATAAGATGTTAGAATTTTCCAGCAAAAAATGTCAGGGCTGTATGTTAGAATATACTGAGTAGAGAACATGCATTATTATATAGAACATTTTAAGATTCTGTTCCAAACATTAATTTTTTTAGGAGTTTCTCAAACAAAACTTATTTCAAGAGATCTATGACAGTCAAAGGAAGAACTTGGTTAAATTTTTGTGAAGGTATTTAATTTGTGGGAGAAAAAAATACATATGCATAGGATCTTTTTGATGCTAATCCATGAGTAGAATATTTCCTGGATATTAACTTCTAATGTTAATGGTAATGAGATCTTGTTCCAAAGCTTAGAAGTATGTCACAGGAGGACTCCAGTAATGCGAGATTCAGTTTTGCCTTTCAGTCTGCCTGCCTGTCTTCAATCACAGTACTTCTGCTGTCAATTAGAATTGTTTCTCACTGACAGATTAATAATGTTTGATGATCTGGTACTTATGACTGGGAGGTCTTCTGTTAATGAGTTAGATTAAGTTATGATTTGCTTAACTTTCATAAAAAAATAAATTAGGAAAAAAAAGAATAGACTTAGAGAACAGAAATTTTGAAAATGCTAAACAATATTATGTTAGTGGTACTTTTCTCTCCCCAGGAAATCATGACTTAACAAATACTACCCACAAACCATGACTTAAGAGACCCAGAATATTTTCTACAGTGAAAGTATAAAATTATGTGTTTTTCTGGGGTGTTTTGATTTGCTTGATTGCAGATCAGAGTCTGAATTATCATCAATATCTTGAATTTCATGTGCTTGAGAGAGTTTTTTTTTTTTTTTTTTTTTTTTTCCTAAGTAATGGAATTGAATTCGTGTCTTGAATGGGAAACGGTTTGAGGCAAGAAGTTTTTCATCTTCAGAACTCACAGAGCATGTGGAAAATGAAAGGGACATCCCCACATTTTATATTTAACCTAGATGACTCGGTAGAGTCTTATTAACACAGAGATACTAAGTCCCCCAGAATGTAATTCTGGACTAAAAAGTGAGCTGTCTCACTTTCTAGAAGGGCCTGAGTTTCATCTCATCTAAAGGTAAAAATCTAATATAAATCAGATGAATTCTGCCCTAGAAGTGTATGGTTCTGTTTTTTAACTGTAAAGGGATCCTCAGAGTGATTCACCAAGTTCTAAATGGGTGATTAATATTATTCTTATCTAATATTAGTTGAAATAAAATTCTCTTTGACATAGTTTTGTGGCCTCAAATAGTGTGGAAAAAAAAATCATGTTTAATTTTATAGGACTACTTCAAAATGACAGTAAAATGCAGAAAATATGTCAGTTTTTTTATTTTGATTATTTCCACCTAGGGATTATGTCGTGACTGAGCTGGTACATTTCTCAGGAACCATTTTTTGCTGGAGAGAGGGATTCTAGAGAAGTATTGCAAAATAGTAGGACAATTGAACAATTGGTGGTAAGAATACTTATTTAGTAACCTATGTGATAATTTATTAATATTTTATGATTCAGAATTTAATAACAATAGGAACAGGATGATTTAGTAAGTTTAGTTTTAGTTTTATAGGCTTGAAATGAACAAGAGAAGATGAAAAAATCTTTCGCCCACTTCAATATCTCTCAAAACTGCTGAATTTTTTCAAAGAGATTATGAGAAGGCAAATTTTCACTTGGCAAAGGTATATGTGTGAGTATTCAGAAGTAACTCCATATCAACAGACTTCTCTGAAGAGGGTAGCACCACAGGTGCTAAATTTCTGCTGAGATTCTACTTTGTTCAGCTTTAGTGATGCAGAAATGATAATTCCTGGGGTAAATCTTAGGTGGCTAGGATCAGTTCAGGAAAAAAAAAAAAAACTTTTTGATTCTTGAAGATAAGTCCATTTAAATGTATTATTATACTCCTAAATGTGTTATTTCTGTTATCAAATCAAGGGTAGACAAAACTGAGGCAGATACAAGAGTGATAAGTGAAAGAAAGTTTCCCATAGGGCAATATGGCGAGGCGGCTGGAGCACAGACTTTATGAGGAGCGGCTGAGGGAGCTGGAATTAATTCAGTTTGGAGAAAAGGAGGCTCAGGGGTGATCTTATTGATGTCTACAACTGCCTGAAGGGAGGTTGTGTTTAGGCAGACTCCAATTAACTACTGATAGGACAAGGGGAAAAGGCCTCAAGTTAAGCCAGGCGAGGTACAGGCTACACATTAGGAAAATATACACAGAAAGAGCAGTCAAGCATTGGAAAAGGCTACCCAGGGAAGTGGTGGAGGCACTGTGGCATCATTTAGGAAATGTGTAGATGAGACATTTAGGGACATGTAACAGGTATGGTGTTGAAGGGCTTGCAGTCGAACTCAATGATCTTGAAGATCTTTTCCAAACATCATGATTATATGATCCTGTATTTTGTATTTTCTCTGAATGATGACTTGGGGACTAAAATAAGAAATATCAAGGTATTAGCAGAGGGGGTTGGATTAGATGATATCTATAGGTCCCTTCTAACCTCAACCATTCTGTGATTCTGTAATCAGATAAAATAGTGAGAGACTAATTATATATCTTACTCTATTTTCTTGTAATATATTCAGAATGTGACACATTCTCCTCTAGTAGAGTGTTTCCTTGTCTCCCTGTGCTTTTCTTCTTATACCTCTGTGTATCCTTTTAACATGTTCTATTTTTTAAAGATGCCATGCATAATCAATTAGTCTTTTTTTTTCTTTTTTTTTCACAGGGTTAGACATTGTGCTTCTATTTCCTGTTAACTGTAGGAGGGAGCCCAGCATGACTGAATCTTCCTTTTGTTGCTGCCAAGGCAATGAACAGAAGACTTGAATATGACACTGTAATTGCACTGGCTCATATAAGAAGACTGTTATATCAAGGGGGAATAAACATACTTGTTTTCTGTCTTGTACATGGTGAATAACCATATTAATTCAATTTCAATTGTCTATCAAAGTCAAAGTTATTAAAGCTCAACACTGTGAGTAAAAGATTTTTGAAATCACTATGACTGATAGCTAATATCATAAAGCTCACACTCACATTTACATTTTACAAGACTGAACTTTCCCACCACATATTCTTTAATAGCCCGCCTTCCACGAGTTATGAAGTAAGAAGAAAAAGCTTCTTATATTTATAAAAGCAATACAAGCTACGATGTTGTTCCTCCCAGAATGATATAAACCACAAGTGAAAAATTAAAGAGAAAATAACTGAAATACCACCCCTTGCCAATTTCTCAACCTGTCAGCTATATAAAAAAGTTCCTGCTAGAGTAAATAGCAAAGAGTGAGACAGTGTCTGCTACAGGAAAACTTCATTAAAACCAACAGCAAGGCAAAGACATTATAATTTTATTAATTTAAAAATGCATCCCCAAACCACATCAATCAAGATGACTTATCTAAGTCAGAACTTCCCTATATGGTTACATCTAGAATGCTGTAAGATTGTATGATAGAGCTAACTTCTTCATCAGTTGAATACTTGACAAAAAAGCATATTGGCGGCTAGTAATAATAGCATTTTTAAAAAAATCTTTTTTTAAAAAAACAAAACCTATAAATATTATCTCTTGATGTAGAACAATGTAATTTTAGTAAATATATTTCTCCTTATAGATGATCCTATAATGGATACCTCAACGAAGGAATACCTTCGGTTTGGCTGTGCCTTTCCACTAAGAAGAAGGAGAAAGGAGGTGGGAACAATATTCCCACAGGAGATAATAAAAGTGAAAGTTTTGCATGATTAAGAAAGATATTTAAGTCTGGAACTTGAAAAGATACAGTTACACGTATTTTCTTTATCTGTGAGGTATAGCAGCTTCTGACTCAGGTTATTTAGCACTGTTTCTCTTGTACAATTGACTACTCTTTCTGTTGAGATACTGTAACTTAATAGGTCGTATTGTATCATGATCACAGAAATATTCTTGTTTTTAAAAATCCTAACTTTCCTCCCAGCATTCACTCCCTACATGGAGTATGTAAGCATGGTTGCAAGCTGCAGGTTTCTTGACTTTTGTGGCACTACAGAAAAAAAAAAAAAAGTGAACTTGAGTCTTCACAAAACAGAGATAGAAAAGAAATAACACTATGAACACAATTTGGTGAAAAATAATCTATAAAAATAAAATAATCTATACCAACTTCCTTTTAACTTGGAAACCTTGTGACATTAAAAATACAGCCAATTAAATCACTTTAAGTACAGAAACAACTCTGTAAAAATAGTATTCAGAAAAGTAACTAGATGACTGAAAAAGCATAGAGGAAATTATTTCAAACATGTTTCTTGAGCATTTTAAATTCAAAAAGAACTATAATTTTGCTTATAGTGATCTTGCATTTTGGCTTCTATTTACAGAAAGGATATCAGCACTCTCCAAAACCGTTTACAACATTTTTACCCAACATTGTCATCTGTTTAAGTGGTAATCAACCACCAAAAACAAAAACAAAAAANAAAAAAAAAAAAAAACAAAAAAACAAAAAAAAAAAAGTTGGTTCAAATTGGTTGAAAGGTGTGATGTCCTTGATTGGAAATATTTAAATTATATCACAGGGACCCCCTAGAGCAGGTGGCACAGGGTGACATCCAGGAGGGTTTGGAAGATCTCCAGAGAAGTAGAGTCCACAGCCTCTCTGGGTAACCTCTTCCAGGGCTCTGTCACCCTCACAGGAAAGAACTTCTTACATTTCTTAGATGGCATTGAGAATCTTGTACATAGAAGCTGCCTAATGATATTTAAAATGTGTTTCTCCTTTTTTTTTTTTTAATGTTTTAAAGGGAAAAAAAGAGTTATAAAAGAAGTCTTCTACATAAAAGAGAACTCATCAGCAATTTTGTGAAGTTGTCTTCTTCTTTCTCCTTCTTTCTTAGGATGAAATGGCTTTTCCAATTAGATCATGAATATATCACCTCAGGCAAAAGAACACATGGCATCTGACTAGGGTTAAGTTCTGCACCATACACCAAAAAAAAAAAATAGTCAATGCTTGAGGATTTTATGTAATTCAGCAGTCACTAGTGAATCAATATTTAATTGAGCAATTTTGAATAAGAAATAAAAATCTAATGCTTCTCAGAACTAATTTACAAATAGAAGAAAAGGACTACATTTTCAAAGTGTATTATACACTGTGAATATTTTGCCCAGTTCCTGCCACAAGTGACTCTCAACTACTGTTTCTAAAATGTTTTAAGAAGTGTGTAATATGCCTACCTCTGCAAGTATACATGCAAAATAGCCTCTTAGCTAAAATAAAGCTTTTAAATTTCAAATGTGGCAACTGCACATCTTTTCTCGAGGAACAAAAAGGAACATTTAAATATCAAATGTACATATGATGAATAATGGTACATTTTGGCATATGATCTGAATACCAAACATCACCGAATAGCAAATAATAATTTATTATTCAGCTGCTGAAAATAATTTATTTTATTTTTATTATTATTATTATTTTGCAGTACCCTACTAGCTGCTTCACAGGAACTATGTCAAGATACTTGTTCCCTTGGATACTTTAGCTTCAAAAGCTAGGGCATCAATCTTTCATTTAGCACCTACTGCAGTCCTATGTGAGTCTTTGCTATATATTCCTGAAGAGATACTTATGAAAGATCATATTTTTCTGAGCCATAATGTACCTTCCAAATTTTTTTATGCTCCACAAAAGGATTTAAACTGTTACTAATGTCTATCTTCAGCAATGTACTGTTTACTATGTGTTGGCTGTCATGAGGTTGGTGAAGTCAGAGTATTCCTCAGCAAATCCTACACAGGTAGGGTGTAGCCACTTTGTAGAGACTATTGTGCTCATGCTGAGGGATCAGTGGCAAATCTACCAAGAAAAGAGTGAACTGTCTGTATAGCTCCTCAATTCCCTTTCCTGACAGTCATTGTTGACTCTCAGGACGGGTTATCTGTCCTTAAATAATAATATGTCAGACAGTAAAATACACAGGCATGGAACCGTAGACATATTAGTGACACATGGAAAGATCTAGTCATCTCAGATGTAAATGCAAGTGGAAAAATATTTGAGGTGAGGATTGGAGAGCACTGAGGAGTGACCTGAATGAGGCAACTACAATTCCCTTTGCAAACAGAACTACTGAAAAAGGCCTGGAAATACATTGGGCAAAAGAAAAAGTATACAGAGGCAAATGGCCTTAGATCTTAGATTTCTGATTTAGGATTTTTTTCTAATAGATTTCCACAGATATAGCTTTAGTAGAAAATTCCATAATGTTTAGTTCCTATGTTTAGTGCATTTATAGTTATACAATTCCTACCTTCTAAAGTATTTAACTATCTAGTTCAGTCACTTTGATAACACTTCTGCATCTAAGGATTGAAATTTATGTGTTTAGGCAAATACTGTTTTAAGTATAGTTTTACTAGGATAAATGCCACCATACATAGGATTTTATTGTTAAAAAAAAATGCTGTAACTGAGATAATATAGATGCAAGATCTTGAAAGTGCAGACCAAACCCTTGCTTATAAGAAGTTGAGATAGAAGATTATGTCTCCCTTGAGAGCACTGTGTAAATTTACAGCAGTAGATAAATGATGCAATTGAAAAAGTTTTTTTTTTTTTGTTATAGATAGCTTTAAGAGTAATGCAGAATGGCAGAATGGCAGTGAGAGGAGTATTTTTAGAGGATGAGCAGTTTATAAAGGGAGATGGTCAAGCTATAGGCCATTAATATGAGTAAGCATCCATTACAGTGTGATGCAAATGAGTTATGTGTGACCCAGCAAGGCTCTAGTCAGGCTGATGTAATAGTATAGATTTTGTATAAAAATAGCGAGATGCTTATGGACTTGCAATTTTTTCTTTTTTTTGGCAGACTTACCCTTTATCAAAATGAATTACATAAAAAGAGAAAGCAAAGAAATATAATGTCTAATATGTTAGAGTGCAAATGTGAGAACTGAACTCAGGAGAAAAAGAAAAAGTCTTGAAATTCACCTTCTTACAGGATTCAGGGACTTAAGCCTTTAGAAATGAATATACAGGAAGTACATCTATCTCTGTTCAGCAGATTCATTTTTTAAAAAACGGTAATTTTAAAACAACAAGCCATAACATTTAGAGATGAAGTAAGATAAACTGCTGATTTTGACATTCTTTAGAGAAGCCTCCAGCATTACAACAGTCTTACTATCTCTGTGACATTAGTAAGAGAAGAGTTGAGAGAGAGATGTGTGAAGCCCAGCTAGAAAATGTTATTATATTATTTACATAAAATTAAATGATCCTAAATAGTAAAACTATCTGAGGATTTGGATGGTTAAATATTATCAATAATAGTAAAAATATTTCTGTGTTTTACTTTTCAGTCTACACTGCTGATCCTGCCCAGATAAGTTTGATAAAATAGATTTGCAGATATGTTACACAGAGGAAGGGAATTAACTGCTTTTGTTATCAACACTGCCTGGTCCAGAAGAAAGTTTATTGTACAGAACATAATTTTGCTTTAGGTAGGTCATTTTCTTTAATTTTTATTTGTATATAAATGCCTGTTTCTTTTTCCTTGCTGGACCGAAGAAAGGAGGAAGACTTTTCAATTCCCCACTGGTGTGGGAGAACTCCATAAAGACAAGATGCCTATTTATTAGTACATATGTAAGGAATATTTAGCCAAACAATATATGGTGTTTCAGAAAATACATCTCTCTACTAGTTGACATACAAATAAAAATACTAGGTTTTGCAAGAGTGAGGGAATTTTTTTCTACTCACATCAAGTGAGGAGAAAATGACACATATGACTTTTATAATCAGATCTCACTACGCATGATTATAGGAAAATGGTAAACTATTTTGAATGTGTACTAAGTGAAAAATGAACTTCTGTTAAAGGATATTATTATATCTGCATGATGTCTTCCTTCTGGATGAAGTCTCTGGTTTGCATCCTCTGCCCAGCTTTAAACTGATTCTAGAGCAATCAAGTAGTCAGCCTCCAATTCATACCTTCAGAATCAAGGATTTCCTACACAGTTTGGATGTATATATGAAGGAAATCATGTTGTTTCAATTATACACACAACCAAGTCTTTTAGAGTGTGCCTTTAGACGTTTGTGTCTCTAAACAGAAATTAAAAGCATGTTGCAAAAAGGATTTTTGTAGAGCTCACTTGCCAGGCTCTGTCAGATGTTAAAATTAGACAGAAATCCATCAAAAGTCTCCTGAAAGAAAGTGTATAACTGTTTTATCCTATCAGTGGCTTTCTCAAGTGGGGAAAACTGTTGAGGGTGCACCATTTTATTTAAAAGCTATTATTAAATAGCTCATATTCCTCTCCTCTTTTCTTATGTTAATCTTCAAAAATATTGGGGAAGTAGCCTTTGTGAAAAGTTATTACCTTTTCTTATTTTTTAATCTTATGCCTGATAAGTGGGAGCATATGTTTCTCCAAATTAACTTTTGTGGGTTTTGTTATTACTCTTTCCTATCACTTCAGTATCACAAAACCTTGCTCCAAGCCTTCAGACAGGTTTAGATATTATTATCTTAGTTTTTTAATACAATTAATAGCTACATAACTGTATAGTTTTCCCATTTTTTCCAATCAGCAATGAATATATTGAACAGTGCCTCCCTCAACTGAGAACCCTCTCCTATGCCACTGATTTCTTTTTCACTATGAAAAATGTGAAGTATTATATCATTAAAGTGTTTTTTCTCATTCACCCAAAGATAAAAATATTTGCTTAATTTGGATAGTGAATAAGTATTATTGAAACTGGACTGATAAAAACTGTTTGGCATATTTTGATTAAATTGTTAAATATTAGTTAGCCTTACTCTAAATTCTCAGTACTTTTTCCTTTCAGAAACAAGGTTTTTCTTTCAGAACAAAATTTTGAGTAAAAATGCAGATGGCATTTCATAACTTGACATATTTACAACCAATAATTTAAAGAAAAAGAAAAAATCTGAGTCTGTTTCTTGCAACACATGCTGACCTGCCTACATAGAGCCATATATAGCATTCACCTGACATATTGCTCTCTCTCGCTTGCCTTCCCTTGCCTTACCTTTCCTAATAAAATTGCAATATAAATTACTTTGTATTTTTAAGGTAAAGCACATTTACAGTATCACTCCCATTTATTCTTTTCATTTGTTCCAGAATATCTGGTTTCACAGTAGTAATGGTATATTTACATAAAATCTTTTTTGTGCATGTATAAATGGTCAGCTTCCACCAATTTCAAGTTCATGTGAATTAGAAATTAGATTAAGTTTGAAAAGGCTTCAGCATTTGAACCATAATTAATTATTTATGCCTATCTATAAAAGGAATGAGAATTTCAACACAAATCGGTGCCAAAATATAAATTAGGAACCTCTTGATTTCACTAGAGGAGAATTTGCTCAGGACTTGCCACTCTGATTTTTTTTTTTTTTTTTTTTTCCTTCTATATACATGAAATAACCTGATTTTAAGGTAGATTTATGTCTGCTGTTTATATCCATGACAAATTTAAAATGATTTTCTAGAATTGGATCCACATGGCAATGTGTATTAGAATGGTTTGTCTGATGATTTCAGAGACAACAGCAAACATTCTACAATTTCCTTTAGTATGAATACCCCCATTTTTTCAGTGAATTGAATGCCCAATATAACTATAAAGCAATAATTTTAAATTATAATATATAGAAAGGGGGAAAAATAATTTAAAGGAAATTACCATTACTCAAACCAAGGTAAAAAAACCTCAACATGATAAAAGAAACTATATTTTCTATTTTAAGAAGAAATTACAAAAGACAAGTGATTTTAAAGCAAAGGCAACAATAGCCACTATCTTATTATGTATTGCTTGATGATAGCAAATATTTGGATAGAAATCAATTTAAATTCAGACATCAAAATTCAGGAAGATTCTTACCTTCCAACAAAAGCCTTAGAATAAATATATATTCTTATAGTTCTCTTGGGAATAATTCTCTTGTCAGGTGGTGCAAGATTTAATTGCAGTACAAGTAGGCTGTGATTCTACAACGTACAAGGCTTAAGGCATTTCGATCTCATTTGTAAAAACAATATGTTTAATATATTTTATTCAAAATTTTATATTGACTTTTGAAATTTCATAGTCTTCATTTTCATTAATATTTATGACTCTTCATGGCAATATAAGACTTTTTATTTGTTTAAGTCACCATGATATTTCATGGAATCTGTACTTAATGTTTCTTTCATACCTACTTTGCCCTGCGTCTCAGCCAAAGTACCCTCTCTGCTTATACATAGCAAGTTTCTATATGTTTGACACACATTCTCATGAATAAAAAGCTAAATTCAATGAATAATAACATTTTTTGTTAAACATATTGCAGAAGAAAAATATATTCTTTCAGTGTTTTTCTTCTAGCTTTGAAATAGTCTACTTTTTTTTTTTTCTTGATGCATGTGGTTTAGCAAATCAAGAAGGAAAAAGTATATATGCAAGTTTTCCTAAAATATCTTTCTAATTAATTTTCTATATGAGACTGACTCACCTCTTCTAGGAAAGTTTCATTGAGCTCTCTGAAATGCATAATTAAAAATGGGTCTTTCTTTGCAGGACCAGTGCTAATGCTGCAACAGTAAAATTACTCCACAAACTGAGACGTCAAAGAGGGTAGAATGTATTTAAAAATATAAAACATGTTTCATAACATTTTACATAATAAGAAAGATGCTCTCCTACTCAAATAAATGTAATTTATTTTTATTATGCAAAATCTACAATCTTATGTACACATAAGAGCCAACAGAAGTTGGGAAACTGACTTCAGGAAGTATGCTGAATGTAATGCTTCCTGATGTCGTCACAATACTTTTAGCATGCTGGAAAAAAAAAGGTTAACATTTAACTGAAATTATTCTGCCTGCATATATCAACTGGGAATTTAACAAGAGCATTTGATTGTAAGAATCCATTAAAAAAAAAATCATATAGAAGGCGCAAATTAAAAGCTTATAAGTTCTTTGAATGGCTTCTAAAGCTCCTTGTGAGTCAGATGATGCTTTCTGATAAATTTAATTAGTTTAGAAATTGCTAATTTATCTATCACAGTTGATGGGTTGTAAATTCATGGATAATATAGAAAACATTTTAGTGTACACTCAGAAACCACAATATTTTTTAGAAGTAGAATAAGATAAAAATATCACTAAATGTTGATTACATCAATGCTTTATATTTAAATAAGTTATCAGCTGTTTGAGTAATCAAACACTTATTCTTTGGGGAAAAAGAAAATGAAACATCTCAAAGAATATGGTAATCATATGATTTATCTTAGTTTTTCAAAATGTGGGTAGAATACTTGAATATACATACATAAACATATATATGACATATATATATATATAGACATATTTAAGCTCTATATTCAGCTCTACTGACTCTGCTGGGAGAACCTGGTACTGAATGTACAGAAAATCAAATCTTTTCAAAAATATTTTTCTTGTGTCCGTAGCTTACCAAAATAAAAGATTCATGATGTCACATTTGCACATACACTGGACTGGAAAATAATAATAATAATAATAATAATAATAATAATAATAATAATAATAATAATAACCACCTACTTCAAATCACTTAAAGTAACATATGTGTGTAGACTAATGAAAATACTATCACTGGTTCTGAGCGTCTTTGAAAATCTACTCAAAGCAAAATGGCAATAGTACAGCTCAAATACCACTTGCTTGAAAATTGTCATAATGCATCAGCAGTAACAGATTACTCCCTTCAAGAACAAGATCACATTGTGTTGTCAGATTCTAATCTGCAAAGTGATTCATGAAATAACGCTATTTTTAAAAAAAATTCTGGCATCATTTTTTGAGCATATCAAGCCAATAACTACTTTAGACATTTTCTTCTTTCAGTCATACTATGTGATATAAATTATCATGTGTGATCTCCTAGGGATTTTTTTTAATTTTGAATAGGTAAAAGGGAAAGGGGCAAATGTTCTGAATTATATATAATCTCATTCTTTTCTTCCTTTTCAGTTCAATGTGAAGTCCAGTCATTGTAAGAAGTATTCTACTACAAGTTAAAGGCTCAAAGAAAAAAGAATAGTGTATTTAAAAAGATCACTTTTTTTAAAGACTCATTTAATTGAAAAAAAATTCACAGAAATATGAAGTAAATTGCAGTTGCCTTTTTCTCTATTCATGTTAGCAGTGTTTCTAAAAAACACAGAGAAAAACTACAGAATCATATGCTTTATGGAACTTTGATTGTCTAACCTGCATTTTTATCAGTTTGCTTTAAACATATTCACTTTAACCCTCCCATCTTCTCAGGTTTCTCAACCAAATTTCCCTGGATATTTACATCTTTTGGTACACTAAACCTCTTTGTATCACCAAAAAAAATCTTTTTTTCACTTAAATTAACAATATAACAATATGATGCTGAGTAGTTCTGTCTTGGAGGCCAGTCGCAAGGAAATTGGATACATTTATTTTTCATATCGCTACAACAAATTTAAAATCTCAGAAATAAAATTTGTCTGTTTGAAGTGAACAGAATGGACATGGAAAATATGCATGCATAACATATTCTTCCTTTTTTGATCTGGGGATTTATGTTTCCTTATATACAAAATCCCGTTAAAGCTGTGATTGCCTTCTTTATATGCATTTAAAGAAAACACACTGTGCTGGTTAACAGCATATCTGCTATCATATCAGTGCACAGAAACATTGTTTTCCTCCACTGGAAATAAAAATTAAACAATTAATAACAAAACATGAAGTTTTACATAATGAACTTAGCTGACTATATTTGCCTAAACTCTCTCTTAAAAAAAAAAATCACCACTGATGCTATGCTACTGTGTGAGCAGTGTGTGGTGCAGTCATTGAGTCAATTCAAAGAAGAATCTTTGTCAGCAGTAATTCATCCTTGTCATGACATTTAAAATATTAGAGAACATCAGCATGAAAAAAAAAAGTATTTTTATGTTTGATTCCTATTGTGACTGATCATCTACAGTACTTTTGTTACCTGTAGATGAAAATCTCTGAATGCTGGGAGATTTAGAGAGTACTTAGGAAGCCTTAATCATCAGTACCAGAGAAATGTTATGATATAAAAGCATTCATAGGATGATAGATGTGTCACCTTAAGGGATTCATGACTTTAACTTGGATATTTTTAAAGCTCTGAAACAAACATTTTGTCACCTTGCATTTTGTGGGATGCATTAAGGCTGCAGTACTTAATGAACAATCATAGAATCATAGAATCATAGAATCATAGAATGGCTAGGGTTGGAAGGGACCTCTAGAGGTCATCTAGTCCAAGATGCCACAAGGTGGCTTAATGATCTCAGCAACAGGCACAGTTTCCAGTTAAGATTCTATGCCTTCTTTATAACAGCATTTTTTTCCTGATCAGAAGTTTTGTTTTGTTTTGTTTTGTTTTTCCCCAATAAAAGTAATCTGAACTATTACTTATGAAAACCAAATATATGCATGCAGGTAAAGATGTGCAAAAAGATACTGACATGCAGGGAAGTGTAAGCTTATACTAATTATGTGCAGTTTTTATTCATTTCAAAGTTTGGAGCAATATATGAATATATATTCTTTACTGTATATATGGTCTTGAAGTAGAGATGCAGTACACAAATTAACAGAATTCAGCTTCTTATGTGTGAGGATGTATGTGAAGATGGACTCAGGATGGTTTCCCCAATCCTTTCCCATGATTTCCAGAGAGAATTATATCCCTTATGATACAACAAATCATGAAAGCTTTGATATTCTGAAATTTCACATCCACACAGAGTTAACAATACGTTACTGAATCTACTGAGGACCATTATCATTTCCATTCTGTGAGCCCTTATTGTAGACCAATCAATAGTCATCACAGGAATTGTGCTGACCACGTGTTTATGGAAAAACATGAATAAAAGGTCAATTTTTATCTCTAGTATGTATTTTTCTATACATATATATGCATAATGTTGTTACAGAAGAACAAATACAATTGCCTCAGACCATTACTTTAGTGTCACATTTTTAAAACTGTCACATGAGTCATTACCACAAACACTGTAATTCCTCATTATGTGTTTCATCTTGAGATTTATTCCATTAGTAATTTATTTCATTAGTCTAAAACTAAAAAAAAAAAAAAAAATCATGCTTATTATTGACTGGTGCAAAAAATGAAGTATCCAAGACCGTTGAAGAAAAAGGAAGGAATTAGTTAGGCACACCATAATCCATGGTTAAAACCCTTCTTTTGGAAGAGACAGAGAATCAACTGTCATGATACTTTTCAGCCACAGAAGACAAGAACTGACCTGTATTGATATATTTTGTCTCAGTGAATTCAATTAATGGGTCTATCTATGACCAAGCTTGCTTAAAACTTACTAAATTCGTTGTGTCTCTGAAGTACATATCTCCTTAGTATAGAATTACAGTATTTTTGCCTCATCCTCAATTGCTATCATATGGTACTATAACACAACTTCTTATATAACTTCTTATATATAACATAACTTGTTTTTACTTTTAATGACTGCATTGTGGAAGCACTAAGAAAATAGAAGAAAGAAGAGATTGATGTTTTGTCCCAGACTTCATGTCCATGTTTACATGGAGAAAAAGCTGGAATGTAATTAAATAATTAGATTCTGACACATATAATACAGTAAGGAAAAAGAAGTATGTAAAGAACAAGAAGTGTTCTTAAATAAAGTGTTTAAGAGCACTTAAATAAAGTGTTCTTTAAGTAAAAAAAATTAATGAATAATTCAAAATACAGATAGATGTTGTAGATCTTTTCCATTTGAAGGTATTTTCCATTTATATTTGTAGAATTTTGTTGTCGTTGTTTTAACAAAATATGTCACCTTCCTTGAACTGTTTGGGTTTGTTAAGCAATTTTCATCAGAATAACAAAAAATATCAGAAATAACACAGAAATAATTTTTATTTATGGTCAAATTAATATTAAATTTTTTTTTTTTGTTGAATTGATTTGTTTCAGTGCAGTGCAATGATAACTTCTATTTGTCTACACTCTGTATTACTACATGAGAAGCATAGTTCTGATGTTCCACTGTTTATTCTGATTTGTAGACCAAAATTCCAGGTTAATCTAAGGAAGTACTATAGCTTTTTTCTCTACATAAAAGATTGCAATGTATCTCTGTATTCCTATATCTCTATGACTGTAGATATTGTGGAAGATATCTTGTACTTATGAGCTTCTCACATGTAGAAGAATGAACCACTGAGGAAAACAAAATAGAATATTTAACATGTCAAAACAGATATTTTAGTGCTGGTAAAAAAAACCCAAAACATAACATGTTGAATTTTACTCCAGAGTTAACTTTTTATTGAACAAATCATTTTTATGACTGACTTTCCATTTAACTGGAAAATATACTTTTGATTAAATATATAAAAATGGCATAAACACCTAAGAAGACCTATCAGTCTTTTTTTTTTTTTCCCTACTAATCCTAAAGTTCTACTTTCTATTAACTAATCTAAACATTTTTCAATTATGACATTACTTTAGTGGATTTGTACATACACATTACCATGTTTCAATCTAATTGTAAAAATATTTAGGTTAATATAATCTTAACAAAACAAAATAAACAAACAAAAAAGCCAAACTAAACTAAAACAAATCAAATCAAACCAGGACCAAATTTACATATTGATTAGTCACAGATTCAAAGTAGTTATTTTAGGCTTTAGAAATTTGAAAATGAACTTTTTATATATTGAAATATAAATTACTATTAAAGGCAAATAAATTGGAACTGCTATTCTCAGAACAGGCAAGATACTGGAAGAAAGAAACCTAAAATCATTCCAAAATACTGCATTCTCAGCAGATACTGACTGAATGATTAACAGTGCAAAGATTAAAGTAGGATTGCAATGCATATAAGCCATGGTGAACTGCAGTATACAGACCTCACTTCTTCTCATAATGCACTAGGAAAAAGTAACTTACATCAACTAGGGAGAGTGATAAAAAAAGGCACCTGTATGAGATCACTGCATTCCAGTCATCCATGCTGATGCTATCAGTTCCAGCTGAATTTGTGTTCCTTTTTAAAAAAATAAAAAGCAAATAATAATATTATTTTTTAGGATTAGCTTTTCTCAGTAAGTTTTCCTAGTTTTTCTGATTACTGTTATTGCCTATAACAAATATTATTTGTTTTTGTTATTAACAATTTTACATGAAGTGCATTGACATCATTTCTAAATCATTTATTTTGCTAAGGTATTTTGATAGTACTATAACTTATCTCTAAGGAAGAACATGGCTCATTTGTCCTGAGGATTTTCCAGTCATTGCTGTCTTTAACTGTATTTTGGTTTTGTTTTTATTTGTCAAACAGTATATTAGGAAGTTCTCTCTCTTTGGATATAAATTCTTCTTTATTTTTTTCATTAGAGACTCTGATGAATGTGGAGAAGGGAAAAAAAGAGGAAAGCAAATGTCACCCCGGTCTTCAAAAAAGGCAAGAAGGAGGAGCCGGGCAACTACAGGCCGGTGAGCCTGACCTCTGTCCCTGAGAAGGTGATGGAGCGGCTCATCCTGGCTGCTGTCTCCAGGCACATGGAGAAGAAGGTGGTGCTCAGGAGTAGCCAGCATGGGTTCACCAAGGGGAGATCATGCTTGACTAACCTGATAGCCTTCTACGATGGGGTGACTAGATGGATAGATGAGGGCAGAGCGGTGGATGTCATCTATCTGGACTTCAGTAAGGCTTTTGACACCATCCCTCACAGCATCCTCCTGGGCAAGCTCCAGAAGAGTGGCATAGATGAGTGGACAGTGAGGTGGATTAGGAACTGGCTGAATGACAGGGCCCAGAGAGTGATGATCAGCGGTGCCGAGTCCAGCTGGAGGCCTGTGGTTAGGGGTGTCCAGCAGGGGTCAGTCTTCGGTCCGGTCCTGTTCAACTTATTCATTAACGACCTGGATGAAGGGATGGAGTGCTCCCTCAGTAAGTTTGCTGATGATACGAAACTGGGAGGAATAGCTGATAGCCCCGAGGGCTGCGCTGCCATCCAGAGGGACCTGGACAGACTGGTCAACTGGGCGGCGAGTAACCTCATGAAGTTCAACAAGGGCAAGTGTAGGGTCCTGCACCTGGGCAGGAATAACCCTAGACACGCCTACAGGCTGGGGACTGACCTCCTGGAGAGCAGCCCCGCAGAGAGGGACCTGGGCGTCATGGTGGACGACAAGCTGACCATGAGGCAGCAGTGTGCCCTCGTGGCCAAGAAGGCCAATGGGATCCTGGGGTGCATTAAGCAGAGCGTCTCCAGCAGGTCGAGGGAGGTGATTCTACCCCTCTACTCAGCCCTGGTGAGGCTGCACCTCGAGTACTGTGTGCAGTTCTTGGCTCCCCAGTGCAGGAGGGATGTGGAGCTGCTAGAGAGAGTCCAGCGCAGGGCCATGAAGATGATTAGGGGCCTGGAACATCTGCCCTATGAGCAAAGGCTGAGAGAGCTGGACCTCTTCAGCCTGGAGAAGACTGAGAGGGGACCTGATTAATGTATATAAATATCTCAAGACAGGGAGAGAGGAGGAGGGGGCTGGCCTCTTCTCAGTGGTGGCCAGTGATAGGACTAGAGGAAACGGCCACAAATTGAGGCACCAAAAGTTCCACAGGAACTTGAGAAAGAATTTCTTAACAATGAGGGTGACAGAGCCCTGGAACAGGCTGTCCAGAGAGGTGGTGGAGTCTCCTTCTCTGGAGATCTTCAAAACCTGCTTGGACGCAATCCTGTGCCACATGCTCTAGGGGTCCCTGCGTGTGCAGAGGGGTTGGACTAGATGACCTCTAGAGGTCCCTTCCAACCCTAGCCATTCTATGATTCTATGATTATCTACATAATCTCCTTTTGTGAAGAATAATCAAAAAGCCTTTCATCTAGAACCTCTATGACAAAAAGGACACAAATGGTGAACATTTGACAAGCTATCCTGTCTTTCCTCTGTCATTCATCTCATTTAGAAAAAAAAAGTCAGTACAATAACACCAAATAATATTTTCCGTAGACCTATAAGCCCTCTAAATATTTTGCTGGTTTAAGATTATTGTTATGTAAACTACCTTAAAATTTGAAAAAATAGCTACTCTTTCACTTCTCCATGAGCAAATGCACTCTTCTTGGAAGTTCTAATTGTTTTTCAACTTTAACTTTTTACACTTGTGAGTACAATATATTTTCAACCCTTTTGCAGAAAAATCTTCTTTTTTGTTACTTGTATATTTGACTTTATTCAGTGTGTTTTGGTAGTGTTAATTTCAACATTTCTTTTTATTCTGTTCTTATTTCTCATCTTTTACTATCATTTGAAGCAATTTTCATTTAGTATCATCCTTCTATACTACAAGTTCAGTCCTAGCACCAGATTCCTTACTTATAGTTTACATTTTATAGTAGTTTTGATTTCTCTTCCTTGACTTTTCACTGACTAATATATGATTTGAATGCTCTCTGCTAAAACTCTGCTTTTATTGCTAGGTATTTAATAGTGCTAGTTAATAAAAGGATTTTGTTATACTGAAAATCAGTATTATCAAGGGCAAAGATTCTTATTCTTTCACCCTGAGAAGGTTAAAGTCAGATATAGCTTCCATTGGAGAAGTCAAATCCATCAAGCACAAAACACTGAACCTGATATCAAAAAGTCACTCTTTACCTTGTCACAGTAAAAAAGTTACATTAGATAGTCACATGTCTAACATAAATCTTCACTCATTGTGCCAAGGGGCATAGCAAGGCAAAGTTAAGTAATTCATCACTACTAGAGGATATGTCCACTTCCATACCAATAAACTCGCCATGACATTGTTTTAATTATATATAGACAACGACTTAATGTTTTCTGCAAACAGCAGTCAAAAATGAGCAAAAAAAATACTGATACTGTTTTGAGACATCATACTTTGTAGCCTGATGTTTTTAAAAATCAATTTCTCAACTGTTCTATTATTTTGGTATAAGCAGAATCAGAAATAACATAAATTCTTCTTCAGAATACGTAAATGCCTAATACTCTTCTTTCTCTCCTGAAGCAGAAAAGCAACATTTTAGATATCATTCTTAGCAGAACAGCATAATAACAAGTATTTTTTTTCCTTTAATTCAAAAAATCACTATTCTAAAACAAAGATGCCATATAAGCTGAAAGAAAATGCCACTGCTTGTAGATTAATTTACACTGAGCTAGCAATGTAACATAGTTGTTTACTTAAATCTATGGTGATACGTAAGGAGCCTCTGATCACCAGTTCAGACCCCGAGTTACTTTTAGAAACAAAGTTTAGCTACCGCATCATCAGGCAGACTTCTGAACTGTTCTTCATTAGCATTCACAAAGCTTCTAAAATGCTGACACAGACTTACAATTAAGCTCAACTTGAAGGCCCTGAGGCATCAAACTAGAAATTTCAAATCTAAGAATAGTCATTGCAATGTTTTGCCTTGCTCACAGCAAGCCTAATTCTATATCTGTTAGTACCCAGAAAGAAAGGATAACATGAACATGGATCAATGACACAAAATGTTAATACATATGCAAAAATAATCAGAGATGTATTGTGGGTTGCTTGAACCTATAACATGGAATTTGAGAAATGAGGCTCAGATTCTTCTTCTTCCTAACTTGAAACCTATGCCTCAGAAAAGTGGTTCCTTTACTAACCATGATCATCACTATTTCTCCCAAAAAAGATATTATGATGCTTCACTCCAGGAAAATGTGTGTATTTGGAGATCCCAACAGGAAGAAGACAAATAAATGTTTGAGCAAATGCAGTAGCTTCATCTGTATTTCACTCTGGATGTTTGGAAAACTTGTTTGAAGTAGATTAGTACTTATATTTTTACATACAGAGATTATTCATGTGTGTGATTCTGAAGTTTTATAGATGTGTAGCAGTAAATGTGTTTACTTCCAGGCATACAGAATCCCCAAACATTAAACCCTGCAAATTTCATGTCATGAAAACATAATGTTACAAAGCAGATAGAGATCAGGGAGAATTCAAAACCATGAAAAAAACCTTATACTTACTAGTATACAAATATCATCACAAAATGAGCTTAGGAGTAAGTTAGCCTGGTTTCCTAAGTGCCGTTAAAGTGCTTTAAGTGCATTTAAACATATATTAGCGTGACATGGTTTGAGTATTGTAAATCAAACATTATTTTGCTTTAAATAGGAAAAAAATAATCTTGAATCAATTAAAAAATAGAGGCAATAGATGTAAACTGAAAAACAGATGTCCTACTTCATTTCCCGTGAGGGTGACAGAGTCCTGGAATAAGCTGGTCAGAGAGATTATGGTATCTCCTTCTCTGAAGATATTCAAAAGCCATCTCGACATGGTCCTGGGTAATGTGCTGTAAGTCACCCCGCTTGAGCAGAGGAGTGGACTAGATGATCTCCAGAGGTAACCTTAAACCTCCACTATTCTATGAATGACAGAACACTAAAAAAAGGTTTAGAAATGTAGCAGGATAGGCATAAATGAAAGTAAAGGACTACATGAAGTCTAGGGGTGAAATAAGCAGAAGAAACAGGTATATAAATCTAAAGCTATACAGTCTTTCTAAGTGGCAAATATCTTTTTATCAGTAGTATTCAAAACATAGTCACTTTTAGATGTAACAGTCTATTTTGTGCTGGTTTTCCTTCTAAGTAAGCACTTCTCAAGGTAAAATTTACCAATAAATAATAAAAAAAAAGAACTAAGAATATGGCCATATATAAGGTCAGTGATCTTCCATTGGTTTACCTTTTTATGTTCTGAGTTACTGCATAATGATACTAAAATTAACTTACCACCTTGATCAGCAGCAAAAGTATCGTTTATCTTTGTTATCACTCATAATGGCATATTTATTTTAAATTCAGTACTGCTAGTATGATTATTTCTTCTTTTCAGCCTTCTAGAGACAATCAGGTTTAGAAACATGAAGACACATACAACCAACTGACAAAAGGATAAAATTTGCTTTCAGATGCCACTTCACAGTAGTGCAAGTCTCCTTTTTAGGTCTTATGTCACACCTATCAAGCCCACATGTAGCATCCCAAATAGTACTAGATATTTGTGTCTTCAGTTTCCTAAACAAATATGATGTATTAGGTGTAGACCTTTAAAGGCCTTTAAAGCCTTTTGTCCACACATCATGCATCAAATTTTGTTACAATCTTTTGTGACAGATGACCAACCAGTGTAGGTGTGGAAAGATAAATCTATGCTAAGTAATTAAATGAGACCTTACTTAATTGAAATGGCTGCTGATCCCTAAGGTGCAACTGCTTCGCAGTTTTTAACTACATGGAGATTTTGACACATAAAATATATATTAAAAAAAAAAAAAGGAAAAAGAAAAAAAAAGTGTATCCTTCACAGTTCTTCTACTGTTTGATACAATTAGGGCCAGCAGTGAGGCCGAGGATGTGCTCCAGGAGGGCAATGCATTTAATGCACACAGACATACATACAACTAGACACCCAGACCACATGAGCATCAATACCACTTGCCTATACAAGGACAAAGACAGCTCACTCCTGCTGTTACTTGCTGCCTGTGTAGGGTGGTATTCACCCAGGAAATGTGCACACATCCACACTCGCTGTATGCACAACTCCTCATAGCCACACATCTTTTCCAGGCCTTCAGGCTCTGAGTTTGTCTGATCTCCATGACCAGACACCAGGCCACACAGGTCTTCCTATATCTTAAGACATAAGAAGTCCAATCTGTGGGCTTTTTCTTAAAAGGAAATCCTGAAACAAAGGCAATAAACAATGTATATTACAGAGATAGACATCCCACTCTTTATTTATTTATTTACTGCATTACAAAACTGGGGTGGGATAGTTGGATAGTGGGATAGATCCCCTTAGTTGAGGGATTTTTATCTAATTATTTTGTATTTCAGAAGGGGTCTTCTGGTCACAGTTTAAAAGAGAGAATTTCATAATAACAGAAATACTCAGAAAGTTAACAATATTTTATTTGAATAATCTTAATTTCATTTATTAATTATTATTTACTAATCTCATTTATGTGAGCTCATGTAATTTCACTTATGTGAGTTTTATTAAATCTAAACATTTTGAACCTCAGACTGTTACTGTATATTTAGGGTGTTTGTTGCTTCCTACAGTTCAAAATATATTTGTCAATAAAAATACTTCCCTTTAGAAAATCTGCAAAAAGCTCAGGTCACATGAGGTTTTCAGAGCAGTCAAAATACTGCTCCCTCCATACTTAGCCTGTATGATGAGCCACAGGAGACAATAGAAAATCTTGAGTATTTAAGATAATTCTGAGGTCATTGAGCACAGAAGTGATTAGAATGCCAAATATACTCTCGATGAAAACTATGACAATGGTGAAATAGTGCCCAAAAATGTAGCAGAACTTTTATATCAAAGGTACACAGCAGTAGGAGGTAATGAATCATAGAAACTGTAATCAAATCTTTGTTTATATGATCCTTAACTCAGAGCTCCTCTGTATGCACAGCACATCATAGGAAAATATGTAAAAATATGAAATACATCAGAAACCTATACACATGCTTCATTTAAATGCAATCATTATTAATGTGAATTTCATTAGCTTAATAATATAGCTAAAGGAAAGCTCAAGTTCTTATGCAAGGAGAGCAACAAAAAGATAAGGAGGTCTTTCAAATACTTTTACCTATTTCTTTACCTAGGTACCATTTACTTGAGCATCCAGCGTCAAATAGTTGCATCTATGGCACCAAGAGTATCTAAGGAATCCATTTGGGTTTGCTATATGTAATGGAGGATATATAAGCTAATAGGACAGGAAAGTCCACGGTCTGCAGAGGCAACGAGTGAACTGAACTGAACTGAACTTTTCCTTTGTTATCCTACCGTATGTTCACCTTATGAGGACATAATTTCTTGTTAGGATCACTAAGCTGCATTGGCCACATCTCCACTGACTATATTTGAGCTCAGATGATTGGCTGTTAGTTTATTTGGTAAAATTAAATTAAATTAAATTAAACTAAAATAAATTAAATTAAATTAAAGTTAAAATAAAAAGTTATATTCATTTAATTTAATTTAATTCATTGCAATCATTTATTTAAAAAGGAGCTCTTCCTATCTGTGGTAAAGACCTTATGGTACTTGTAGAGTGCATGTAGGATGGGTGCTGTTAGTATTTATAAAAGGATGTTATATAAGCAGATGGAGAATTTTAACGATCTGCAAACATATTCCCAAACAGGAAAACTTAGTATAAAATAGAAAAATAGAAATAAAAATATTTTCTTCACAAAAATAATCATTGCTTCTGAGATTTTGGTATTTCTTGAGAGAAGTTAAGAGACAAAATAGGACTTCTGACTATAAAAATCCATGTAGTATGGAACCAAAAAACCTTCAGATTTGCTGACATTTTTCTCACTTCAGAGCTTTTTAGTGCTCATCATTAAATTAAAAGTACATTATTCTCTGAGTTGAAGTAGGCCAATGGTCTTCCATCTGAAAATTAGAGTGATTATCAGATTTTCTTTTTCCCCTTCATGTCCTAATATACATTGCTACCAAAGATTTTGCTGAAGCTGGTGAACTGAATATTTGTTCTGCTGTTGTATATGATGAAAATGTAGTGTATGCATTATGCCAACCAGTGACAGAGACACTAGTGATTAGTCTTATTTTGTTTCAAATTTAATATTGAACAGCTGTCAGATGGTGACAACTTCCATTCAGTATCAATTTTAGCTATGTTTGAGTGAGTAATCCAGAGGTGAAATATTGTAAAAAAGGCTTAGCATCTTAAAGTAGGCAATCCCTCAAACAGTTTGCCATGTTGAAAGCATAACTTAGTACAAAAGTTAATGGACAATTTGTGTTGTTTATTTCTGTTTTTACTTCTTACATTAAAAAATAAAAAAGACTTTTTACTTTCAAAAATTTACTTTTTTTTAACAAGAATTTTTGAAGTAAGGTCCTACTTTTGTGACTCTAAGTTGCAATAGTAGCAACAAATAGCATAGGTTCACATATAGATTAAGTATATTACTTAAACATTATGTATATAGACATTATGTACATTACTTAAAAGAATGTACATTTTACCATCCACATGTATACCTAGCATTTCATCAATAATTTATATATATATAAATTGTGAATAATAAACCCATACTTTTTTAACCAGATAGGGCCAGACTCTACTCAGTGGTGTTCAATAACAGTACGAGGGGCAACAGACACAAATTGAAATACAGAAGACTCAACCTGAACACAGGAAACACATCCTTATTGTGAGGGTGGTCCAATACAAGAATGTATTCCTAGAGAGAATGCGGAGTTTTCAATCTCAGAGATATTCAAAAAGTCACCGTATGTAGTCCTGAGAAACCTATTCCAGCTGCCCCTATGCTGAACAGGGATGTCCCTTGGAAGATCCAACCCCAGATATTCTGTGACTCTGTGAATGCAGTTTCAAAGTCACTGCTTTAGTGAGCATGCATGTGAACAGTCCTACATATGTCTTTAACCTAACATTTAAAGAGTAAGTAAATTCGTCAACAAAGGAGGACTCTGCTGATCTCATCAAGCTGAGAAACTAGCACCCACCTTTTAGAATAATAGAATACTTAAGGTTGGAAGGGACCTCTAGAGGTCATCTAGTCCAACCTCCCTGCACACGCAGGGTCTCCTAGAGCATGTGGCACAGGATTGTGTCCAAGCAGGTTTTGAAGATCTCCAGAGAAGGAGACTCCACCACCTCTCTGGACAGCCTGTTCCAGGGCTCTGTCACCCTCACTGTTAATATGTTCTTTCTCAAGTTCCTGTAGAACTTTTGGTGCCTCAATTTGTGGCCGTTTCCTCTAGTCCTATCACTGGCCACTACTGAGAAGAGGCCAGCTCCCTCCTCCTCACTCCCTCTCTTGAGATACTTGTACACACTTGTACACCCCTCTCAGCCTTCTCTTCTCCAGGCTGAAGAGGCCCAGCTCTCTCAGCCTTTGCTCATAGGGCAGATGTTCCAGACCCCTAATCATCTTCATGGCCCTGCGCTGAACTCTCTCTAGCAGCTCCACGTCCCTCCTGCACTGGGGAGCCAAGAACTGCACACAGTACTCGAGGTGCGGCCTCACCAGGGCTGAGGAGAGGGGTAGAATCACCTCCCTCCACCTGCTGGAGATGCTCTGCTTAATGCACCCCAGGATCCCATTGGCCTTCTTGGCCACGAGGGCACACTGCTGCCTCATGGTCAGCTTGTCGTCCACCATGACGCCCAGGTCCCTCTCTGCGGGGCTGCTCTCCAGGAGTTCGGTCCCCAGCCTGTAGGCGTGTCTAGGGTTATTCCTGCCCAGGTGCAGGACCCTACACTTGCCCTTGTTGAACTTCATGAGGTTACTCGCCGCCCTGTTGTCCAGTCTGTCCAGGTCCCTCTGGATGGCAGCACAGCCCTCAGGGCTATCAGCTATTCCTCCCAGTTTCATATCATCAGCAAACTTACTGAGGGAGCACTCCATCCCTTCATCCAGGTCGTTAATGAATAAGTTGAATAGGACCTGACCGAAGACTGACCCCTGCTGGACACCACTAACCACAGGCCTCCAGCTGGACTCGGCACCGCTGATTACCACTCTCTGGGCCCTGTCATTCAGCCAGTTCCTAATCCACCTCACTGTCCACTCATCTATGCCACTCTTCTGGAGCTTACCCAGGAGGATGTTGTGAGGGACGGTGTCACTTACTCCAATTAAAGCTACCTCAGATGTTTTTCCACTTTACTACAAACTCTACTGTAGCCATACATGTGAGCAAATATGTCCCTCTCTGGGTGTTCCTATTGCTCTATATTTTCTTCCAAACAGGCAAGTATACCTCTTTTTGTCTGTTTTCTTTATTTTCATGAATTTCTTTAACCCTACCTATCAATAAGTCTCTCTTAAAAAAAAAAAAAGGCTTTTTTTTTTTTTGAGAACTTGTTGCATTTTGCACTATTACGATCAGATGTGACAGAATTACTATATACTACTGGCAAATCTGGATACCAATACCTGCAGTGACAAGGTAAGACTAAAAATATATAATCTACTTGTGGGTTCATGTTAGGGCTTCCTCCAAATTTTTCTGCATTGTTTGATAAAGATTTGTTGCTATTGAAACCTGCTACTACAACTACATTTTCAGTACTTTGTACTGAGGGTATAGCTTAAAATAATCAAGAGACTCTTTCAGGCAAAAATTGCATACAAATTCAAGGGCAGATAAAGAAAAAATAAACAGTTATAAGCTACAAAGACCATTTATATCTTAGGTTTCTCAACAAATATTAAAAATGTCCCAGAAACAAAGTAACTTACATGTGGATATTCAGAGAAAATAGTTCAACCTTTCTCCTCATCTGAGATTATATGATTTTGTTTCAGAGAGAAGCTTATCTGAGAGTATCTCTTACAGAACTGAAATTTGATTATATTTGCCCAGATCTAACTCATTAGATGATTCTGGTAAGTAAGTGCTGCAAAAGCCAACGAAGTCCAGAGAAGTGTTATGAAGTGTTATGTTATGCCTCAAACCATTGGAATGAATCTGCTTGGGCTAATGATTTTGGATTTTTCAGGGAAGAGCAGATCAACTCTTCATTTTTTCACCTTTTTAACACATTTGGAGTGGGATACCAGAAGGTCATAGTGATCCAAGTGACAGCCACTCATTGGCTTTAGATATGGGGTAAAAAGTTAAGAAGATGAGCCTATTGTGAACCATCTCAGCTAGGAAGCAACTAACAGTGAAGAAAACAACCTTGCGTGGTGAACACCTCTACAGAAAGGTCTGATGCTGTACAGGAGGCTGAGCCCTTTAACCACACAGTGCCCACCACCTCACACAAGCAGAAGTGAATCTCCCGCTCCCAAAATCTCTAGTGTTGGTGTAAACTGTACTGAGAGGCAGGGGCCTTGACTGGCATGAATGTGCGTGCATGTGTATGTGTGTGTGTTTCATAGTGAGTGTGGCATAAAACAAAAGCACAGAAATCACTATCCAGCCTCTATGCCCATGCAAATTAATTAATAAATAATAAAAAAAATGTATCACTGAGTGGTGTAGTTCTGCCCTCACTTAAATTCCTCCTCGAATTCCGTGGAAATATTACTATGAAAGACCACAGAGAATCAAGAAGACAGCACTGTCATGGGAATTCCTCCCAGATAAGTCTGCCTATATTTCACACCATATATAGATGGTCCAGGTGATTTGCTTGTCTGTAAAACAAGTTAATAAAATTGCTAAGAATTTGAATAAGAATATGCAGCCACATCTACCCGTGTCTTACTTCTATTTGACATAGTGAAGAACATGCAGTACTGCCAAGAGTTCAAAATAGAGGAAATATGTGACTATTTGTGCAAACAGAAAATAGCTGATCCAAATTACATTGAAGAATATATTAAAAAAAAGACAAATGGATACATCAGTGTCAAATATAGGATTCCCATATGTATTATCTATAAATGAAGAATATGAGAATTAAGACTATGCAGAATTATATTCAGCTCAGATGGTGAGATCTGTGCATCCTTACATGTTATTTGTGAATTCAGACTGAGAAATATTCACCACTTGGCTCTATTTTATGCTTTAGTTTGCACCTGAGTCCTTGATGATATGAAGTAATCAAATGTTTCTTTAAAACATCTGTATAAGTTCATATATGTGTGTCAAGTATGTCTGTGCAGTTTATTAAAACAAACTTCATTCTTTCTTCTTAAGATGGGCTATTGTTTTGTTTTGTTTTCTGCTTATTGTTTCCTGCATCTGCTGTTTACAGTAGTTGAGCATCAGTAATTTACATGGTGATATAAAGCCTCCTATGACTTAAAATCACATTAAGAATCTAAAAGAAGAATCACTGCATGGTTTAATAATCTGATAATAAATACTTCATATAATATTTTAAAATACATGTCCTCTCTTTTTTAAAAATGAGGAAATATGTTTAATAATGTACAATATATACACAAGTTGGTTGTAATCAGGAAATGCAACAATGCATTGCAACACAAAACAATCTCTATTTTATATATTCCAGTTCATTCAGTTCTTTTGTTAAAACTAAGCACCAAAGAATTGTAAAACAAAGGGTTTTTTTACTAATGACAATATATTTAATCGGAACTTTCTAATACAGAATATGGCTCATATATTTAATATGAATTAATATTTGTAGTCTAGGTACCTAATTAGCATGTTTTAATAACCAGGCTTTATATTGCATATGGGTAGCATTTGCAAACACACATGATCTTTGGCATTTGTGTGCTGATATACACAAAATCATTGATATAGGATAGTGATGTGGAACATGTAGCAGAGCACTTTAAAAGCACTGCAATTAGACGTTTTATCCATGAGAGTTTATATTTGTATGATTAACTTCTGAAAATATTTGGTGTAGAAAGCTCTTTGAGCTGTTCACTTATATTGTTAGTAATTATACAGAATCTAAGGTTTTTAATGTTGGTTCTTATCAAGAAAACAATTGAAATGAAAACAAACAAACAAAAAAAGAAAACAAAGAGGAAGAAACATCAAATTTGTTCATAAGCTGTCAGTTAGGGCAGTGTAGCTGGTAAATGCATGACTGATTTCTGACTTTTTTTTTTTTAAATCACAAATATAGAATCACAGTATAATCTACTCAGCAATGATTGGATGAAGAGTCTCCTTACTTTCCCATGCTGTCTTCTTTTTTCTCTATTGACATGGTAGAATGATAAAGATAAGGTGAAATGTCACAGCCAATCTCATTAAGTGAAAAGGGTGCAAAAGGGCACTTATCTCTTCAAAAAGGGTACCATCACAGGTAATGAGAAATAAGAAAAAGAAGAAAGGAAGAGCATAAATGTTTCACTTAAAGAGTATGGGGAAAATCATCTGTACTTTGTTTATAAACTCATTTTTCTTTCTAAAATATATATGGAAAATCATATGAACGCATAAAAAGTCATCAGAACGTAAATTCAAAATGAAATTTAGGATCACTACTACTGATCCAAATCATGTCAAACTATAGCTTTCTCAAATTTTCAAATATTTCTCATCAGACTTGTGAAAGTATTGTGGGATTTAAATCACACTACTTTCAGGGTTTTTTTAGAGGACTTCCTAGTCATGTTTTTCAAAACTCTGTGGGTCAGTCTTCTCACTATGCTTACTTTTTATCAGTGATGGAGAATATAAGAGAAATAATTGCTCATATGGATGAGGCATTTCTATTTCACCCATTATCTTTCAGCAACAGTTTTGCAAGAAGTTTGTTGAGGTATATTTTCATAAGATGGAGCTGCTTTGCAGCACTCAATACCAAGAAAAGAATCAGGCCCCATTCTCTCCTTCCTCATTTCACTTTTTCTTGATTTTGTATACATAATGCCATTCTCTCCTTGGAGTCATACCTAGTTCTCATGAGATATGACTGCGAGCAGATAAAATCACAATCTCTGCAGAAAGGCGGGGCGGGGTTGGGGGGAAGACAGTTTTCAGGTGTTAGTGAAGTGAGTATCCTAATACGATGAGTCAGTCTGGGTGTATTGAGGAGCAAGGATCTCTTGAGATGTTGAAAAAAAGACCTGTACTGAAACCACTCCGCTCTGTGGGTTATATACCCTTATACAAAGGAGTCTTCCCCTCTCCCCATGAGAGGCTCACAAAGCACCTCCCATTCCCCCCACCTCACACCCTCCCCATGAGGTGCTCACATGGTAACTACGAGTTCCACGAGCAACTTCTAACCAACCATCCGGAGCCCCAAATGCCTTTATCCAATCATGTTAAATGGCACTCCTTAACCTATCAATCAGGTTTATCCAGTAAGGAGATTTCCATCGCTTTAGTTTCTCTTTTCATCTTAGCAACCCAGAGTTTACCTTGGGCTCTGCAGAGCCGTACAAGTCAGGATAGAGGAGAAGACAGTTCTATGGCAAAGAAATAAAAATGGAATGAAGTAAAATCTGGAAAGGCAGGAAGAAGAGCAAAGAGAGAAATAGATTTCTAATTTTGGAAGCAGCAAACCATCAATTCAGTTCAATTGCTCATGCAACTGCAACCAATTCAGTTTTCATCCAAGCCTTAAGATCCAAAAGAGATTTTAAAACTTATATTCTCATCTCATTGGTTGCAGAAGTTTTTCAAATACCATCTACAGAGCAAAAATATATGTGATGACAGTCTTTCACAAGAACTTTCTCAAACACACATAAGAGCGACTCAGCTTTTCCTAGCTTTTTCCATATGGCTCCTTCTAGAAACAAAAAGAACTTAAAAGAAACTTAAGTCATTGGGGAGATACTGAACTTCCTGACAAGTTGCAGCACAAGTTCCATGTTACTTTAAATGCCAGTTATCAAGATGTGTTGATTTTGAGCAGTACTTAGAACAGGTGCAGTACCTATTGAGTCAATCTTTGTCATGGCAAGTATACAAAAATCTCACCTGCTCAAATATCTGTTTTATGTAAAAAACATTTCAAAAACGTAAATGCTTCCCGAATGGCTTTTGTCAAAGCTTAGCAAAGTTTTACAGAACTAATTGATCTGGTGCTTAGCTTGTGGAAATCAGCACTGAAGTAGTCTAAGGGCCCGAGGAGGTTAGAAAATAAACATCTTTGAAAGTATTCTTCAGTTCAGAGAATAAGAAGTTATCACACATATCTATACTACCCTAGAAGCTTCAGTCAGATAGATATAGATAATCTTATCTATATCTTACTAATAACTGAGCTAGTAGCTCACAGGGGTGGTAGAATGCCATCTGCCTTACTTTAGAGTTATTAAAAAAAAAAAAAGAAAATAAGAAAAATTCTGCTCTAGGAGAGCCCCATTGACTATAGAAATGATATAAGACATCTAATTCAGAAGTACACATCTGCACAATGGAAATCTACATTTTATTGTGTAGATCAAAGATGTGGAAGGCCTAAGGAAATTAGGTTATCTATTATCTGTTATCGATTCTTCTTTACACTGTGGCAAGAACTGTTAGGATTACTTGTGGAATTGTGTTGGTTTCTCTTTGCTTTGTTTTCCTTTTGATTTTTTTTTTCCTTTTTTATTTCCCTCTGCTCCAAAGAAAACAATGGGGAGAAAAAAGTACAATTTATCTTTTCCTTGAGGAGGAATTAAATAATGCTGAAGCAGCTGAAGCAGCAGAAAAGTCTTTTGTTTTGTTTTTAGTTTAACTCTGCATCAGGTCCAAATATGAATCCTCAAAGGCATTATGTTTCCTGTTTTATGCTTACAAACTTTTTTTTTTTTTTCCTGGTATGCACACAACAAAAGAAAACACATCATTTTTCTTATCATTCAGTTAAACAGGTAGCCCTGAAATAAATACCGATTTCTCTATAACTGTTGATACTTTAGCAGATAGGAAGGCATCATACAAGGAGAGATAGAATATGATTTAGTGTCCATATTTTTGAATCAGGAACATAGTTCATTTTAGAAATTTTCTAAAAACATATGATGATGCAGATGCAAAATATTAACTATTTCTTTAAAATCTGACAGTAGTGTAGAACATAATGTAATGCTGAATATTTGCAAACTCATTAATGAGAATACTTACAAACTAAAAAGTTACACTATTACTCAGAGGTATTCATTGGCTTGAGATTCCTATATCCATCTCTCTTTTTTTTTCCCCCAGCTTGCTGCAGTATTCTAATATAGTGTATTCAGCTAGTGTATCTATGTGTGTAATGAAGCTTTGATTGACAATAAAATGGAAAAACTTATAAAGGCAGTCTTTAAGCAGTTACGTCAATTTTCGTATATTTTACACCACTACTTGGGAGAAATAGATAACGTATTAATGAAGTCAGTGATATACCAATAAATTAATCTGTCTTACCTGTTTTTATAATGGTTAAATGCTCTTACACTATTTGTTTCAAATAAAAAATAATGCCATGGAAATGGGATAGAATATAAGAAAATTGGAAAATAAAGAACTATTTTATCCTGCTTCTTGGTATTTATCTTACAATTGATTGATTTCAAACTTTAGTTGTTAAATACTTCGGCTGGGTTACTGATCTCACAGTAGAGAAAAAACAATAGAGATATACACATTCTATGGGCACATTGCCTAAAAAGTGGTTAGCTAAAATAAATGGTATGTAATATTCACTTGCAGACAACAGTTATTTTCTGGAGAAGCCTGTCTGTATCTTCTGATTGCTCAGGAAATCTGATCTCCACCCTAGACTTCAACCAAAATTCAGTTCAAAGTTCAGTCTGTCATGGGTTACCTTTTGCAGATAAGGGAAGGCACTAGTTTAATCCAGAATCCCTTTCTGATACTGAGGCACTCACTTTTGGTTCTTCTAACCCTCTCCCTTTCTTTTCCTTATAAGGATAATGTTATCATTACTTATCCTTATTTCAGAATCTTACCAGGGCCTAATTTTTTATCCATTGTTCATTGCCAGAACTTCTTATAAGAGACTTCTTGTGGGGTGATAGATAACTCCAGTTTTCTATTGCAAAGTATAGCCAGTAGAAGCTACCTGAAACAACTAATTCCTCCTTGGGTCCAAATGCAGCAGATCCTTGCAAAAATTATCTCTTTATTAAGTCACATAGCCAGCAACACTAATATAAAGCATGGCTTTCTCCTGTTTTTCCAGAGCTCTCTAAGGCTAAGTTTATTGAGAATAAATCATATGGCAAATAGGCAAGACACAGCACAAGGACAGCCATAGAGCTGCAAGGCAGTAAATGAAATATATAGTTAATATTTAGTCAGATTAAAACAGAGGTAGATATATCCATCTAAAAATGTTGCACACTAGCATGCTAAATTAGACTTACTTTAAAGAGCAATAGGGAAAAATATTATATATAGGATCAAAAAAATGTCTGCAATTGAAAAGCAAAGAAAACATTATGCCTTTAGGCTCCCTCCCAGTGCATTCACTCAACATACATTTAAACTTCAAAATAATACACTTTGCAGCCTTTATGAAAGCTATGAAATGCAGGGTATTTTGAGTAAAAAGTCTGGGTGTAGCTATATGGCTACATGATATTAAAATCTTTAGGAAAGGACACTAAATCATAGGTGTCATGAAAGGTGGCAGAAACATGAAAGCAAAAACAATTAAAGACTTGATGTTGTATGCAAGATATCATTAGATTAATATTCCCCAATAAAATAAAGAGAATTGATTTTGAGATGAAAATGGTAGGTATGTGCAGCCTGTATGATATTGGCAAAATTTCATTTAAATGTAATGCTAAAATAACTCTGTAGTTTTGAAGATTGTGCATAATGACAATAGAAGGAAAATAAAAAAAAAAAAGCTGAGGGAAGGAGAATCACAGAATCACTGAATGATGAAGTTTGGAAGGGACCTTTGGGAGATCTTCTAGACCAACACCCCTTCATGAGAATAATTTATTCTCGAAGAGGATAATCTAGGATGCAAAATTATACTAATGTGCATTGTTTGTACAGAGACAATAATTTCCCACAAATCCCCACATGCATTGGGGACTATAAGTCCCAAATTTTTAATAAGGTATATCTGAGGAATGGGAGCAGAACACTTCAAGAAAATATGATAGTTTCTACAGTTTTTCAAGAGAAATATCAAAACTCCTTTCATGATAGAGCAGAAGCTTCATAGTGCACTTTCAAAATGATGAACTTGCTGACTGTTTTGACTCTCATTTGTCCTAACTAATCTGTACAAAACTCTCCTTCATACCAAGCTAATATCTATACCACACTAGCTATCTGTGTCATTATGGTAGCTGCACTACCAACATATGAAAGTTGCGGTACAATCTTATTTTCCCAGTAACAGATACTATGGAAAACCTGTTTTAATATCACCACCACCTTTCCATTGTCTAACTACTATCTTCCTATGTTTATTAAGCAAGATCTATATATTTGTCTCTCATATAATTCACGTTTTACTTTTTTGTGTGTTTTTGTAGCTTGTTGTGATTTGTTTTGTTTTGTGAAATACTAGCAGCAATGATAATGATGATGACGGATTTCTGCCGTTCTAGACTACTTATCCTTCCTACTTGATTTTGAAGTGAAGTCCAGTAGCCGCAGATTGTCCTTTCATAAAAAAAGTTTTTTAAATAGTGGAATTGTTGAAATGGAATAGAATAGTTGAAATATATGCAAGCAGAAGGAAAAAAAAAAAAGGCTCAGGAGGCAGAAGTATCCTGTTTGATCATAAATATTTTGAATTCTTTTTTTCTTGATTCCATACATATCTTGATCCATGAAACAGCAAAAGAGTAAATTCTACACAATTAAAAATTGTTCTATGAATTGCATTCTGAATGTATGAAGTTATGTGAGAGTTACAGTCAGTTTATCAAATAACCTGCCTTCAGAAACCCAGGTTTAGAATCCTGTGTGAAATTAAATTGTATATAAAACTGTATATTAAACTGTATGTAAAAATGAAAACATTCATAAACAGTGAAACAGCAATAAAAAAGAATTACAAAATTTTATATGTCTTCATATTGATTGTTAAAACCAATTCATTACTTTGAATTGAATGTGTAAACATTGATTCCTTTTTTTTTTTCTTTCCTTTTTCCCTCCTCTCCCGCCATTAAGAAAATGTCTGCTGGACGCTTGTTATAAACAATCTTATAACCGTAATTTACCTGATTTTCAGTTGTTTTCTTCAGGACATAATGAACAGGTCCTTACAAAATTTCCATAACACGTGAGGATATCTATTATCATGTAAACAAACTGCTAGTATCATTCCGTGTAGATATCCAAAATCAGGAGGATTAAATTGTATTATGCATGGTTACTAAGCTTTCTTAGATTTCCAGATGTAATGTGTGAATGGTAGAAAGCAGAAATTTACTTACTTATTTGGAATTAATCAAAACAGCTAATAACTAAACTTTTTTTTTTTTTCCCCCTGAAACGAACACAAGGTTAGAGATATTAAAAAACAAAACAAAAACAAAAGCAAAAGGAAAAAAAAGGAAAAAAAACCCCACTCTCTAGAAAGAGACAAACTAAGAAGAAAAAGGAGGTGCTGACTTTGTATTAATTGTTTGGAGTAAATATTCACCTTTATGTTCTTATATTTCTAACAATTCCCGTACAAGTAGCTCTACAAAAAGATATTGGACCCAGTGCAAGAGTGTGATTATTACTCTCTGCAGAAAATGATCTGGTGTTCTGAAATTCTGATTGGAAGATGAACCATTTCAGGAGAATTTTTTTAAAAATTTTCTTTATAAAAACTGCAATTGTTTTGATTTTTTTTTAACAATAAAAGAAAAAGAATCAAAGTGCATTTGTGAGTTAAATGATACCTGAGGAGGCTATACTGCTCTTTAAGAAAGCATGAAAACAGAATCAAGGAAGAATGTTCTTTTACCTCCTGTCTGCCGTATATTTGTAGAGCTCATTGCTCACATATGCCTACCATTTTGAAAAATAGGTTTTCGGCAGTCAGTTCTTAAAATGTACTTAACTCCTGCAGAAGTAGTAGTAAAAAAGTAACATAATATTTAAAATACCCAGCTATCTTTCAAGCTGCTGTAAAGAAGTAGCAGAAAACTACAGGAAAAAAAGAAGCAAAATAACACTTTTTTTTTTTTCTTCCTGTGAAGGGAAAAATGCCTTATAATTACCAAAAGCTTTTCTCAGCAACTGAAGAAAAAGTGATTATGCTCCAAAGAACCTGGAAAGCAATGAATGTGAAGCACTGCTTCCTAACTCTTGGAAACGCGCGGGACGAGAGAACTGCTCTTTATAAGATACAGAGCTGAGTTTACACATGACTCTTTTGACTGCACTCATTTCACAGAAGGAGTCCTTTTGACTCTTATGCTTAGTATTCTGTGAGCAGGAACATGATGATTCAAAATAACTGTTTGAAATAGTTATTATTTAAGTATTTATTTAGAAATGACAATAACAATACAAAATAGAGGACTGCGTATCTCAGGAGGGACAGAAGGCATAATTATATACAAGTGTGGTTGAAGATGATCAAGTGAGATGGAAAGAACACATAAAAATGTTGCAAAGACATTTATATAGTAATATTTAATTGAACATGAGTTTATGTTAAACCCTTCAGAGTAGACTTCAACCAAAAGCATACTTTCTTTGATTTCAAAGAGCTTTGGAGTACGTCCATCTTTATGAAGAATCTTTATGATAATCTGTGCACAACCTTTGAATTAACAGTAACTGTGGGTAGAAGAGCTCAGGAAATATATAATATAATATAACTTACACCTATTTTTATTAGTAAAAGATAGAAGAAAAATGAAACTATTTTTTCAGTTATTGTAAGCTGAGCAACAGCTTGACAGCTGACTACATGACACCCCCTCACATACATATCAAATTAAAAAAAAAAAGTATACTTCCAGAATTTGAAATTGCTTTTCATAGATTTAAACTTTTATATATAAAAGTTATGTCTATTAAAATTTACATATTGTAAAGAAAAAGTATTTTATGTAATGAAAGCATTGAAATACTGCAAAAAATTTGTATTAAATTTCTTCTTGAAAACCACATCATCAGTTTACCAGATCATCAATACATCAGCAAATGAAAATTTCCACTGTCATGTGTATTTTTTACACATTTTTATAATTGCATTACTTTATCTATTTAGAGACTGGATCGTAAAATAGTATAATGCTCAATAGTAGTCTGATACTTAATTATATTCTATGTTTCTCTATAAGTTTCCTATAAAACAAAACATATTACTTTTTTTTTAATCACAAATTTGTATTAATCCCCTTCTGTAGATTTTGTGGTCAGCAAACATGGTAAGAACTTGCAACACACTATTGCCCATCTCTATTTTAAAGCAATTTTGCTTCATAAAGTCATTTGTGAGCAATTTGCTTATGATAGGCAAATATATTCATTAACACTCTGAAGGCACTCTGACCTAAGTCAGACCTGGTAAAAACAGCTGCTTCTAAATGATATCCAATTTCCTTGAAAATTCTGTTCATAGCAATTCATAAATTACAGGCTGCTATCAAGCCATGGCAAATCTATTTCAAATGATAGCCCCATGGAGATTATTTGAAATGAAATTAGACCACTATCTGAAGGGTCAGGTGTTGACAACTGGAGCATTAAAAACTCGTTTATACCTGCTTACAGCTAGCTTTTGTCAAAGGCCAGTGAAATGAGAAGTAGAAATGTAATGCTCCTATCATTTTATCAAGTCACCTTTAACACTTGCACACTTCAAATGAAACAAGAAACCAACTGCTTCCCAACCACTGGTAAACCGTCCAGAGGAACAATTTAAGTGCCAGCACAGAGGTGCTTAATAATGATTTAGATGTTTTGGGGTATTCACCTTTTCTTAACTCAAGCTGCTGCTCCAGAGAGATGCAGGTATCCCATAGTTCCTACGTCACATAAGCCAATGCTATGCAGGGCTTGGATGTTTTATATTATCTGAAAAGGTACTAGAGTGTTTATGCACCTTTAGTTCTCTTCCATTATACCCTGAAGACAAAAATTATTTTCTTCCATTTATTAATAACCCATAGATATGCTATTAATCTAGAATATTGCTCATAAGCAAAATAAAAAAAATCTGTTTTACCCTATGTTCAGTGAATATATAGAAAACATCTATACTAAATCAAAGAACTAATATATGAGAACTATGCAGTTTTTAAAAAAAAAAAAAAAAGCCATGACAGTTAGGCACAAATTGCTTGTTGTCTTATGTCAGATGACTTAGGCTAGGAAGCCCTAACCTTAGCAGAAGATGGTATAATTCTTCATTCTAGTGTGTTCTTGTCTCCAAATAAAATCATATGCTCAAGCATTCCTATGAAACTGTAACTATATATTACTCATAGGTCTAATAAACAGTATATGAATAGTCATAAAAATTTCCTAGATTCTTACTGTGTTGTTAAATAGCATTCAGACATGAACCTGTAATCTGTCTACTTTTATCAAGCTTTGTTTCTGGACTCAGCAAAGAAATTCCTTTAAGCTCAAGGTCAGCAGACTTTTCAAAAGCAATGCTACATTTGTTTCTGCAATGCTACTTTATTTCTGCCTACAACTGAAGTGCTGGAAGCATTTAAGCAGTTTCTGTAAACTGATATTAAATAATATATAGAGGCAAAAAGTAAAGCATATAATATATAATTTATTAAATATGTTTACCAGAAATGTACCTTTTAATTTTCTTATTTGAACTGAAATCTAATGCACCAACAGAATTTGTCTTAAGAACCATGATTCATGTATGATATATGTTCCATAATTTCTTTTATCAGGTTAATATATTTCTAAAATTTTAAGTAAATTTTCACAATGACCATTATTCATCATTGCAAGGGAAAGTCTTTTTTCTCTTAAATAAGATTTTTTTTCTATTAAATATTTTTCCTATTCCCATATTCAGATGAGAATTGAAAAACAATTTCTATTTTCATTCAATTGTTGCATGTTATATTCTTCAATAGTGATTCTATTGTTCAATTACTGTCTTATTACTTCAGTGTGATATATAAAGTAGCTTTTGTTACTTATCTGACACCTCTTTCATCAATCATTTCAGTAGATTCAGCTTTTTGATCAGAGTCTATACAAAATTTCTGATTTTATATACAATGGAAAAGAATGTTTTAGTATACAAGGCTATTTAAATGGCATTAAAGAATCTAGCTGTCATCTTTGATGCTTTTCAACACTTGGATTTTCAAGGCTACTGTTAAGCTCCTGGGATTTCAGCAGATATCTAAGTTTTTACATCTGACTTCTCAAAGCTGCATGTTTAAAGATCTTTAGGAACATCTGCTACGTCATGACTATCCTTAATACCTACAACTGACAAAATCTTTTGTTCCACTAAAATTTGAAATAAAAATATTTCTTTTGCTAATTTGCCTCAAACTTGAACTTATTGACAGATATGCTTCTGTCAAAAAATGTTCATCTTTACCAAATATATTGAGCCCTACATGCTTAGGAAAGACGTGAGCTGTTTTCAAGACTCCATTGACGCTATAAACTATATAATCATTGTCTATACGTTGATATCTCAGGCAATTTTCACCAAACTGGAGTAAGCATTTCATTTAATGGTATCATGAATCTTGCAAAAATATATTAGTTTATAATATTTATTCTGTTTCTTCTCCTTGCACTTGTTCTTACATCTGTGAGTTTATTTGGTTTGATTTGGTTCTATTCTATTCTCAGGGAACTAATCTGGACAAAGATAAACCAGTAGTTTTTATTTTTGTCAAGACATACACTTCCCAGTTCTCAGTTCATAGCATGATTAAAAGTGTGAGTTAAGAGTGGACTGTGGAAACTTGGGCTGTTTAAGCTGACAGTGGTACTGAGGAAAAAAAAAATTGGAAGGTAAGTGGTGCTCTGACAAAATTTTAATCCAAAAGTGAAATTAACAAGGAAAACGAACTACTACATTCTCACGCAGGAAATAAACTGATGGATACGACCCCTTCACAACCTCTACAGGTAGAATACTTGAGCACTTTCCTGTTGTATAATTCTTCAAGGTGTTAAGGGCAGTCTCAAATTAGAATCCCCTATGCAAGCTTTATCAGCACTGCCTGAGGTGCAAAATGTAAGGTGCTATACTTTAATGGAAATATAAAATGCTTAAGGTAGGTAGTATTAGAATAGATGATTATTTTTCTCACTGTGTAAGTGACATAAAAATGGATAATAAAATGTAAAATACAAAGGAAAAAGAGCAGTTCAGGACAGGATGAGCACACACAGTGAGATCGAATGTGTTTTTTTAAAAAAAAAGAATAATAGGTTTTCACAATGGTCATGCTGAGCAGGAAGATGAAATAGAAATACTGAAGTCACTTAGGACAGGAGATATTCTTATCCTGTGATTTAGCTTTTTTTAGGATTTCCTACCAAATCCTGAGTCCCACAGTGGGAAACATTTGGAAGTTGTCAGACCTTCAGCACCTGACAAAGTGGTGACAGAATGTACGTCAACCTACTAGAACCACTGCAGGGATATGAATTAGCAAGCCTAAAACACATAGTTTTCAATTCTAAACTTAAACCATAGGTCAGTACGTAAATATTATCTTGCAATGGTGTCTTAGAAAACAGCACAGGTTCATTTTTTAGGATACCTTCATTTCCGATGATCATTTCAGGCCCGTATATAAAGGCTACTGTAAATTAAAAATATATAACTCAAGTAAATGCTGCATAACAAGAGAGAAGCAGATCCACATTGTAATTTAAACAATAAATTTAAATAGTTTACTATGCATCATATATATGTTGAAAAACACCATGGCATTTTAAAATCTTCTTTTGTTCTCTCTTTAATATAATAGATATAAACATTACCCATATCATGTATTCTCTGCAAATCCTCAATTGCATTAACATTTGATTTGTGTAATTTCAGGACTATAATCTTTTTGGAGACGCTATTCCTTACGATATTGCCCCGTAAATGTAGACTGTGAGGTTAAAGAGAGTTGTTTGAGGCAGGCAGAGATCCACATCAGACTATTCTACTTCTGCTAGATGAATACTGTGGTGTTCAGCTAGCTTTGTTTTTGAAACATACTGTTTCAGTCTTTGAGGTGGAAGAGGACATTTCAGACATTTTTTTTTTAGTAGTAAATGTACCAAAGGAAAAAAGCCAATGATGACAGTAAAAATGTGGATTTGCTTACAAGGTTTGTCCAACCCGAGCTGAAACACCAAAGTGACTGCTGAGGTTTTGTGTAAGTGACCTTGTTAGGAAGGGATTAGCAGAAATCTTAGAAGTTTATTAAGACAGACATCTGCCACTGTCTGGAAAAAAAAAATCTTGAAAATGTTTACAGCATCACTGAGGTCTTGTAGCATCTGGCATATATCTGGAACACTTTAAGCACTCTCATTCTCTGAACTATGAGAGTTTGTGTAGAGGAAATATCTTTAATAAATAACCATTACATCAAAATGATTACAAATATGAACATTTTATGGAAAAAGGATTAAATATACAAATGTACACAACTGATTTTGTCTGGGTTAAATAAATGGTAGTAAATATCAGGATTATCTGAAAGTAAAACTGATAAATCCAGCAAAATTACTATTTTGATTGAAATTTTGTTTGAATTACTGTTCCCCGTCAGATCATTCTAATGTTTTCTATGTGGTATTGGGGATTAAGTGGTACCTACAAGTTTTCTAGGTAGTTGTGATATTTGCGATTTGTGGGTTTCTGTGAGGTTACTGAATTAGATTACTGTCTTTATTTAATGTTGGCAGTGTATCCATGACCACTTGTAGGTCAGAATATAGTAATCTGATTAGAATTCTCCCTAAAGAGGAAAAGTTAGGCATAAATAAATAAATAAAATACTCTCCCCACATACACTTAAATTATCTTTTCAATTTGACCAAATACTGAATATATATTCAGGTGTATGCATTTTCTAATTTTATTTATTCATTTCACAATTTATTAAATATATATTTTAAAAAACTGTTTGGGTTGCTTGCTTTTAATTGTAAATAAAGCAAATCAAACCAACAGAACTATTTCCACTATTTTGTCAAAAAAAGCCTTGTTTCTGGTTATAAAAATTAAAATAGTAACACAGAAGTCTTCCCTTATAGCTGGAAATAAATAAGGAAATATATTGTCCTTAGCTTTAATTGCATAGCTTATAATAATTGTCTATAGTTAATTAACATAGTTAGTTATACATAGATACAGAAATATTCTTTGGCTTTCAAAATCTGTATATTGGTCTTCCTAGCAGAAATAGTTCAAATCCAATTGATAAAATTATGGACTTCTTCCTCATCCCACTATCAGCTGTTCTGTGGTATCTCAGTGTTATTACCAATTCCATAAAATTTGAGTTTTTTCTTGAGAATATCTTGTTACATGAGTATGATAGGTATTTGTTTTCCTTTATTTTCACGGGTTGCTTTTTTATTATACTTTCACATTTTCTCTATTCTTTTTGTTCTTTTCATCAGGATTCCAGGGAAACCTTGGAAATACAGCACACAAAGGCTGACAAAGGAAAAGAAAGAGAATTTGCCCTATGTTGCCATCTCTGTCCTTAAAAACCTGTATTAAGAGAATCAGGAGAATTTTGAAAAGATTATGGTCAGCAATGCTGAATTGCAGTGAATTTGTGTTCAAATTTCTGTTCACAGACTGACCTGAGCAGGACAGAAGCAGTTTTCATCATCAGATTTCTCAAGTACTGTAACAGTGTGGACAATTGTGTTTTAATTTGTGTAGATATTCTTCTGTTTGTGAGCAGTAAATGAGTTCTTAGCCTATCTGAGAAAAGTAGTTCAGAGCAGCTGCCTTCAACAGACAAGATGCAGAAGCTGAGCCCAGAAGTCTGTGGAAGGATATAATTTTAATAATATTTTTCTATTGTTAACACATTCACAAATCCAAGTTTAACAATGACAACCTTCCCAGCACATTATACTTCATAACAACCTGAGAAGGACATCTGCTCACTTATTTTGTAGTAATATAAGTCTTTCAATATAAGAGTTTTGTAGTAATATAAGTCTTTCCTAAACATTATAACAAAGATGTGCGAGGTTATTGGCCTACACTTGATTATCTCTTGACAGCAGAAAGAGCTACCAAATGACATAGAGTTGTTTTAGCTTATCTTCGAGTCCCTTAAAGGAGAAAGATAACTAAGAAAATCTTTGTAAGAAGAGTAACCTGATGCAAACAGATGACATAGTCCCCTTTCAGCCCTTGCAGTTGTTTTTGCCATTGCAGCTTCTGTCATTGAGGAGGCTTAACTGGAGCGTAGGGGCAAGGAGCCGGAGGAGTTAGGAACTGGGAAGCATGTCCTATTGGAGTAAATCCAGAGATCTTTTGCTGCATTTATCAAAATGCATTGCTTCAGATTTACTCGCATAAAATTATTTTAACCACATGACAAATCCATTTGTTCATAGAGGTCTGCCTACAAGGCTAAGCCATTTATCTGAACACTATCATTGCACACATATTTATTAATAGAGTGGTTATCCTAATGCTAAAATTCTTATGTTTGCGAACTATTTTTTCCTGTAAAGTTGCTTCAAATAACAAAATTTAATAACAGGCAGAGTGTCTTATAATCCTCAAAAAAAGGAAATTGAAATAAAAATAAAATTTCAAAATTGATAGTCTTATTTATTAGTTGCTGTATTTTATTTACCCATTGGCTTTTTACTTTTACCTGACACTTTCTTTTCTTCTTATAATTTGTAGTATTTTTTTTAAGAGATAATTTTCCTGTGGCCCTCTAGGATACTCCCTTTACAAGGTTTCATATGTTGAACATTATTTTACTCCTTCAAATGGCAGAGAAACTGCTTCAAGGGCTAGTCTTAGGAAGGAGAAAGAGAGGAGAAAAAGGAGGAAATAAAATCACATGAATATAAATATATACATGTTCTCTTTCTCAGTTGTTGCTACTTCTTCTAGAGGAAATGGTGGAATTGAAGGAGTGATAAAGATTTTTGCATCTGTTGTTAGTAAATTCTGCCTTCTGCTGCTCTTGATGCTTCTTGTTCAGGATGATGGTGTAGGGAGTGGGAGGAATAAAGTAATATCTAACACAGCTGCTACTGAAATTGGCAGTGGAACAGAAAGGAGCTCCCTGCTGTTTTCATTCTGCTTCTTTCTTTTATGTTCAGGTGGAATTCAGCCCTGCTGGAAGGAAAGGTGGAATAAAGGGGTATCTATTAACTGCTAATTGTCGTTGCTGGAGCTCCTAAGTGGTGAGGACTCCATCATACTCAGCACTACATTGAAGTGTACTAAGAGATGGTGGCTGCCTCAGAATTTTATTGTCTCCACTATAAGAAGACATAACAAATGGGTAATGGACAAAGGTGTATGGACCTATCCTAATGTCGCCTGCTTTTGTTTATAGTTTTGCGGTGTAATGAACCATGAGAAGTGATCAGCACTTGCTGATCTCCACAACCTGACTGTTGTGGAGAAGTTAGACGTCATTGCTGGGATGTCTGTTCCACATTCGTTTTGGCAGCGGACTGATGGACTGACTGTAGTGGCAGAGTTGCTTCTTTGCATTTCATCTGACCTATAGCCCAGCCATCCAGTTCTGTTTTGCTCTGCTACCATCTTTTTCTCCTAGGTAGATGTGGAATAATGCTCCTTAAATATAGGGTAGATGAGCAGGTGATTGAGGTGCAAAACCACAAGGTGGGTCTTCCATCTCCTGTTTTAATGTCACTTTTTCTCCTTTGTGCATCAGTGAATCTGCTAATTGATGTCAGAGACAGCTATACACGGAGAAGGACCAAATTTAATTGTGCTTTGGCTTTGACAAAGGTGTGAGGTTTCCTATCCTTGGTTATGGAATAGTTTTGACTGTAGAGTCAACATAGCCTTTCAGCTAATTAGCCTTTCCCTCAGTGATTGGACCATGCCATAGTAATTTATTGCAGGGTTTTGACTCAAAGCTAGTTCATTCTCAACGTAGCTGCATAAGTATAATGTTATGCCTTGTCTATTTAGCCCAACTTAGTTACCTTTGTACCACACTTTGTCATATAGGGTACACATATGCTCCACTTCTGTGTTCCCATACGAGGAGTGAAATTTTGCCTGGCTTTCTTTAGTGAAAGTGTCGCATTTGCTACTTCCAACTAAGATCTCTCCCAAGATGTTCAGATTATTTTGAACTGTTCTGTACTAAGAAGCTGTCATTTTCTGGCACTGAAAAATTTTCTGGGACAAATGGTCTTTATGTTTTGCGTTTCTGAGTAATTATTAAATGCTGATATTCATTCTAAATTGTACTGTAAACTGAAGAGTATAAAGCTTCATCTGCACTATTTTTTTAGTTTGGAACTGTAGCTGATTTTGTTACAACTTTTCCCATGAAAAGGTTCAATTTTCAGAGTGGTGTTGATGCCACCATTTCAGAGGTGACTACATGTAATTTCATGCCAGCTATATCTCAAAGGTGCTACAGCCACCAACAAGGACATAAGTTGGGACCAGATATCAGCCTGTCAGAAAGTGATGACTTGTATTTAATGTGGTGTTCATTCCAGTCTGATATAAATCCTCGGATCTATAAATAATGTAGATGTAGCAGTGTTAGCTCCAGCTGTTCTGATCAGTATATCATCGCTGTGTTGAGTTTACTGCTACTGTAAGCACTACTTGAAATAACGCTACAGCTTACCGTATGCAATCATATCACAGAATTACAGAATGGCTGAGGCTAGAAGATACATCCGGGAATTGTCTAGTTTGCCACCCACAGACTCTTCAAGTAGGATCAGATAGAACAGGCTGCTCAGCACTATGTCCAGTCAGATTTTGAATCTCTTCAACGACAGATTCCACAGCCTCACTGGTTGATCTCTTCCAATGTTCAGTCACTCTCACAGTAACTTATTCCTTATGATCAAATGGAATTTCCTGTGTTTCAGTTTGTGCCCATTGATTTTTTATATTCACTAGGCATCACTTCAAAAAATTTGGCTCCAGGTTCTTTATTGTATTACATCATGATTTTTGCCCATTGATAAGATGCCCCCTGAGCCTTATATTGCTCTGACCACCTGAATTATAGTAAAACCTTTTCTGTCCACTGTATGTACTGTTCCCAAAAGCCATAAGCATAGTTTGTGATGAGAATCAGAAAAAGAACTAGCACATCTCAGAGCAAAAAAGGCTTCCTGTGTGTAATGGTACACAGTTTCCTACACAAAAATTATACCACAACACTGTGGTTCCATCATTGTGGAACCTGAATAAAAATCTATTTTAAATATTAAAAAAAAAATAAAATCTAGATTTTCTCCGTGTAGAAATCTTTATAAAATACAATTTATTTTTTGTCTATATTTTAGAGTTTATTTTCTAGAATTATGATTATATCTCAAGAAAAAAAATACAACATGGACATCTTAATCTTGGTTTCTTTTATAATATCCAAAATAACATGCATACATACTTTACGGTCCTATCATGCACTGTTTACAAGCCTGACACCTAGAAAGAATAGAATATTTCTTTGATTTAGACACAGGAAGAACTTTTCCTGTTCCTTTTCATCATAGATTCATGCAGGAATCCTATAGGCTTCATTTCTGACAATTTTTGCCATCTAGGATTGCTCTTTTATTCCTAAGGAAAAGGTGGAATTGCTGGCAACAGTTTTTCTTATCTTGACCTGGAGAAGCTGAGTGGCTCTGTGATGTCAGGTGCTTTTTATCCCCTCTCCTGCTGTGCCTTCCTAGCAGTGTTTCTCTTCAGTCAGTTGCTTCTCTTCTTTTAGCAGAGTGAAAATAATTACTTCACTAAAATACTGTTAGCTCTGACCAGAGTCAAGAAGAGCTAATAGGATCTTTAACAGCTATCAGAAAGCCAGTTTTTTTTTTTTCATGTGGGGTTAAATAGGATGAAGATGATTTGGCCTGATATCCATATCAAAACATAGGAATATGACCAAACTCTGCTTCTAGGACTGAAATCTCATTTTATTCAGATTCTATGTTCCCAAGGGTTTCTTTATTTGAAGTTAGTATGCTATGATGTAAGGAATTACTTAGCCATATATTTACCAGAATTTATAATTAGTCTAATATTAGTAGTATAATTAATAGTAGTATAATTAATAGTACTACAATTAATAGTACTATAATAGTACTATAATACTTCTTTGTACTACTATAGTAGTATACTAGTATAGTAGTATAATTAATACTACTGAGAAAAAAGCAACATTAGACAATGTATAAATCATATCTTCAGAGATTAAAAAGGGTTCTCGGCCTATCTGGTTAGTTGTGACCTCAGTTATTTTTGGTAAATAGCATGTATTTTTATGCCATTTTTTTTCTCTTTAATTTTTTGCCTTTATCATTGAACATGCTTATAGATAAAGCCATCTTATATAATTTCTTCTTTACTGGTCATGATTGCCAGGTATATATGATGCCATCACATTCTTCTTGCCAAATTAAAACAAATATATGAATACACGAGTAGTAATCCTCATTCATCCTATAATATTAAAATAAAACATGCATGGTTTTTTTTTTCCCATGCTCCATCACATTGTACTTAGACATAAAGATTGACCAAAGTCAAACAATTAGACAATTTCACAGTCCAAAAAAAGTACAAAATTATTGTCCCAATTATTTCTATTTCTAGACTAGATTCTATCCTTACTTTCAGGAAATTATACTTTTCAACTGCGTTTTCCATTGGGCTTAACATTTTGGAAGTTATTTTACTCTGTCATTGAATTAATTAAAAGTTAATTGTATACATATAGATCTACATATTGATATAAATGAATACATATATATACAGAGAGACATATATAAATATGTATATAAAAGTATATGCATCTATACATACCATGCAAACTAAGGTACACAGGTATGCATATGTGCAACAATAGGTAAACAGATTAAGAGGGAAACATTTCCAGTACAATCCTTAGAGCTGCAAAGCAATCAATCAAAGTAAAATCAGAGCTAAAAAATAGATTTGTGAAATCAAGTACGCATTATAATATTTTTACACTATTTTGTAGCTGTAAATGGAGTTCTATCTGCCTATGCTCATAAGCAAAGAAGAAAAAAAGAAAAAAACCCCAAACTTATTTATTAACAATAAAATAACTTGTGAGTATCATAATCCAGAAATAAATGCTCTAAGATCTTTTAAGGCAATTCTCTTTTGTGTCAAATTGCCTAACTTCCATCTCCTCTTGAAAGCATTACTGTGTGATGTTGCTTTCATCATGTTACTGGGAAAGATCTCGATGTTGGCTTAGACTCACTTCACATGCAATTAGCAAGAGTTTCAGCTTTTCTAATTAGAGTGGACTGATTGACACAGAAACATACCGTGCATGAAAGTGGTGCAACAGCACAAAAATACTTCTTTAGTGTTAATATCTTTGCTGCCTCATTACATTTGCTCTTCTTAAGCTTTCTATTTACCTCAGTATGGCAATCATTCAGAAGACATTCATAAAAAAGTGTCTACTATATATCTGTGAGACACATCCATAACAATGGCTTCGATGGCTTCTGCAATTAAATCATATATTTCTGTATGTTAAAAAAACATTTCCTTTCTCATTTCATTTTCCTTTTTTCGCTAAGCTTCATTATATTCTCATATGGTGCTTTCTTTTCTCTTTTTTTTCTTTTTTTTTTTTTCCCCTTTYTTTTTTTCCTGGAACATGTGACTCTGTTTAACACAGAGTAATAGCAAATTATAGATTACCACTGAAAGCTCAGATGTTTGATAATGAAGGAAATACTCATGCTTATATGCCTATGAAGGATCAAAATGTTATAAGGAAGGAAGACTTAAAAGTTTTTGTATTGCTCTGCAGAAGCATATGCATAGAATAAACAGAAAAATCTCCAGATAAAAATTCCATGGGAATTATCAGTGGGGAAAACAGGAAGAAAAACACCTAAATAAATAAATATGAACCATGTATATGACTACAATGAATGCAAGTAGAATTTACTGGAATCCTATAAATGAATAAAGCAGAAAATGCATTCTTGGGGAATGCCTTTCCACAGAATCATAGAATATTTATGGTTGGAAGGAATATGGAGATCATCTAGTCCAAACCTCCTGCTCAAAGCAGAGTCATCTAAGAGCAGATTGCTCTGGATCCCGCTTATTTGAATTTTGAATATCTCCAAGAACAGAGACTCAATTATTTCCCTGGGCAACCTCTACCAGTGTTTGACTACTCTCACTGTAGTAAGTATTTTCTTGTGATTGAATAGTATTTCTTATAGTTCAGTTTGTGTCCATTGTCTCTTGATCATTCTCCAGGAGCCACAGGGAAGAGTCTGGCTCTGCTTTCGGCCTTAACATCTTGCTTTCAGAAAAATATCAAAACGTCATCCCTTGAATCTTCTCCACTCCTGGCTGAACAGTCCCAGTTCCTTTAGGCTATTGTATGACTGATGTTTCTCTCCCTTTAGCACTCCTTTGTGTCTCTTTGAGGGACTCACCTTAGTAAGTCCATGTCTTTCTTGGAGCCCAGCACTGGACACAGCCATCCAGATGTAGTCTCACCAGGGATAAGTAGAGATCAACATCATCTCCCCTCATGCTGGCAATGTTCTTCCTAATGCAGCCCAGGATATTATTTGCCTTCTTTGCCATGAGGACATAATGTGAGCTCTTGGTCAACTTGATCTTTGATTTCCATGTTTTCAGAATGGGTCATTGTTGAGCTTGGAGAAGATGATACCTGAATAGCAACCAGCTTTTCTCCTCCTTTTCCCTCCAAGACAATGCCCCATGGGATTCTTCCAAACAGGCTCCCTTATCAAGCCAAAGTCTGCTTTCCTGAAGTCCAGGATTGTGATCCTTCTTTTTACCCTGTTACCTCCTTGAGGATCATGAAATACTCCTCAATCACCTAAGTAAGGAAGTTGTGATAAATACACTCGTCCTGCCCTGCTTGTGCTCTGCTATACAGATCTGTGTATCTCCAACAGAGATATCAGGGTGGTTAGAGTCTCTTATGAAGACCAGGACTTGTAAAAGTAAAGCTTTCAAATAGTCAAAATATTACGTTTTTGATACACCTTTTTTCCATTTGGCAATTTTATGAATAAACACAGTATGATTAGGAGAGTTTACCTGTGTTAGATATGCATACCATTACATGGATCTGTTAATTTCAGTGTAGATAAGAAAGATCTATTATCTCTGTTTTACACTCAATGAATTTGTGTAGAGGAGACAAAGTGCACTCCATATTTGATCCTGGTCAACTGGAAATAAGAAATGGTAAGTTAAATTGCCTCCATTTTAGCAGAAAAAAACAAGGTAATGTATCATGCTACAGGCTGGAGCAGTCTTTCTCTGCTCATCTCATAACACAGAAAAATAAGCATTTTTGCTCCTACGTTCATCTATGTATCTATAAACTTAATAATACATACCTATATAGGTTTAAAATATATATTCTATATATTTAATATTTTTTAAATAAGAAGAGATTTTTTCAAGTAGAACAGAAACTTCCTGTCATCTTCCACTTCAATCAGATTCTTTTTTTTTTCATTATTAGTCCTTTTGGCTATGTCTTTCGAAAAGGATATTGCTAGTTGTAGAACTTGATTAAGAATCATACCTGTTTTAAAATTCTAACATTGTGTCAATAGTATAAAAATACTGACAACACTTTATTTATTTTAAAGCTTAATTACTACGAATAAAAGTAGGCTGAAAACAGAAGGGCACCAGGGTGCAATAAGTTCTGTCTTTTATTCTATCAATACTTTTAATGATACAAATTATTAGTTTTATGCTCTATAAATCTTTTGCAGTTGTACCTTTCATATGTCCTATTCTGATTAGAAGAAAAATTTTACTAACACATTCATTTAGCATTTAGACATGGGAATTTATCTGTGAAACTCTAACATAGCTATTGCTGTAGCATAAAATTGTTGTAATATGTTTGTTGACTTTAATGTAATGTGTCACTGAAAAAAAAGAAAAAAAAAAAAGACCGTATTCAAAAAGATGTGAGGTTTGATTTAAGGCAATAACAGAGAAATGGAGAGAAACACTAGAAATGTTCACTTTAGTCTCGATGAAAGCGGAATTTTACTCGTGGAGAGTTGGAACAAAAGTTCATACTAAAGCACCTCAGAAGAGGCTCCTTCTTGTTAAAATTTCTCTCAATACATTTACATTTCTGGTACATGAACACAGTTCCCTTTTCAAAGCCACATCACTTTGACTGGAATTGTTTCAGAGAAACCACAGCACCAGTACACCTCCTTCTTCTTGTATTGTATTCCTCTGAACATTTTCTTAAGGTCGCTCATTTACTACCATTGCCTTCACATTTGTCTATTTCTCTCTCAATCTCTCATCTTCTTTTCTTCTAATTCATTTTGTTTAGTTGTTTGTTTTTCCTCCAAAAAGTATTTTATTTCCTAAGATGGGAAAGGGAAAGATTTGTTTTTGTAATATTAATGCTATTTAGCACATGTTTATTTTACAAAAAGTATTGTAATGATAACACTTTATATTTATTAAAGGAAATGTGATTCTTTGATTCCCCATATTACTTGATTAAAACTTCAGCCCCTTGCTCAAAGTTGGAATACATGATGCTAAGTTGAATTCCTACATTAATTAGTTACTACAAAAAAATCACTGATTTGAAAAGAGATTCATTGACTCTCCCACTGTGAAATAAAGGAATTCTTTAGCTGCCAGGATAAAGTGGAAAAAAAAAGGAAAAGAAAAAGAAAAAAAGAAAAAATTCAAAGCTCAAATTCATGTATGCATGAATTTGCAAATAAGATATTTGTCAGCAGCCATCCCCTTTGTTGACATCTTTAAGCTGTTAAAATACAGAAACTTGTTAGTTTGAGTGGAATTCATCTAATTTAAGCTGCACACATTATATACTGAGCTGGTCATACTAAGTTTTATAGTTAACAAAAACAACAGAAAAAAACAATATGCATTTCAGAGAGTGGTTGGTCTCATCTGGAATTAGAAACATGAGGTAGATCAGATGAATTCTGTTTTCTGGATTTTGCATAAATGAGTCTAGGGTGACTGGTTCGGATATAGGTGTCAGTTGAATTTCACCTTTGCCACTTGTGGTAGAATCCAGAAGGAGGAAGAAAAGACATTTGCAGCTGGGAAAAGAAAGAAAAGAAAAATCTGTGCTGATTAGCATTCAGCTCTAGGAATATAGAGACATAGATTTAAATTCCACTAGACTTTTCAAAAAGTATGATCCTTTCCTTTTTATGGTAAGCTTATTCCTCTAAAGGAAACAATGAATAATAGAGACTAATGATAGGTCTAGCAATGGAGTGACCTCAAGAATCCTCAGAAATGTGGATGGGCACTCTTGTTCCTGAGCTGAGATTTTTTTTCAAGTATCACATTGCTGCTACTTGTTAGTCACATATTAAAAAGTAAAAGGTATTAACACTAATGTACCACACTTGGTTGTGGTATCAACACTTTGCTAATCTCTGGAGAGCCAGTATCCGTCTAGAAATGCATTGCCTTGTTCTGTTGAATGGAAATTTAAACATCAGTGATGCAAAATACTTAATATTTCACTTGCATTTAATATAAGAAAAATGTTCCGATAGTTCATTTTTATTTACTTGACTGAAGGACATATATGTCATTTGTCTCCCATTTTTATTATATATCCCTCGCACAGCATCTGTGCAGGCTTCTATACTCATACATTTTTTCTTGTTTGGTAGCTAAGCATACAACTGATCTTCATCATATTCCATGATGATTTGAATAGAAATGGGGTACTAAATGAAGATGCACATTTCTTTAATCATCTTTCTGCTGGAAGTGATAGCTTAGCATACTTCAAACACGAACACACACACACATACACACACAACATGAAAATAACCTTTTCATACTCATTCTATTCAGAATATTCTGAAGTTCACGATCCATTTGGTGCCAGGATGACTAATATTTGAATACAGACACTGACTGATACAAATGCTTTTTGCTATATGTTTATAGAGAGAGTCGTTATGGAAATCTGAAATATCTACATAGTGAGAGCTTTACTTCCACAGTAAGTTAAAATAGGCATAATTGCCACATTCCAATAAAATATATTAATACTATATACACTAATCTAGTGAATGAGCTTTTTCAAGGCCACATGGTCTGGCTGAATTTTGTAATGAGTATTCTGACTCTCCAGAAAGGACTCAGAAGCTTAAATATAACTTCCATTACATACTACCCACTAACCAAAAACAGATTTAGTTTCAGGAAGGAATTTCTCACATATCTGCATCACTTTGTTGTTATTGTTCTTTTCCTTTCAGTATAGAAAAGAGTATAGCTCACTTCCCAGGATTGTTGAGGAAAATTCTTTCAAGAAATTACTTTTATTTTTGAAATATAAGCATTTGCTAATGTTTTTGATCTTTTCTATTTCTTCTTTTTTATTTGCAGGATTTTTGCAGGAGAGAAGAAAACAAAGTGTTGATTGATTTTTCTGTATCACAGTTCTAACACATATTTTTAGATGCTGGAAAGTATTTTGTTTCTCAGTGTTTATGGGTACTTTTGAAACAGATTTTCCTTTCCATCTGTAGGTCACCGTACTATGAAATTCCCAAGTTTCTACCAGCTCTCCTGTTATGAATTGCTTGCAGCCTGCTGTTACATCGCTGTAAGAGGGTATTTTGCTTCAAAATAATAGCACTTTTTCACTTGCAAAAGAATATCAAAATGGATTTGAAAATACTCTAGAAGCTTAGGACAGAATCTAGCTTTTTTAACTCATGTGCCTATTCTGAACACTATCTCACTGAAACTTGGTGGATAAGTCGTCCATGAGCCAACAATGTGCTCTTGTGGCCAAGAAGACCGATAGTAGCCTGGGGTGCATTGGGAAATGTGTTACCAGCAAATTGAGAAGCATGGAGGTTGGACTGGATCATCTCCTGAGGTCTCTTCCAAGCTCAAATATTCGGTGATTCTGTGAAAGTGCAGCAATCTAGCATTAGTGGAAAGAGTGATTTTATGTAGTCTATCTAAGACAACTAGTAAATACTGGGAATGTAAGTTATTATTGTGTTAGATGATTCTTAGAATCTTCAGAAGAAGAGACTGCATCTAAATAGTATTACTTCTCTTAGTTGTCTCCATAGAGAAAGGTAGGTATCCTTCAAGGTGCTGAAGTGCACAAATGCTGGTAAGGTGTCTGTGCTTTAGAATACAGGGAACCAGAAAGAAAAATATAATTGTCTCTGACAACAGTGTATGCTGTCTAATGGGGTAGTAGCATTTCTGCACAGTACAGAGATCAGGAACCTAAATAGTAAAGTGCTTTTTTCAGGTTCTGTCCAGCCTACAAACAATGTCTACATGTCTCTCAGATTGTGTCATAAGGATATTTTTCCAAAACAACTTTTAAGTTAATTTCTGCTCCTGTAAAGCAAGATTTGGAGGCTACGAATTCAAGAAACACCGAGAACAAATAATAAGAATGAAGAAAACGTAACATAAAATACCCATGTGCACTGCAGTTCATGGGGTTGAGTCTAAAATACCCTTGTCTCCTGGCAGAATGTCCTAACTAGCAACCTAAAGATAGGATTTTGCTTTTCTACTATCCCTATATACCTACAAACATTCCTGTTTAAAGTGCCTTGGTCTCAAAAGAAGGATAAAAATTATTTTCTGCTGTTTGTACTCCACTGACTTTTTCTGCATGCTCATGAAAATTAAGAGATTGATTAGACCTTGCAAGCAGTGCTCTACCTACCTGTGTAAAAGCTGTGAAACATTCCCTAATTTTTTAGCTAGATCTGTTGTGTCATGGAATTATGACAGCTGTTCATTTTCACAGAAGAGGACCTGCCAAGCACTGGCAGTATGCTGAATTCACCTACCAACTTATCTGGAGACTAAGTAAAGGAAGATTTAATTAATCTGATTATCCACTAGGCATTCCACTACTTAATTGTAACAAAAAGGCAAGCAACAACAAGAACAAAAAGAGAGATAGCAAACAAAGAACACTATTGAAATAGTATATTAAGAGACAAACATCGAGACACATGCAGAAGTGGATTAGTGAATGTGTAGCATAGGAACAAGAACACTGGCTAATGTATTCCCTACGTTTAGCTTGATAATTGTTGCAGGGTGTCTAGTGGTAAGGGTGATAATGTTAATATTCAGAGATCCTTTTTTTTTTTTTTTTTCATGTCACTAACTAGAAGCCCACCAGATTTGTCCCTTATGGTTCCAAAGGCATGATGAGTCTACAATAACAATATAAACCTCTGAGATTAATACTTCTTCATTTTTCCTCCATCCTTAATCATAAAATGCCATCTGGCTTCTTTGATTTCTACATTCTATAGCTCCCTCATCACATCCCATTCCTTCTGTGACATCTGTCACAATGATTTCCAAATGTGGTTGTCAAAGAAGTATTCATTTTCTTGGATGCTCTGAAGTGCTGACATTTCTGCTACTATAACAAATCTCTCTACATTTAAAGTAAGATTCATATATTCTGTCTGTCTTGCCTTATCATCGAAATGCTATATAATTACTGGAATATTTTGGTGAATTTTCCATATTTCAGTATAAATATTAAATAATAAATGAAAATAATCAATAAATAATAACTAATATTAAATGTAATATCTAATTTTAATGTTAAAATAATAAAAATAATGCTTTTATAAATAGGCTTTCTCTTTTTTTGAGTGTACATTTGCTCTCAAAATCTCAAAATTTTCATTATCATGAAAACTAGTATCTTTTAGAACACAATCATAAACACTTTATATAGAAATCAGTGTAATAAGAAAATTTTATTATTGATTAATTAGATTAATTAACAAGTTAGTTTAATTATTAACTCCTTTTTGTTAGTTTACCAGATTCATTATACTTATTAAAATAGTTGATTTAGTTAGAACTCCAAACAATTCTATGTCAATGTAAAGTCAACTAATGAATGTAATTAAAAAGTTCTGCAAGGAAAAAAAAAAGTATATATGTACTAAAAAAATTTTAAAAAGTCTATGGATTGTATAACTCCTGACATAATTCCTCAGACTGGTATAATTTTAATGCATTTAACCAGTAATAAAGTGGATTGAAAAAGCTCTGTTTCCAATAGTAAACTGCCAAATTTGTCTTTTACTGCAGAGCTACCTCTTCATAACTGGGAAAATATTGATTACGAATGCTATCTATTGTTTTATGTAAAGTAATTTACTCCTATCTGTACTGGCTTATAATTAAATTTCACAAAAGAAACTTCTTCCAAATTAGTTTCAGTAGACTTCCAAACAAGAGATTCATGTTGGTATCCCATTAAAAAAAAAAAAAAAAAAAAGATTTTAATTTATTAATGTTATCTGTTTAGTGTGCAAGACATCTTTATGATAGGGCACCTTCAGTTAGGACAATTAAAATCTACAGTGATTATAAAGAAAATTAATTAATATATAAGATCATTGTTTGGTTTAATTTATTCTCTTCTGTCTTTGCAATCAGTCAATAAGGCAACAGATTACCTGTCCCTAGCATAGGTTCAAGTTTATTGTTTTGGCATTTTTTTCATAAACCATAATCACAGTTCATTTATTCTTCCTCCTGTCCCTCTGGTTCTCCCTTCTTGGTGTCCACTTCAGTCAAATAGCTAAGACTCTATTCCCATGTTCCCAAAGCAGAAGCCATTACTTTCAACATGTGGGAATTGCGATTCATTTAGCATAGTCTGAGAGGAGTAAAGAACATTATCATCATAGTATGATATCAATATTCAATCAAACATTTAGTTCCAATACATCATTTATTTGAAACATTTCTTTTTTTGTTGTTGTTTTTTACTGTGGTGGGCATGTGTAATCACATTATCCTAAGTGTTTATTTCAGAAGGGTTCTATAGGCATGAATTATGTGAGAGAATGGCCTTCAGTTAAAATAGGTATGTTTAGACAATATTTACATTATTAAGTTTATTGTCAGTTGAAATACATTAGAAAGGGAAAGAACCTTGAGGAAAATCCAAAGAGAAGCAGGGTAATAAAGAAAGAGAAACAAAACCATATACATTATATTTCCTATAAAAAGTAATGTTTATTTATATTATTACATTATAATATATTATATATTATAATATATTATAAATATAATTATTATGATATATGAGAGATTTTCTTCACTGCAAGAGAGAGCATTAGGGTGCAATCATCTGTATACACTATCCACTGTTTATTGGTACTTCCAAATTTTATGGCACTTAGTGCACACCAAAGTAAAGATGTAGAGATGGAAGAATCTCGCAAATGTGAAATACTTGACAGCTTTGAGAATCTAAGTTTTTGATTTCTCCCCTCCCTGCAATTATGATGCAGCTTAGCTAGAAGAAGAAGGAAAAAAAAAGGCAAAAAGGCAAGCACACAAGAAATATTCGTTATCCTTTGCATCAGATTCCAAACTTGTGAGTTTAGATAAATTCCTCTATTTTTCCATTTGTCTCATTTGTTGCACCAGTGGCATAAAGAAGATAAAACATTACAGTTCTGAACAAGCTGTAGCAGAGTGCTTTCCTTTTATCATTCTGGACTTGCAGACAGAACTGACTGTATTCATTAAATCCAGTATGCAATTAAGATGATGAAAAAGATTCCCTGAAAAAAACCACCATTTTTTTACTGAGGCACCAAGCAGTGTTTGTGAAAGAGCCAAAGAGCAGTATAGGCGTAAAACAGCATTCCAATTCCTTTCACTCCACTTTCTCAATAAGAATGTGAAAATGAACCTTGAACTGTGCTGCTTTTGTTCTCATTATTCTGTTGTGATACTTCAGGTTCTAGCAAAAACAAATGTTAGCAAGTTCCAGAATGAACGTTGAAGACATGGAGCTTAATTTTTTTGGTACTCTAAAATAAATATTTTGTATTTTCAATTCTGTAGACTGAAGTGAATGGAAAGCCCAATATAACAGCTGGGAAGACACATGCCCATTGAATGACACAGTGTAGAAACATTCAGGTAGAAGGTGAGCTCAGGAGGACTCCAGTCCACCCTTCTGCTCAAAGCAAGGCCAATATTAAATTCAGACTAGATTGCTCAGATCTTTGTTCAGCTGAGCCTAGAAAGCCTCCAAGGACTGATATCCTGGGCAACCTGTTCCAGTCTTGTAGTGAGCACTTTTCCCATTATAACCAGCTTGAGCCTTAATATACCATCTCTCTCTCTCCATACTGTCATACCCTGCTGAGTGGAGCCCAGCTCTGGCTCCTCAATGACCTCTTATGGGCACTGGGGGTCTGGTCATCGCCACCAAAGGCATCCCTTCTGCAGGATGAACAAGTCTGGCTTCTCTGGCCTCTCCTCATGGAACAAGTGCCCCAGGCCCAACAGTCTTGGATCTCTCTGCTGAGCATCTCTGTGTTTGTTTCCTTTTGGACTGTCTATGTACAATCCTTTTAGACTGAGACCATGTGTGGGCCAAGATTTACCCAGGGACTGATAACTGCATCTGCTACTCCCATTGGTAGGCAAGTGGTAAACCCTTCCTTAGTCTTCACTCCAGGCACAGAGACTGGGAAGACCCTCTTGAGGAAGGCTGAGGACAAGGTGCCAATGAGCATTTTCTGCATCTGCTGTCACTAAGCTGGCAGCTCCTCCTCTCGTAGAGATCCAGCGCTGGGCCCAGACCTCAACACACACATCCCCGCCTCCCTAATACACACACAAACACACACACACACACACACACACACACACACACACACACACACACACTCTTGTTAAATAAACAGAAAAATTAAATAACCTAATACATTTATATATATATATATATATAAATATAAACTATATACATACAAAACCCGTGGAAATTCCTCGGTGAATCAAAAATACTGTTACTGAAAAAACACAAAAGAATTCTATAATCTCTCTGCCTAAATAAGTAAATAAAGTAGAAATAAGTAGAAATATGTAGGTAGATAAGTTAACAACTCCTCACAAATCAATGTTGAAGGAAGGGAAAAAAACATATCAGGCGGACACAGAAAAGAAACAAAAAATCCCCTATCCCTATGACAAATAAAGAAGTAAAATGGAAATAAACCAAGTGGAGAAGGAGAAGGAGAAGGAGAAGGAGAAGGAGAAGGAGAAGGAGAAGGAGAAGGAGAAGGAGAAAGAAGTAGTAGTAGTAGTAGTAGTAGTAGTAATAATAATATGGGAGAAGTTTGTAGAAGAGTCCAAGCAACAAATAAATGACTTAAACTAATAAACAAAAAATCAGTAACAAACTGCCAAGAATAGGAATGGCACCACTCCTTACAAAACAAAACAAAACATAACAAAACAAAACATAACAAAACAAAACAAAACAAAACAAAACAAAACAAAACAAAACAAGAGTGCAGTGGGGGGAGTAAAACAAAAAAGAGATTGGGGCAGGGGAAGGAAAAACAACACTTCACAGTTAAAAACAAAACAAAACACAACAAAAACCAGAAAATTCTCCCACTCCAAAAACATGAAAGTGAAAAAAACAAAACACGCTAAAATCAACAACATTGCTAGCTGACAAATCATCTATTATCTGGCTCTGTTTACTGCACTGTGCATTGCAGGGATTTGACAAAAGATGCTAACAGAGAGTGAAATATCTGTACTGAATCATGCTCCATATGCAAGGTACTTACACAGTTCTTATATCTCTAAAAGGATTCATAAGAGAGGAAGTCATAAATTTCTTCGTAATTTCTTCCCTTACTCTACAGTCAAAGGAATAAAGTCTGAAAAAGAGCTTCTTAACATATCTGTTAGGAACTTGTTATGCTTCAAAATAATTCCAGCATCACTGAATACTTCTCATTTAAATATACCCAGTCAGGGATTTATCTCACCTGATTTTAGCAGTATAGGCAGTTTGATAGACAAAGCATTTCCTACTAGTGACATTTTAGGAACTAGAGGGGTCCATCTAGCTGCTAAGTGCTCCTCATGAGAAAGGTGGATTTCTCTTAAGTCCTATGTAGTATTTACCATTCCAAGACCTAGACAAGACTCACAAAGCAAGAAATAAGACTTTGGCAGTCAAATGGAGTCACAGTAGAATCACTCCAGGATTTAAAAAAAAAATAAAAACAAAAAAAACTCTCTTATGCCTAACCTGCCTCCTCTTACGCCTAGTAAGACAGAGAATCTTCATTTGACTAGATATGAAGGTATCTCATAAATGGAAAATCTGTAGGCTGTGTTCATGTCAACACAGTAACTATTTTTTTTTTCAGCAGGTGGTACAAAGAAAGAATAAGAATTTTTGACACAATTTTCCACTTCTCTTTGTAGAGAAGTCTGAACATTACAGAAGTCTCTGTGACTTCTTATGACTATGACTATGTTCTTGTTTGACTAACATGAAACTGAAGGTTTTGTCTGTCACTGGCTACAGTGACACAGTGGCTATGAGGGACTCATAGTCAAAACACCTCTTTGTTCTCAAACCACAAAGGAAAAAAAACAGTATCTGAAGTGAATGATCTGGCTGCAGTTCTTCAGTTCTCTGATCTCTCTGTATTTTATCAGGGAGAAATAATGAAATAATAATGATGTTTGACAGAAACCCTTGGTGAATCCTGCTTGGAAAACATCACTTCATTATTCATGTCATAAGTACAACGATCAATTTCTAGTCTATCTATAAATGGAAAAAAATAGTCAAGAAACAACACATCGGCGTTTGTTGTAGACTTGGAAGAGGGAATGAAGATAATGAAGATACTGAAGGTACTCATGTCCTATTTATTCCAAATCCACAGCTGAAAGCAACAAAAAAATTGCAAGAACAGTCAAACAAGCTAACACTCTTTCTCCTTGCCTGTGTTTACAAAGTTGCTGACATTTATGCTAGCTGGCTACTCAAGCTTGAAGACTGTAGATACTTCTATTTCTGTAACCTTCACCAGTTTTCCACTTTACGGTGGAAAAAGAAATGTATATATATCCACAGTATAAATATGATAGGTACGGGTTACAAAAAAAAAAATCACTATCAGTGCATTTCTATAGCATAAAGAAGTAATATTTCTTTGAATTATCTGGCTTCAGCAGCAAGCTTTAAAGCATATCCTAGATGTTTCCCCTATGAGATTGCTTGTTTTTAAACAACAGTATTAGTTTCTTTCTTTCTCCTAAATAAAGGATAGAATTATAGGGAATGATAACTTCTAGCCTAAGTGTTGACCATTTGTTCATTGACTTTTAGAAGAGTCTCCCATTCCTGCAGAGTCCACCTCCAAAGGCAGGTAAAATGGGTAGTGAACATATTTTGCACTAATTTCTCTAAGGGACTGCATTTTGCTTGTCTGTCAGTTCTTTAAGAAACTTTAGACCTTTTGCCAGAAACAATCATGATTTGGGAACAAATTTCTACCAAATATCTTCTCCCACTCCTCAAATTTTCATTTTTGTTAGTTAGTTCGTTTTTTTATTTGGCTTCTCATTAGAGGACAGAAAGACAAAATATTATTTTCACTAAACAACAGGCCAATAAAATGCTCTTTACATATTCCAAGAAACAGTCGCATATGAATACTGATCACATCCAAAGGAAATGTCTTAATGAAAGGTGAATTGAAAAGACAGAAGTATCAGAGAGAATAGGAGGAGAAATGTTACATAGCTATAGGACAACTTATTGTTCATAGATAGTCTGATAGTCTCATTTACTGATGAAACTGATTGGTAGGTGTAGAAGGCAGAATTATATAGAGAGTAAAGGCTTGTTCATCTAAAATTAGCATGTAATCACTGCATATTATGTATTCAAAATTTGAAGTCTGGCTGCTCTTGAGATCTCAAAGAGTCACAGAATGGTTAAGGTTGTCTCCTGTCTAATAATCTGTCAGTGATGAAAACTGACCAAATAACTGTTTCCAGAAGATAAGAACAACATATTTTTTAATAAAAATAAAACTCTCTTACAGTGTCAAAGAATTCACATCAAACAAAGCAAATCAAAATGTATTTCTCACAGACAGTTAAAGCCAGAATCTGAAAGGCATGTGACTACAAAAACCTAAGGATAGTATTGTTATTTTTTAAAGCTGTAAATCTCAAATACATTTCAAAGATGTCATAGTAAAACCCACCTCAGCTTTAAACAGAGAATTAATAGCATGCTTTTTTCTGCATGTGTGCCTATTAAGCTTTGACAGAATCACTCAGTTATCCTCTTTTGTTGGGATGGTCCAAATCACTTCTAACAGATCAATTTTCTAACAAAGGCCAATGGCACCAGTGAATGGTGCTACATTCACTCAATACATTACCCTGTTTACCCAGATCTTGGTTCAATTTTTCCCTCTGAGTGAAGAACACTTCTCACTCTAGTTAAATGACATCTTTTTGGTTGAGGAAGAAGGGAAGGTAAAGCCACCCTAAGGTATAAACCAACAGAATGAATTTGCAATTTGGACACTTCTGCACAATATAAAAAACACATAAATCTTCTGACACTTTAAAAAGAAAGCTTTCACAGCTTCCTCCTACACTATTTTACTTTACTTCCTTTGATAATAGGAGTAGGCAGTGATGTGTCATCCATGCTGGGAGCACTGATTGAAGGAATATTAAATCCAGTCACTGCTGTGAAAAGAGTCTTATATTCTACACATTATATTTTGAACTATCTGGTATTCAAGAATGTTATCTATACAGAAACTGTCTTAAAGTATGAACAAGAATGATGGTTTTCTTTATACATGAGTGCCTTAAACACAATGATGGAATTCGTGTCACACACTTTTTTTTTTTCTTGAAAACCTTATAATTTTTTTCCTAAAATTATTTTTAAATGACCTGAGAATCCTTTTTTTTGTCCACCAGACATCACAGTATAACTACAATTATTTTCTTTCTGTATTTTGGAGATCTTTGAGTACTCATGAAATAATTATAATGTGTTTATAAAAGACAATTAAGAAAAATTATCTCAAAATTTCCAGCAGAAAATCATAAACTAGTAAAGGATTTATATAATATCTTTAGTGTACCTTTACAAAAAGAAGACATTTCTTAACAAATCTCCTTGAAAGCTGTGGATTCATGTATTTTCTGTCAATATATAGATTCATCTAGTACATTAATAATGGTTTACTATACAGTCTTTTTAGGCACTTAATTCTGCCTGAATATGGTGTAGGAAGTTTAGGAGAGCATGTAGCATAGATACATAAGAGATAAGGACTGAAGTCAGGATTAAAATATTTAAGGTCTAAAATTATTGCTGCACTTCATACAATCTTAGTTCTATTTAGGAGGGAAAAAAAATTGCAGCACTTTGATAATTGTTTGTTGAATCAATAATCACGCATAATAAGGTTAGTTGAAAGAGAAGTGACTGCCAGCATAAAAATACAGACTTCTGTTTCTAATTTAATGAAATATTAATGTGATTTTTTTTTGATTTCTAACAGACTTCAGAAATAATAGATGCCGTTTCTAACTCCATGACAATTGTTTGTCTTGCAATCAAATAAAAAAGTGTTTTTTAAAAAACAAAGGATGTATATTCAGCTGTATTCAGCTGACCACTGTAATGCTTTGACAGATGTTACATCTTTTATACAAGTTAATTCCTCTAATTTGTCTATGTATGTTGTGTATTAAATGAGATAGAACAACTGTAAAAAATCATATCTTCACTAATATGGAATGGATTTGTAAATATAAAGTAAATCCAAAATTGAAGGGGTATATATGCTTTACATGAATAAAAAAAATAGTGTAGATATTGATGTTACAGAAATACAGCCATTGGAATTAGTTCACATAAAACTGAAATAAAAGACCAACTTGTTCATTATGTCTTAGAGGGGAATTTAAGAGTGAGACAGTCATTAGAACAAAATCACATTAAGCAGTGACAAAAAATCTAAGCGGAAAGAGTATGACTGGTTGGTGGTAGTTTCCATTTTAACACACATATACAGACACAGATACAGTACAGGATATATGTGTTGTACAGAAGATACCATAACTCTAATTAGGCATAGGGGAAGTGAAAGGGAAGAAAAAGGAGGCTTTCCAGGCCTCCAGAGCATAGCCTCATTCCGGCTGTGGAGCTTGGCACAGCAGGGTCTTCGCTCCAGCAGCTTGACATGTTCAAGTTTGGAGTGACCATCTGGCCTTTAAACAGTGTGGTTCTACCAGTAGTGGATATCTTTCCCCTGAGGACTGATGCTTTCACTGTTTATTGCTCTCTCACTTGGAAGGTCAGCGTAAACCACCAACAGCATTTCACCCAGGTCAGTCCCTTCAGTGATTTTATATATGTAACATCAATTAGTTGTTGTTAATTTAAGTTACTATAACCATCTGGTCTCCCACTTCAAATGTTTTCTAAGGACTAAAAATCATTGAAAGTTCATCTGTGCAATCTTGTGGCTTTTTTCTGTGCACTAAAAAAAATTGCTACTAAGAAATGAAAGAAAAGAAGTTCAATGTTTTGGGTAAGCTTCACCTGTAATGATAATCTGTTTTGCTTTGTTTTTCTTTTTCACAGAGCATACCAAAATCATTTCATGATTTAGACCTAGATAGATTTAATCGATGTTTCACTTTGAGTGGTGCTTTGGAGGAGCCTTCCTTCCATGAAGGCCCAAAAACTAGGACAAGAATATAATAAAACTAATCCTTTATACTACTCTTATTCTATCCTTCTACTTCCACGTGGAAGTGAAATACTCAGAAAAAATATATCAAAGGCAAATTTCTCAGTTATGTAAGAAGACCTTAATTCCAAGTTTAACATTTGTGATAAAGCAGTTTGGGGAAATTTGCATGTTTTAAGACAAGAGAATTCATATTTGGTTATAAATAGCTTTGAGTAGCTTTTAAACCCATTGATTTCAAAAAGATCCATTTTGTCTAACTACCAAAGCAGGCCCTTATACTTAACTGCCACCAAGAAAGACTATTTAGTATAATAATTCCTTTGCATCCTGGGGTTAATTGCGTTGAATTTCAGTAAGTACCCTAGATCTATCCTGAAAAAAAAATGGATGCAAAATGAAGAATATCGTAGTAGATCAGGGGAGATGATTAAAGTCTGTGGTTCATGCTGGCTTAGCTCAGCAGCCAAATCTCAACAGGAAGCTGTGGAATCCAGGCAGGCCAGACTAGTTGAAATAAGAGCAGCTAAAATAGATCTTGTTTTATGGCAGGCTGTCAGAAGAATGAATTCTCTTGAATCTTCGTTGAGGTTTGAAGGGGGGAAAATTCAGTAGGAGATGAATGCCTTTGTATTCCAGCTGATCCTCAAAGGTTAGAGGGACTGGGGGCAGCTGGATTCATCTCTTAATAGGGACACCAAATACTGTGCTTAACTATAAGTCCAACTCTGGCAGTATCAGATTCACAAACAGTCTATTGACTGTTGGTCCAATCACTTTCCAGACAAATAGTTGACTTCACACAATTTATTCAAATGCAACATTTACAAAGGAAGTTTCGGACGTACGTACAGGAAATTTTCTACTACAGTGTGAGGTTCTTACCTAGTGCCTAGTGTACAAATCTTCACTTATGTGGCACAGGATTGTGTCCAAGTGGGTTTTGAAGATCTCCACCATCTCTCTTGGCAACCTGTTCCAGGGCTCTGTCACCCTCACTGTTAAGAAATTCTTTCACAAGTTCCTGTGGAACTTTCAGTGCTTTAATTTTTGGCCGTTTTCTCTAGTGCTATTGCTGGCCACCACTGAGAAGAGGCCGGCCCCATCCTCCTCACTCCCTCCCTTGAGGTCCTTATAAACACTGATCAGGTCCCTTCTCAGCCTTCTCTTTTCCAGGCTGAACAGGCCTAGCTCTCTCAGCCTTTGCTCATAGGGCAGATATTCCAGGCCCTTAATCATCTTTGTAGCCCTGTATATACCAACTATCCTATAAGTAGTAATCATTTCTCACCTCAAGCAAGCCTCTGTAATGCCATAGTTTCTGTTAGGCCCTGTTTTTTTCTCTAATTTCCCCTTTCTCGAGCAATTTTGCAACAATCTTACTCCAAGATCAACTTGGATTAAGCTAAAAAAGAATTTCACAAAATCATTTCATACATTGTATAGAAACTGCAAGATCAAGAAAAAAGTTATTCATTATTTAAATTATACACAAGGATATTTTACCAAATGTTGAATCAGAAACATCCACTTTAATTCTGTTCTTTCTGTATTAAGTTATTAAACTTGTTCTCAAGTTTTGGCTTTTCAAATTCTAGAGCAGTAGTAGAGGATTTCACTCCCACTGAGAGGCTGAGTTTTCTGGCCAAAATGGCACACTGATTTAATTTGCTGGGGACAAATTATGCTTTGTCATGCACACCATGTAGCTATCTAACATATCTCAAGGCAAAGCAAAGCTTCAATTTCCTTCACTTAATATACTGAAAAAAAAAAAAAGTAGTAGCATTTATAGTTGTAGTCGTGGGCTCCGGAAGGATCCACTCATCACAAAATAAATTCTTCCCTAAAAAAACAAAACAAAATCTACTAATTAGAAAGATCCTAAATGATTATTTAAATAAATCTGTCAGCCTAATTTTCACCTGTTCTTGAATACTGGTTTTGATCGTTTTTTGTCTTGAAACTGTTCACAAATAGTTGATTCACCTCTGTCCCTGGAAAAGTGATAGAACAGCTCATCCTGGCTACTGTCTCCAGGCACATGGAGGAAAAGAAGATGCTCAGGAGTAGCCAGTATGGATTCACCAAGGGGAAATCATGCTTGACTAACCTGATAGCCTTCTGTGATGGAATGACTAGCTGGTTAGAGGGGAGAGAGGTGGATGTCATCTATCTCGACTTCAGCAAAGCTTTTGACACCGTCCCTCACAACATCCTCCTAGACAGGCTCCAGAAGTAAGTGTGAGATAGATGGTTGGACAGTGAGGTGGATTAGGAATTGGCTCGATAGCAGAGCTCAGAGGGTGGTGACAAGTGGCACAGAGTCCGTTTGGAGGCCTGTGGTTAGAGGTGTCCCCCAGGGGTCAGTCCTCGGTCTGGTCCTGTTCAATTTATTCATTAATGACCTGGATGAAGGGATGGAGTGCTCCCTCAGCAAGTTTGCTGATGGTATCAGACTGGGAGGAGTAGCTGATAGCCCTGAGGGCTGCGCTGCCGTCCAGAGGGGTCTGGACAGACTGGACAACTGGGCGGTGAGAAACCTTATGAAATTCAACAAGAGAAAGTACAAAGATCTGCACCTGCGGAGAAATAATCCCAGACACCAGTACAGGCTGGGGACTGACCTCCTGGAGAGCAGCTCTGCAGAGAGGGACCTGGGCATCATGGTGGACGACTAGTTGACCATGAGGCAGCAGTGTGCCCTCGTGGCCAAGAAGGCCAACGGGATCCTGGGGTGCATTAAGCAGAGCGTCTCCAGCAGGTCGAGGGAGGTGATCGTCCTCTCTCTGCTCAGTGAGGGAGTGGCCACACCTGGAGTATTGTGTGCAGTTCTGGGCTCTCCAGTACAAGAGGGATGTGGAGCTGCTGGAGACAGTCCAGCGCAGGGCTACAAGGATGATCAGGGGCCTGGAACATCTGCCCTCTGAGCAAAAATTGAGAGAGTTGGGCCTGTTCAGCCTGCACAAGGCTGAGAGGGGACCTGATGAGTATCTCTAAGTACCTCAAGGGAGAGAGTGAGGAGAAAGGGGCCAGCCTCTTCCCAGCGGTGGCCAGCAATAGGACTAGAGGAAATGGCCACAAACTGAAGCATCAAAAGTTTTGATTTTCTAAAAGCATACCTGTAATTTTCTAAGGGAGAATATGAACTATGTTATAATATGTGCAATAAATGCATTGCAAAGAATTGTGTCCTAAAATATTTTAAGAATATATCTTGAAGAAACTAAGAAATAAAGGATTCCCAGCAAATAGTTAATAAATTTGTTAATGAAAGAAGACTAAATCCACTACATTTTTAAAAATAATACAGACATAATAATTGTACATCATAGTTTTATCAATGGTGTAGACCACAACCTAAGTTCAGTTTTCACATTCAGGTGTGCAGTTAATATGTTATTGCAGTTATAATACAAACTCACCCAAAACTTTATCATTAGCTCATGTTGGGGAAATCTGTAAGATCTATCAACAAATATAAAAGTAGATAGCATCTTACTAAGCCTCCTCTCTATCGGCATACTTTTTCCTAAACTTTCTACAATAAAAGATATGATTCCAATCCAAGTTTTGAAGCACTCATGAGACCTAATGTGACTGTAATCCATACGTTTGTTGAGATATCTTTCTCCTATTGATTGAGGTAGCATCACCACCAATATGATGCCTCATGATAATTGTCTCTTACCTTTTTTTTTCTGAAGAAATCAGTATATAATATATATAAAAATATATACCTAAATACATATATATAACATATAGAATAAACAATATTTTGGGGAGTTACCACTAGCTGGCAGTACATTTTGCTTTTTATGCAGATAATTTTGACCCTTGCCTTGCCTTCCTTTTCTTGTCTCCTTCTATTTCCCTCTCTCTTTCCCCTTCCTCTTCCTCTTTTTTTTTGCCTTTCCGCTTTCCTTCTCCTTCCCCCTCCATTTCCTTTCCCTTTTCTCTTTCCCTTTCTCCCTCTCCTTCTCCCTCCCTTTCCCTTCCCTCTTTCTTTCTCTTCCCTTTCATTTCCCCTATGCCTAAATAGATTTATGGTGTCTTCTGTATGGACAGAAACACTAAACTGAGGCAAGAAACTGTGTTATAGCAAGAAACCACAAAGATGAGTTACCTTTCTCAGTAAAATGAAGTTTCTGATCCATACTGTATGATAATGGGAAAAAAAAAAAAAAAAAAGTGGAAATCTATTTGGAGAAAAACTCCTGGCAGGAAGAGAAGTCTCCTCTTGTAATTCATATATTTCTTTCAGGAAACCAAATAAATCTAGCAATTCGCAGGAGATACCAGGATATTAGCTATCTTTTAGTCACGTGTAGTGTAGGCAATTTAACAGCAATTTAAGCTTACTAAAGGTTTTTTAAGAATCCAGATATTTGGAATCTATAGTAAAGAATATGTGCAGGTTAATTTTGCAGTTAAAAGAATATTAAATAAAAGATATATCCTTTTTGTGTATTGGAACTACACAGCTAACACAATAGTAATTCAGTTCAATCATAATCAAAGCAATATTTTTTTGCAGATATTGTAAACAAGAGAAAATATCATAATTTAAGCTCTCAGCCAAATTACCAAATTACCACTTTCCTACACCACAAGCTCATAAGATACCTCATTCTATATCATTTTCCTGGAGGTCTAAAATTACTACCAAATACAGGTTGGCTTCTCTACTTCCCAAAACTTTTCAGGCAGACTATGGGATTGTTTTGGGTAAGTTGATATCTCTACACCCCTAAAAAGGAAAGGGAAAGGGAAAGGGAAAGGGAAAGGGAAATAAAAGCTAAACTAATTTTTTATTGAACTGTGAATGAGAAGAAAAGGCCTGCAAGTTCATCTGCAGGAAGACAGCGTGTTTCTAACGCTTCTAGTGAACATTCTGCATTCTGGTGTATCAGCACTACACATGCCTTGTAAAACCTCTCTAGGTGCTACATCTATTGCCTGTATCTATCTTTTACAAGGAAGAGAAATCTCTTTGGATTTTATTTGTCCAGCTGTCAAAAATGATCATTTGTCATTCCCCATTTATCTCACACTGCTGGTGACTGTTAATCCACAACTAAGAAGTCTTTCTTGTCCTATAGGAGTACAGGAAGTACAAATTTTGAAAATCTCACTAACACATTAACAGGAATCTCATATCGTTTTTTTTCTTAGGATGTTTTAACAGTATTATAAATTCTCCATTAGGAAGCCAGCATGAATACTTAAAAGCAAAATTCACCCTGACTTTTCAAACAACCTTCCAGTGGCATCTGCCAACTCCCTCTGAACCTTCAGATGTATCTCATTGGGCATACACGTGTATCTGCTATACTATTTTCAAGGAAATTTTCAGCTGTCCAGACATAACAGCTCATCACTGTATTTTCTTGACATTTGGTCAAGAAATGCAGAGATCATCTCACTACAGATCTTGCTGAAACTTCTAGCTGAAAATTTCTTGTCATGTCATTTAGCTGCATCCCTCTGTACCACTGCTGGGTTCATTTGCTGAGCAGAATTAAGGAAAAAAGTAGAGATACTAAGCAGCACTTGACACTAATCACCATGTATTCAAATTACTTATCTTATCTGATATCTACAACTCACAGTCAGAAGCGCAGTCCCACATCACTGAAATTGTAGAAATTATGTTAATGATTTTAAAGATACATGAATCATACATGAAGATGAATCATGAATTCATCTTAATTCATTGCAGATTTATCTTAATAGAAGCTTATTTACATTTAAAGTAAATGCTGTTATTTACAAAAGGAGTAAAGGAGGGGTGAAACTAGTGAAAGGCTATTTAAACAAACAGTTTTGTGAATAAGAGAACCATGGCTAATTCATTCTGTCATTATGTATGCTGAATACGGATATTTCTGAGGAAATTACACAGATTATATCAAGTAAGAATTTTTGAATACAAAATGATTTTAAACATGGGTTAAGTACGGTTCCTACTTTAATACATGACCTATCTGTCTATATAACCATAACTTGAATAATGAAGCACATTAGTTAACAATATTGCATTAAAATAGTATAGCTGATTGTTATGCGTAAGCATTTCAAATTGTAATTGCACAAAGTTCAGCTTTGGGAGTGCTAAGAATAGTATGAAAATCAGCCTCTCCAAATCAAAGTGTTTTTAATCTGTTTTTTAAAAGGTACAAATTAATATTCAGATCAACAGAAGGTAGTTGTCATTTCCTCTGGAAATTATAAGTTTCCACTACTTTTGGATCCTACTTATCCTATTATGGCTATATATATGTATATACACACACACACACACACAGAGGCATGTAAATATTTATGTGTTTATATGTGTGTGTGTAAATAACACAAGCATACTGTGTTTGAAAATGCATTTCTCTTGTTTCGTGTGAAGGCACAGGAGATAATCCCTGTTGTAGATTTTTCTTTTCTTTATAGTGATTCAGTCTTCTCATATATTCCAAATGGCACACTAGGACTACTGGTCATAAGAGTTAGCATCAACAAGAAGAGTGCAATTTTTTTTCCCCCCCCAATAGAAGTTTATTTGACATAATTAAAAAAAAAAAAAAACAACAACAAGAAAAAAAAAAAACCCTCATTCTGTAGTACCATGAGTACAGGGTTTATTTTTTGCTTATATACACTAATCAAAATACAGTGATTTAAAAATAAAAAGAAGACTAATGTTGATAGTTTCACTGTAGTTATTACATCAGGGATTGAGCAAAGACTATTCTCCTAGTCTTTGCAAAATAAAGGGACAGTCACTCCCTTAAGAGGTAAAATCTGTGTTTAACCAGACAGTTGTGTACAGGACACAAGAAAAGTGCATGAAAAAAGACACGATATCAATAATATATAAAATTTATAAATCAGTGTTAGGTGTCTTAAATATCTATGATGAAATAATGCAAAAAACATTATTCATCCTCTGTTCTCAATGGCCCATTATAAAGAATATTCCGTGAGTATGTATCCAAGTTTAGCCACAGAGATATAAGTTCCAGATCCACTTACTTTAACTCTTACACAAGAAATTCCATCATGATGAAAAAAGCTGTTGTTACACACTCCGTCTTGACTAGGAAAAATATTTTCCTCATTCTCCCCACCTATATGTTCCATGGTTCAAAAATATAAATTACAAGTGTGTCTTGAACACAAATATGTCTTGAACAGACTTGTAAGTGTGGCTGTATGAACAGCCCATTTCTGTTCTGTCTGAGGGATCATGATGTTGCTTTACTCTCTCTAAACGTCTCATATTCCAATGGCTTAAACAATATCCTGTTTGTGAACTTCTGAAGAATGAGCTATTGTATGTTTTAGAGTTTCAATATGAAAAACATTCTGCTGTAACCAAAATGGCAATCTAACACACATGCATAAAATAAGAGTTATTTTGTTTTACTTTATTTTTGTAATAGGAATGGGAAAAAAAAAATCTCTCAGTAATTCCATCCAATTTCTGTACCTCAGTTCAGGTGTAAATCAATATAGGATTAATTCTGCAGTTTATAAAGCTGAGAGACAAATTCTGAGATCATTGCATTACATAAACACCCTGGTATACTGACATATACATTATCTATTTATAGAACTCTGCATGTTTGTGTGCACAAACATATATATTTATATGCATTTCCCCTCTTTCTCCCATTCTCTGCCTTTTTACCACTCTGGACAGGCATAGAAACAAGCATATTGTATTTTACTACTGTAAATCAAATACTTCAAATCATTATATACTTACTCTTAGTCTGGAAGGATATCCTCTAATTTCAGTAACTATGTGAGGCATATGAGTCCAGCTAAGCTCTCCACAGGCTGTGTTGAGTAAAAGCCAATTTCAATGCAGTCTTTTTATGGAGGTGAAGCTCAGAAAGAAGCTCACTTCTTCTAAGTTGTTTCTGCCCAATTTGGCTAATGTCTTCCTTGTAGTGTATATCAGAATTCTACAGAGAGAACAAAATAAAATAATTCCTCAGGCAACTGGGATGAGTTGTTTTTACTCTGACTGATCAATCCATATTGCTGAAGGGAGTAGGGGAAATGGGATTATAATCAAATAACCTTGTTCCTTATAAATAAAAGCGTTAATTAGCATTTTAATTGCAGGACTTCTGCACCATAAGTGGTATGTTAGATTGTTCTCAGCAGCACAACACTGTTTTATTCTGAAGTGCCCAATAAGTTAACATTAAGTTTAATGACTTACTCTCCTCGTTATGCTCATTAGGGCATGAAAAAAAAAGAACAAAAGAACTCTGCTAGTTCAGAGCAAAGCACATTATCCCCTTTACAGAGCAGCAAGCTCCTTGTACATTTGATAATACATACTGTGAGAGTTGAACTGTAGTCCCAACCTTTAGGTGAAGTTCAGATTCTTCATTCTTTATCAGACTGCTTTTCCAGGAACAATCTAATCCATCTCTGAAAGATCTGCTCTCAGAGCTCCAGCTCGAGGAAGTGCAAGACATTCAGTTCGATACAACCTTCCTTTAACACTTGTATAATACATATATTTCTGGATTTTTAGGCAATCTCTAATGAAAAATTGTTCCAGGATGACTATGGATGCCAGAACAAATAATAAAGCACACCTTAGGACAAGTTAAACACCATTATGTGGTTATATCTCTAAGTTAGACACTGAAATTATTCCCAAAAAAAGAAGACAAGAGGAGGTTTCTAACTCTGTTTGTAGAGTAGGCACTTTTGTTCCTGTCCTCATTCTCTTTGGCATGTTTCATAGCCTAAGTGTTCGCAGTTATATATCAAATAACATAGCAGCACTTCCATCTCACAGACCTCTACAGTCAAATAGGTCTCTGCAACTCATGGAAGAGATACACAAATATAAACCGTATCAAGTCATGATTACAGTGAACTCAGGTTACTGCCCCCATAATAAAAACTGTTAAATAAGTTAATTAAAGAGGAGTAACTGGAATTCATGAGGGACCTTGAATGCAATGCAGTCACCTCAAGGTTGCTGTACCTGAGGCTGTTAGTGAAATCACCAATCAGTTCTTACCAATGAGCAACAGGTACAGCAACAGGTACAGCAGAGGACTTTTCCTGATTACCTCATTGACCACCTGTGTAAAGAATGTATAATCAGTCTGCTCCAGGAATCTCTTGGGTTGCTTATGTCATGCTATTTTTCCATTCCAGTAAATATTAGAGTGGTTAAAGCCTCTCATGAGTGTTAGAGCCTGTGATCGTAAGGCTTCCTCCAATTATCCAAAGACAATTCGCTCTTGAAGCAATCCACAGCAGGCACTTACCAGGATTTTGCTCATATTGGCTCATTCTCTGATCTCAATTCTTAAGCTATGAAGATGAGTGATAAATTAAAGGGATAAATCAGTGGATATTGTCACTGAAACCATGACATTAACATGTATGTAGCTTCTGAGAGTACAAAGAAACTTCAGATGAAACATAAAAAATACACAGTGATCATGTATGAACACTGGTTGAAACCTACATAGAAAAATATTAAGATATTTGAAGAACATAGTAAGATTCTGCAAGTAAGATTTTATCCCTAAAAACAATTCTCTTCTTTGGAATTATGCCTGAAGAAAAATGGTCATTGAAAGGAAAGCAAAAGAAGGTCAGAAAAAAAGAGTTTGCACTATCAAAGTAAATATTATACCTGTTTGATCTTATCTTCACACTTACTATTTTAATTGTAATTTAAACAACACTAATAAGCATGGGTGTCTATCCACAAATAAACTCACCGGCCAGTGAGCAAAGTCAAACAGTGACAGTCTTCCATGAACTGAGACTGTTGTATATAACAGAGTAACATAGTGTGCATAATGAAGGGTTGTAATGTTGGTAATGTTGATTTAGCTCTCCAATTCTTATTTTTAACCATTTTTTTTTTTCCCCCTTAAGAGACAGGAGCTCATAATAACAATTATTCTTGCTCTCAAAATGGTAATCAGCAATTTAGTGATAACAGATATGCTTTAGTGTTGACATTCCCATAGGTAAACAACAGTATTCCACCCTTCTCAAAGTGCAATACACTTTTCAATCAATTGACTGTAAAATAATTACAACACATGTAGATTTCGTTTGAATCTATAAGAGTGGGGAACATCTTATTCTATGATAAACTTTTTTGCTCTTATACTTATTTATCAGTACAGTGTCATCAATGATTCTGGATGATTCTGGCATTTTCTCTGCCTTTAAATTGTGATTCATTTATAATAGTATTACAAAACACTGTCAAGATGATACATTTAGGTAACAGTATATGTGTGGTTAATATATAAAGTATACATCTATAAATAAAAATAAATGCTGAATAAGAACTCTTTCATATAATTTAGATTAATCATATAGATCAGATATATATATGTGACATATGCGATATATGACAAGTAAAAGAGAAAAAAAATACAATTATATTTGCAAGTCATCTTTTAGTTTACCAGCAATAATAGAAAATATTACCTATAATATGATGTATGATGAATTTCTGTTTTCATTACAGTAAATTACACTGCTTCTGAGGCAGTTCCTCATTCTTAATTTTCAGTGTAAACACATAAAATTTTTGCTATGATCAAAGCTATTAATTTCTCATGAATTAGATAAACACAGAGAAAAAAAAAGGATATTCATTTGATAGTTAAGAATATAGTTTCTCATTTCTTCTTTCTAAACTGAAAAATTTATTGCAGAAAATCCACTAAGTTTTGTGGTAAAAACACCCCTATAAAACTAAATCTTAATATTGCTTATATAAATGTACAGATTTAAAAAAAAACTCCAAAAGTTAAATCCAAATTTGCTTTCAAGAGAGGTAAAACCAAGAATTTTTAGCAGAATTTTATTTCAACAGTTTTATTATTGTCCTTGCTGTTGTTTTGAGTTGGTAATAATTTCTAATCTATACTTGATATACAGGGAAGAAAGTCAAGAATGCCAAAACACTTTAAGGTACTTTTTATACTTAATTATCTAAGTTCCCACTTAATCGTTTTCAAACATTAAAAAAGAAGAGAAGAGAAGAGAAGAAGAGAAGAGAAGAGAAGAGAAGAGAAGAGAAGAGAAGAGAAGAGAAGAGAAGAGAAGAGAAGAGAAGAGAAGAGAAGAGAAGNAAGAGAAGAGAAGAGAAGAGAAGAGAAGAGAAGAGAAGAGAAGAGAAGAGAAGAGAAGAGAAGAGAAGAGAAGAGAAGAGAAGAGAAGAGAAGAGGAGAGGAGAAGAGAAGAGAAGAACCTTAAATTTGATATTTTAAAAATATTTTCTTTTGCATTTACAATGTCAGTCATAAAATCTCATTCACTAATGTAGAAGGAGTATCAGTTTCTATCATTAAAATAATGACATTTGTGGCACAACACTGACATTATCTGAGAAAAAAGAAAGTATTAGTGTAACAAATGATTTTTTGGCTATTAAAAAACCTGCAGTAGCGAACTCTTATTACTCTATCTAGAATTCTATATACTTAGAATTTTATTTTTAAAAAATCACATATCAGAAAAAGTAATATTTTCACCTCAGTTAAACTGTCATGATTTAAAATTGAAGTAAATAAACTAACAGATAAGATCATTCATTATTAGCAACATAATTTGCCTAGAACTCAGAGTGTAAGATTTCCGGCTTATTGTTAGATACCATTAGCTATAATTCAAATATGTTTGAATATAGGTTTAGTCCTTGAAGTCAAAAAAGTTTATTATTTTCAAACAGTAGTAGTCAGGCTCACAAAGTATATAAAGAAATTATACTTTCATCCTGCTCGTTGCTGGTTAAGTGTTAGATGGAGGCTTATTGCTGGGAGCATAAACATGAAGAGGTTAAAAAAGAGATAATGAAGAGATATATAAAAGAGATAATGAAGATAATCAACTATACAATTAAAAACAAACAGAAAAAGAAAAGATAGGCTTGCTTAGAAGGGGCAACAGTCTTCAAGTGTGCAATAGTGCTTTAAGAAGGAAAAGGAGTCTTTGTCCTCTGTAATAGCACGGTTAGGGTAATTAGTGGTTTAACCGGTAGCAGGGTAGATACAACATAGATGTTAGGAAAACATTAAAAAAAAAAAAATCATTAGAGCAGATGGCTTGGAAAAGCTGCATTATCTCCTGGAGGTCTTGAAGGACACTTTAATTAGAAATCAATCATCAATGCCAAAAAAAAACCCAAAACCAAAACAAAAACAACAAAAAAACCCAGCAACTTGGAGAACTCCCTTTTTCTTACAAAAAGAAAACTTACAAAAGAAATTACAAAAAGTTTCTTACAGACTTATATGCTGTGTCTGGAGGTTCTTCTGGACCTGAAGACTGCCAGACTTGTTATGCCTTTAAAGCACTGTGAAGAAGTTTGAAGCAGCTCTCCTCTAGTCCAGAGTTACATGTAGACTCATATTCAGCCACTTGCCCTGCTGATCTGAATCTTGACCCACAAGCTGGGCCTTGGCCTGGCCCCATGCAGGCACCTGGTGGGGCAGTGACAGTGGAAGCATCGGATGTCCCAAACCATGATCACCTTGTTGATCGGGGTGGAACAGGGATCAACAAGCAGGGAGCAGGATACAGTTCTGCCATCACTGCATATGCCCAAGTACTTGGACATGTTAAGTAAATGACATCATCACAATAACAGGGATATGTTGTATGAATTTGGAAATGCCTCAGTAAATACTGCTTTTTATTTTTTTTAATTTTATTTTTACAGTGACAAGCCTAAAGAAGGAGGAGTTGGTGTCTCTCAGCTAGACAAAAATGTCTCAGGTATGAAACAGCTGTCCGTTGTTTAGATTATGAAGAGCAGGTCTGACATTGAAATGGTCTTGAAGCTTGCATTGAATAACATGATAAGAAACTAACAACATAGTTGCCAGGAAGCTGTCACTCCCAATAACTGTACTTTGTGAAAAGTCAGGAGCCAATACATAATTTCCATGAAGATTTTATAAACATATTTTTTCTGTTACAGCATCTATTAACAATGCATGGAGATAAGCATGCACGAAATGTATAAATGCATTGCCATTCACTGTCAGTATTTCAAAGGAGAAAGTCTGATATTTAGTGTCCAGAGACCCAGCACAATATATTCTTATACTCATGAAGAAGTGTTACATGCCCATGCAGTGTAACAGGCTTCAATCTCATATCAAATACTTGAAAGAAAACAAAGTAGAGCAGTCTTTATATATCATGTAATTTGTGACATAAAGACAGTCTGAAGTTTTGTAGTTTCTCAAAATACATTCACGGCTATGAGAAGACCTCTTCATAAACAGGCTACTGTAGATGAAGTGTTGCATAGCCTATAAATAATATAAAGGTAAATTGTCCTTATCGACCTTGTCTTCAGCTCTAAATTGTTCAAGTTTGCTGAATGCTGGATGCAAAGTAAATTGAAAATGAAGCATGACTGCACTATGATCAATCTTAAGCCACAGAGGCACTGCCTTGATTTTCTACTCGCGGTACCTTCACTTTCCTGATCATCAAAGATTAAATTTAAGAGGATTTTTCCACTTGAATTATCTTGCCATGGAAATTGTTTCAAGACTTAAGAAAAGAGTATCATGTCCTACCTGCAAGTTTGTACTTGGGTAATGATAAGCATAAGCCATCTCTTGACAAGATTATAGAATCTTTGGAATACCAACTGCCTGGTGTTTAAAACTGAAATATACTGTACCAAATTCTAAAAAATATACTCACTGACAAGTCTGAGTATTGATAAAAAAAGCTAAGAATTTTATCATCAGATCTAGAGAGCAACATAATTTATCTAATAACTCCCTTTTAATTCTGTTCTTTCCTTTTCCTGTTCTTTCTCTTATTGCAGATACTGCAAAATGCTCCAGAAATTTTATCTGAGCATGCTCTGCTATTTTTGTAGTGCTTCAAGAATTCTCTTTCAAAAGTTGAAGAGGAAACTTCTGTTTCTTTTCCATTATTTTTATATATTTTCTGTAATCAAATAGGAAATAATACTTGGTAATGAAAGGTTTTACATTTATTGGATAAGCATAACGTACCAAAAGGCAATCATTACTTTGGGGTTACAATTGCCAAAAACTTGCAGGAAAGCAAGAGCAAAATTTTCTGAAGTGTAATATGTTTCAAAGAAGCTATTTGGATGGTTATTCTTATAATAATTTCTTACTCTTTCATTGATTATTTTGAACTAAACTTATCTACAGAATGATATTATTGGCAGCTGAATAGTGCTGATTATCAATTATAGAATCACTAGTTTGACTACTGAACCTTATTTGAAGTTTTCTTTGCTCTTTAGGTCCTTTATACTTAGTATTTTGTCTTCTTCATTTTATATCACTGAGATAAGATTTAATACAGCACAGTGTGTAACACAACAGTGCTATTTGCTTTGCTGCCTGACATAGTTGGAATTCTTCAATAGAACCTTATATCCCACACATTTATAACAAAATTCCTACTCTTGTCTACCCCTCCATTGTTCCCAGAGAACTGTACTTCTGTAATCTTCTCCCTTTAGCATTAGCTAATTAAATGCTCTGTAATTTTCCCATATTCACATGACATCTTAGATGTGAAAGATTTCTAAACAGAAATAGTCAGTATGGTGCAGTATTGTCTTTTAAGGAATAACATTAACAAAAAAGGTATTTAAAAATACATAATCAAGTTGCATATCTTGACATATAAATGTATGGCAGGAAGTTAAAAAAGGCAAAAAAACAGAAGTTTTTCATAGAATCATAGAATCATAGAATCATAGAATGCTTAAGGTTGGAAGGGACCTCCAGAGGTCATCTAGTCCAAACCTCCTGCACACACAGGGTTTCCTAGAGCATGTAGCACAGGGTGGTGTCCAAGCGAGTTTGGAAGATCTCCAGAGAAGGAGACTCCACCACCTCTCTTGACAACCTGTTCCGTTACCCTCACCGTTAAGAAATTCTTTCTCAAGTTCCTGTGGAACTTTTGGTGCCTCAATTTGCGGCCACTTCCTCTAATCGTATTGCTGGCCACCACTGAGAAGAGACCAGCACCATCATCCTCGCTCCCTCCCTTGAGGTCCCCTCTCAGTCTTCTCCAGGCTGAAGAGGCCCAGCTCTCTCAGTCTTTGCTCATAGGGCAGATGTTCCAAGCCCTTAATCATCTTTGTAGCCCTTCGCTGGACTCTCTCCAGCAGCTCCAGATCCCTCTTCCACTGGGTGCAAGAGTTTCAGTCCATGGAAAATTTTCCTTTAAAATATTTTTTTTTCTTTTCTTATTCATATTTTTTCCTTTATTTCATTTACACAAAATATTTAAATTATATAAGACTGATTCTCGTTATGACTGTCCCTCAGTCATCAGGGGAAGAAAAAATATAATAAATATCTGACTACAAGGAATATAGAATGAGAATTGAGGGTAGTTTTACTAGTTGTCTTCTTGCAAGACTCTCATTGATTGATTGTCTTTCTGTATATCTCTTGGCAAAAATCAATACTTTCCTTTAAGAAAAGCAATCTTTCCAGAAATTCAATACATGTTTTGAATATTTTAAGAGTCCATCTAGCTGATGGACTCACTAGAAATGACAATTCATTGCTAGATTCCTGCTAAAAGACAATTCTTTTGTGAAAATAAATATACATATATATATATATATATGAAGTGAGAGAACCACACAATTGCAAAAATCTATTTAAAATTGAGGTTAAAACAAGTTAGGAAATATTACAACTAAAATTCGAATCACAAGATGGACAAGAGACACCTGACCATTGCACAATTTTCCTGTTGCAGCAAGTAATCATCGGAACCTGGGTCAACATATGGGGATAGTGAAAGTTTCTTAAATCATTTTGGCAGAGACTCCAAGACCAGACCAAGGTTAAATAGGTGAAAGTCCAGATAACGCCTGACAAGGACTGAAGCCTGCCATTGCTAATTATGGCTGCTAAACTTGGTATTTGTCACTAGATCTTAGCTGTCTGGGACACAGGACTACAGTTCTACTGAACAAAATACGGCCAAATTTGCTGTTCAATCCATGTATTGATACACAGATTTCTTTTTACAGTTTCCAATGGTAGGTTGTGGATGAAAAAGGTGATACTCATTAAAAACTTTCATTCTGAAACACACATCGGAATGAGATAAGGGAGTAATGTGGTGCATGCAGAGACAGAAACTCAATCTGCTTAATTAAGGATACTACTTATTAACGATAACAAGAGCTCATGGAGATCTGAGTGTTTCAGGCACCAGCCCAGGAAAGCACTCTGGGCAGGACTCATGATTCACAATGATTCACAGAGAGATAGGAATGTGCTTACACTCCCGTTTAGACCAAGGGAGGAACAAGCTCAGACCAAATATATCTGTCTTCTGATGAATCAGTTCTTGAAAAAACGAAAACTCCAACTCTCTCCATAACAATTTCCTAGTAGTTTGAGATTTGAGATTTTGGCCTGCTTAAGATGGTGAAATTTCACAATCATAGCTTCCATTTCCCAAGAGTTAGGCCAAGTGTTTGGTGTATGCTTATAAGGCTAACATGGCCATTTTGTGTAGTTTTATTAATGAAGAATAGAATGCAATGACCACCTAACCAGAGACAGAAGAAAACAGCAGATAATATAATTCTGTACCCCATCCGTGAGTTTACCCTGTGGGAGCTGGAGCAGACTTCAACTCTAGTGTCTACTCTAGGTCTTACATGTGTTAAGTAGTTATTTTATATATATATATATACACACACACACACATACATACATCCACATAAATACTTTTGATACAGGAAGTTTGCAAGCATTCTGGAATATTTCTACTTGTCAGCATTCTGCTTGAAAGACTCCTTTCAATTCACCTTTCTTGATAAATTGGTGAATTGGTGAAATTATTGCTGAATTTCAATTCATTCGGATGCACAGGCATAGCATGAAACCAGATACTTCACTGATCTTCCATAAAATTTTGAATTTTAGGAAAATATTATTTGCTTATAAGAGAGTTTCCCCCTTATCTGTAGAATTAGCATCAGCCACTGATTAATTGCATCTTTTAAGTTAAAGGAATTAAGGGTACATTCACAGGGTAATACATAGTACTAATAACCACAGTAACAAGAAACATACTTAATAAAACTGTTTATTTTAAATTACTAGTCTGTCACACACATTTGGCACTAATTTGACTCCATCTACTTCAGGTCACTTAAGGATAGGAAGAGACAAAAAATCTCACTGCACAGATCTCTCCACTTGCAGTTATTCAATGCACATGCACTTTGTTCATGAAACAAATTGACTAGAGGTACTTTCTCATCTACAAGGTTGCAAGGTCAAAGGCTGCAGTTACATCCTCTCTGTGGGGCACCTATTAACACTTGAACTCACTTAAAGACATGTTGCTTGGCTTTGTAAATCTGTCTTTCCACATACAGTGCATATCTGGTCAATAGGCCAATAGTTATCTAGTACAAGAGCAGTGGATGAGAAACTTGAGATTAAATGTAGCTGATAAATCGCTAGTAGTTTTACAAGAAGAATTATTATCTTGTTAGGATTACAGTATAGCAGCTTTCTTTTTTTGTTTTGTTTTGTTTTGTTTTGTTTTGTTTTGTTATTCTAAGGAGCATTCTTTACTGGCATTGGAGAACTGGAGAAATGCCCAGTTTGGACTGCCTTTATTGTTATGTCTACACACTGAGTAAATTTTTTGTTGAGCTCTGGATCTCAGAAAGCTGTGTTTCCAGATGTGCTTTGCCTGTCTGAGAAATTGTGCTGATTGATCATCTGACAGATGCCTCTTGAAGAAAATGTGTGCTTACTTCTGCGTTTCCCACAGTGAGGGCAATTACTCTGGCCTTCTACTTATTTGCAATTTTTCATTAAATTTATGAGATAACAATAAAAGCCTCTGTTAAATGTGTTTTAAATTAACAAACACTCAAAAGTTTAAAGAAGCAGGGAAGCTGATAGGTAGTCGATATGGTAGGGGGATCTAACTTCCTTAGGAAAGCAAATTAAAAGTATCACTCACATAATTTGCCTTACAACCTGCATTGTGTCCATGGATTAAACCACACCTCCTGATTTCTAAAGTCCTTTGAAAATGAAAAATTCCTAGCACAGTTAATTTAATAATAAATATGAAATCCCTGAAAAGAGAGTAAAATGATTAATATTTACATACACATGTACAAAATTTTGAAAACTGACTCCTTTTCAGCTTTAGTTATTTTCCATTTAAGGTGTTGAGGAAAATTCAAGAGAAAATACTTACAAAATATTACCGAGTATACAACTGTATTAAGTGCAGCAGAACAAACTACAGGGCTACAGAAAGTCAAGTATTGAATAAGATAGAAGTGAACTTAGTATTTTGTAGCAGAAAGACTCATAGATAGTTGTCAGGTTTTACAGGCAGGTAAAAGAGTTATCTTCTTTCATTAAAAAATAGTATAAATGGCACAAATTATAAATGGCTGAAAATAATTTTTATACTTAGATTAACTTAAAATAAATTTTAAAAAGCTTCATTTTTAACAATAAGAAAGTCTCAGATACTCTAGGGTGCAAAATTGAGCTTAATTTTTCCATCATGATATGTTGCTGAACCATGAAAAGACACAGAATGTGTGAAGTGTGCATTAGAGAAACCTCATTGATAGGATCAGTTGCAATTTTAGTTTACTATTTGATTAATAAGTATACATACTCAGCAAAATAGGTTAGAAATGGATTGATTCATCTGTACCTCACCTCATCTGAGGTGACAAAATCCTCTGCTTCTTTTCTATGTAATACTCTCAAATAAATTTTCACTTGTTTTTATATACCAGAATTCCCCTGACTTCAAGAGTTAAATTTAAGTCACACAGTCCTTTTTCCCCACATATAAATGTGGGAAATGGGCTCTAATGAGGCAGGTATGCAGGATGCTATGAGTCAGGATATACACTGAACTCAAGTTCTTTTGGGGTTGCCTCAAGAGAGTGATTTTTCCCATTAAAATATTCTTATTCAAGATAGGTGGAAAAAAATGTTTCCTAGAGATGCTTTGATACCCAATATGTAAATCTGAGGACCTTGTCCACAGAGGTGGTAGAGTCTCCTTCTCTGGAGATCTTCAAAATCCATTTGTACACTGCTCTAGGAGACCCTGCGTGTGCAGGGGGGTTGGACTAGATGACCTCTAAAGGTCCCTTCCAACCTTAAGCATTCTATGATTCTATGATTCCCGTTGAAGACTTTTTCTATGAGAAATTATAAATTCAAAGATCATTGACAAATCACTGCATTATAGTAAAAGTTTGAAGTTTTTATATTTCTATATATTTAATGAAAGTACATAACAAAATAGAAATATTTATGAGCAAATTATGAGCAATTATACTAAGCAGAATAAAACATTTTAAGGTTCTAGACCGTGGCAAGAAAAGGCATAGAGATTTGCCATAAGTTCTCATAAGTAATCACTTTTTTTTTTTTTTCATAAATTCTAGCATTCTTAGAGACATATTTTTTTCTATGACATTTTGTTCCTCTAGGTAGTAATCTCTTATTTTTAATTCATATCTACCATGACACTGCATATGATTAATCCAAAAATGTGTCTTTGGAGAATACTCTTTGTTTTCTTTCTTTATATATACATGTGTGTATGTATACATATGTGTGTGTGTGTATATATATACACCACATTTAATAAGCAAAAATTTTGATTTTCAAGTCAAAGTACCTATCTATCCAACATCTGTGATGTCTGTTTTGAAGAAATGACAGAAATCTAACACAGATTCGAAGAGTCAAATTAGTCCATTGTAAAAGGAAAGTAGGCTAATGAAAGGCATATACTATATTCATACCTCAAATCATTTAATGTTTTAATTAGGGGTAATTAGGAAAAAAAAAAAAAAGCTTGTTTTTTTTTTTCTCTATCAAATTTTTTGGTTAGACAGATTTTTACATCAAAGTCCACATTCCTGATTTTTCCACTTTTTTTCCATGCTTTTTAGTGTCCTTGAGATGGATGTGAGTGAGACGGATGAATAAAAAAGAATCAAAACTGAATATGGTAGCTTGCTGGCACAATCCTAAGAGAAACATCTGTCTACATTCCTACAAGATTCAGGTACTAATTGGCACGGACCATCAGAATCATGATGTTTGAACAAATGTTCCCAAGAAAACCAAAGTGAGATCATACAGAGCCAGTCAACCTCTGAACATCAGAAGTAATAGAGGAATCTCATACAATATCAAAAGATATCTCAGCACCACGATCTGAGAAAAGAGCTGTGCTTCAAACTACCTTTTTAATATTTTCCTTTCCAAAGCATTAGAATTTTTGAATATTTTCAGTAGAGACCATCAAATTTAATAGATAAAAGCAGTAGAGTAACTGAAAGAAAACCTCTGACACTAAAGAAATCATTTCTAGTTTAGTAATCAAATGTCATTTTGTCATTTATGGAAATCTTCTGAAGTGATACCTACACTGTTTTACTAAACTTTAGAATTAATACCATAGTTTAAACTGTAGAATAGAAAGATTAGATGTGAGAGAATCTGAAAAAAACATATGCAACTATTTTACTCTTCTGGTAAAGTCTTTGAAGTTTTGGCAGCAAAAGTCAGAACTGTAGTTCAGCACTATAACTCCAAAAAGCCCTTAAAAATCAATTTCCTATGAAAGTATGAGATATAACATGGATACTGTAAAATATCTGCAAAATAAATCTGTAGTATTCTGAGAAGTTAGGAGCATTCATGAACTTATTTTTGGTGCCAATTTTTCTATACCTCAGAAATTATGACAGAATTATTCATTGACAAATAATGGAATAATAAATGTAGTCACTGATGCTAAATCCTCAGACTGTGGAATCTGCCAATTTCCAGGATTAGCTGAGCTAGTATCTATTGAATTTGAGGCAAAAGGTGGTTTTCTCAAAATATAAATAAATATAACTCTAAATAAGCTTATATAGAACTTTTTTATATACAGGCTCAACAGCTTCTTTTTTTCCTTAATATACATTATTTTTATACACTCAGGAATATTACACTGTACTCTCATTATTGGTTTACCTGAGCATCAGCTGCAGCAATTGCAGGAATAGCATCTGAGTGAAGCCATCAGTACCACCAGTGACAGCCCTGGGTACTGCTGTAACTGTTAGGGACAGAAGAAACTGCTCTTATATCTGCACAGATGAGAAATGCATAGAAGGGATGACCTATTCCTTCATAACACCAGAGATCACAGATGAACATGTGATCCTCCTTTCCTCAGACATACACAAAAGAGTTTTCAGACTGCGGAAGTGCCCCATAGGCAAACAGAGCTTTTGGGGAACTTCTTTCTAACTCCTGACTTCTACTTAACTATAGCTCTGTCAAAAACTGTTTTTATATACGTTCTTATATAGACATTTAAATTAAATCAAAATATAGTAGATAGGGTGACAAACATGTTAAGAATTCACAGAACAGAGTATTCCCCAAATGGATGTCTGTATAGCCACAGAAGAAGAAATTTGGCGAACTATTTAAACACTTATTAACCATCTTGATTCCTTGTCATCTAGAGGTGCAATTATTTTTCAATGCTTATGGAGTACTACCTATACAAATTAGCTGAATAAAGCACCACTTTCTTGCTAGATCTTGATAAATTGAGAGAAAGAAAAGAAGAAAAGGAAAGGGGGAAAGGGCTATCCCTTATTATTATTATTTATTTCCTCTAATAAAACTACTTTTAGAGAAAAATTGGGATTTTTTAAAGCAAAATACTGTTTTCTCCTGCTCTTTCTCCAGGCTCATGGAGAATTTCCAAATCTTTAGCCATTCTCTCAACTCTCCTGTTGGCTTTTCAACAGCTTATTGATATTCGGTTTATATAGTTTGTTTGCTGACTCTTGGGTTGTATAGGTTTTTTGAGTTGTAATCATAAAAAAACATTAAATAATTGTAGCTCAAAATCCCTAAATAATTTTTTGTTTCATAAGGCAGCCCATCTACTTGGCTGCTACTCTGCTCTTCTCAGTGCAGTTGAAGCTTAGTTGGTTAGAATTTTGGCTGCTGGATTATAATTACTGAGAAAGTTATGAGAATTGTTTTTTTATCCTTCTGGGACAATGCAAATGTTGAACTGGGGATAACATAAGGTCCTTAGGGAAAACTGTTGTAAGAGCCTTCTGAAATTATTTCTGATCTTCAGTATAATCACACTGACTACATGATCTTCTCTAAATTTTAAGCGTCTCAGGATATCTGCAGATATATTTATCATGATTTGGATTGATAATGGCCATTCATTAACTTTTTTCTTTTTTTTCCCCCAGGATTTGAGCTACATTGTATTTGCCATTTCCATCAAACATCAAGAATTCTGCAACCAAAATTTTTATTGTTGATTCAACAGGAATATATCAAGGCTTATGTGCTAGATATGCAGATATGTGACCAAGATAAAAGCAAAAACAAAAAAACCACTTACTTTTCATGCAGTCTACCCATGGAAAATAAAAACTGTATTCTCTTTACAAAATTGTATACAACTGGAATGTTATAGCATTATTTTTACTTTACAAGCCTTCCCTTTAGAAGGCTATTGCATTAGTATTCATTTATTAAGAGTATAGTATTCCATGTTTCTTATCTTCTTAGACTCAATTTGATAGCTTTTGGAAAAGTGGTTGAACTGCTTCTAAGAACAACACAAGTGCATTAAAACTCTATTCTAAGGTTTTTTAGTAACACTAAAGAAGCAAAATGCACCAAATTCTGTCATACCATGAAATAGGATGGAAGTTTGTGGTGGGATCAGTTATATATCAGGGATATATAACTGCATTTGAGTTGATAAGATATAACCAGCTACAGATTAGTTTCAAATATTTTGACGCTGCACATGTTGCTGCACCTTCATTACAGCATAGCATTCAAGCTTTGTTAAGACAGACAGAAAGACATGTTCTCAGCTGCAGAGTCTAAAAGACTTCTCCTGAAGCGTCAATTCCATAAAGTTATAACTACTGTGTAAAGGATGCAGCATGCACTTTCTGCACCTTATGTCCATTACTGTTGGTTTCTAGTACAAAAGGAAGAAATGCTCAACTTCTCTATCTAAAGAATGTGAACCAGCTTGAGATGGGGACAATAAATATTTAAGTAAACATAAGGAGCTTTAATTGAACCTGATAGTGTAGCAGTAAGCTCTCCTGGAAGACAGGCAGCACAAAAGCAAAGGGGAACAAAAGTAACTGTTTTGAGTGAAGAATACACTACCTGTACTAGGTGAAGGTTTCACAGTTTAGTGCTTCTCTCAAAAGGAAGTAGAGTAAAATTATTGCTATCTCGGAAGTGAAATGACAGTCAATTATCGTGGAAATTTTTGTGGAAAAAGTAGGAAGGAGAGCACTGAGGACAAAAAAAAAAAAGATAGCATCACATGTAGAGAACATAAGAAAAGGAACTAAGGACTCAGAACTGTACGAAACTGCAAAATATACTGCAAAGTATATTCAGCTACTAAAAGAGACATTTTATTGTCCTGATTTAGGCTGAAGTCATCAACTGCAGGGCAGTCAAGCAGATATTCTTAACAGAACTGATCCCACGATTTTCATACCTTATTGCACTCTTCCCAATTTTTAAACTCTCCTTTTTGCTGTCTTTGTGCATCCTCATATTCCACTAAATAAACAAGCTGACAAATTTTTTAAATTTTTTTTCTCATTGATTCCAGCTTTGGGCATCCATACCCAAACTCACGTTTCTGATATGATTTTTATAAAATGCCATTAATGGTATTTTTTGATTCCTTGACAATCATATCATACTAAAGCACTACCAAATGTGGTCATTTCTCCTCTTAATTTCCTTAATTCAGGTATTCCTCATGATCATCTCCCTTTTAGTTCTGCCATTTCTTACATTGTAATCTATCATATGCAGCAGCACCTGAAGGAATGCCTTGTAATTTCCATGTTCTGTTCCATTTTCTTAAACTCTTACCAGAATCTAGTCCTCTGCCTGCTGCAGTAACACATTTCACAACATAACCAAAGCTCCCTTATCAATCTGACAAAGAGAGGAGTGATCCAACTATACCATTCTGGAAGAGCAGCTAAGAATCAAGTGCAGTTACCTTGGGCATTATGCCTGTGTTAGCAGCAGACATTGTTTGTAGAGAAAAATATGTAGCTTTCCCTAAGCATTTCCATTAATTTTAAATATGTAGAGTGAGTAATAAGTAATCTAATAACTATTAAAATTGTAACAGATATAAATAGCAAATAATTGTAATAAGTAATAAAATCTTTCTTCATGAGAGATTTCTTGATAGCTTGAAGAATACCTAATAGTCATAATACAGTGGTGTTGAACAAATATAATTCATGTTGCTGTTGTCTTTTTTTTCCTGTGCTATTAAAAATTGTCTAGTGACATCATAATTAATACTGTACTAATTGTTAACCAACCTTACAATTTGTCTTTATATTACCTGCATAAATATTTCATTGAATGATTAATTGTTCTCAAATGTTCATAAATTTTTGATCACACTGTTCCCTATTGTTTACCCTCATTTACCTAATCATATTGACTTTGTTTCAACTATAGGTTACATAATAGAGATTGGAATTAATAGCCCTTTAAATACAGACTCCAGTGTATATTGAATTATCTAAATCAATATATTTTCTCACTTAGCATGCATAGCTGTGAAAGATTCATGTGGTACGTGCACAAGAAAAGAAATGGGCTATAGTTCTACCACCTATCATTTGAAGTAGATGCAGCTCCAGAGGTCTTAGACACATAAAACAGAATTTAATAGCCTGAACATTAACAACTTATGCTTTCTGAGATTTTCTGGAGCATATCACATAATCTCCAGAAGCTGGTATAGGAAGGAATTCTCCAGACAGTTTCCTTTGCCATATCATTCAGCCTCATGCAGATCTCATGTCTGGTAAGTGTGTCACCAGACACGTATAATTAAGCAACCAAATCCTACCCACAGATTTGGCACCAGCCAATTTTGTAGCTTTCTGGCTGTTTTTACTCAACAGCAAATGTATGACAGCTGTATTAGACTTACTGGAATTACTGGCATAGGTTTATATAAAATTTACATTAAATTCCAGATTGATAAGTACTTAAGTCTTTGAGTTGACTGAACACCTGGCAGTTCTGAAGCACAAGCTGAGTGTTAATGTGTCACTAAGACTGAACTAATATTTGTTAACTTTCAAGAATGTTATTAGATCGTACTATTCAATTTAAGGATTAGAATTGGTTAAATTCTAACCTTTGGTTAAATTCACAGCTTGAAGAGCAAGTTTCCATATTCCTGCAATCTGTCACATAGACATATTTGGTGGAACTCCTCTGACATTTACATTGTGACATGTCTACAGTCAGCTGATCATTTAAACTGTCTTTGTTGTTAAAATGAGAGAAATTTATGTTTATGGCACATAATCAATTTAATCTAGATGTCATAACCTAAAACAGATAAGATGAAATGTGCCCTGAAAGGACATTTTTTTTTCTCCATTTAGTAGCTCAGATAGGGAAATCCAAGGTTGTTTTTAAAACCTGCACAAAAATATAAAGTGCCTTTTTAAGATATTCTAAGTTATTCAAACACCTGCATTGTGCTGGCAGACATATCTTCACATCAGCATTCTTCTGCATCTGCATCTGGAGATGCAGGTGTGACACTCTAAAATAAATCAAATAATAGGCATCTGGCTTTTATGTGTTTTGATGTCTACATAGTTCTCCCTGAATGAGATTCAAATTCAGACTAAGACAAATAAATTTAGATGTCTGAAAAGTAGGTATCTCTATCTGAGATAGATATATAGGATTTCATTATCAAATGCAGAATTTATTCAGTGTTCTATATTTAGATTTCTAGATCCATATGAAATATACTATAATATCCAAGTTGATCTCTGTATGTTGGTTTGGAAGAGCTTGCATTTCCTAGATGTCTCAGGTCATCTGTAGCATTCACTGAGGATGTTTGGATGCCCTGTAACTGCTCAAATGGTGGTGTTTCCCACAGGGAAAACTAGAATGTTATTCAGCTAATCAAGCACCATGTATTTAAACCTCTGGTGTCATTTTCAAAAGAAAACATCAGTAAAACGCATCTTGTTGTTTGTCTTTGCAAAGACCTTAACTCAGAAGCAAAGATGGATTCAAAACTTTGTTTGAGTCTTTTTTTCTTCCCTTTTTCATCTTGTTGTAAAGCAATTTTGATGACAGATTTGAACCCTTGTTGCTGTACTTGATTCAACTTTTTGGTTAGTTGCTCTGCAGTTACTGATAATGCCCACAGACCCACAGATCCCATTCAGTGCCATGGTGCTGCCTATGCATGAGCTGATGATGGGGCAGTGCTGGTCAAATGTAGGGGGAAGTTACTGGGACACTGCTCAAAGACAGACTTGAATCATTGTTAAGTTTATGGTATTAAGTTAAGTTGATGTTGTAGTTGTTGTATTTAATATAGGTATTGTTAAGATTGTTGGAATTAGGGGGAGGGGGTGTTGCTAGGGCTGGCACCTAGCAACTTCTGGAAGGATCGGCCTGTTGGTGTTATGGTTGTGGGTGTTCCCCCAGCCAATCAGGCTTTAGGAAGGGAGGGCTTTAGGAATCTCAACCAATGTGGAGTGAGGGGGGGCCTACCGGGGGGGCCCACCCTCGCCCCCTCGCCCCCTCGCCCCCTCGCCCTATCATTTTGAAATTCCTAGTTTGAAGTTGGGATATAAGTTTTCTTGTGACTTCTAATAAACGGTTCTGTTTGCATGGATTCTGCCTGCCTGTCTGCTTTGTGCTTTCCCCTCACCGGCATGGTTGGTGAGTGAGTGAGTGAGCGGGTGCCCAGCAGAACCCCTCTCTCTTCCCCTCTATTATTTTTCCCCTCTCCCTTCCTGCKCCATCCCTATTTCTCGATCCTTGGACCCTCAATCCCCTGCCTACCCCACCGCGTGCTGGAGACTGAGACAGATCGGAGTTTTGCCTCCAGCGGAGATCTTGCCGGGGTCGGCCGACACGGCTGGGGGTTTGACCTGCCGGGTGTGCTCAGCGTGAGTAACCACCCCCCCCCCACCGCGTGGCCGCCTCCTGCAGTCAAATCATGGTTACTGGGACCAGTCCCCTCCTTGTTGGGTGAGAAGAGCCCTAGGGGAGCCAGTGTAGCCCCAGTCATGCTCCCAGAGGTTCCAATAGAGTGGAGAGATTTTGTAATACTATTAGCATTTGAAAATACTATTACTTTGTTATATTAATTGGAAGATATCACAGGGAAAGGTGTGGCATTCAATAAGATGAAAAATAAGTGCAGAAATTCAAATATCATTCCATGCAAAAATAATGAAATGTCTCAGATATATATATTAAAAAAAAAAAAAAACCTTTAAAGCATATTCAGAACATACCCACTTCAGTTGTGTTAAAATGACAGGTTTAAAAATTCTGAAAAAAATAACCATGCAATGTTTCAGATTAAATAGATGCGATACATCTTTCCACAGACTAGGGAAATTTTGATGTAAGTAAAACTTTTAAATGTATGCACCATGATAAGCTGGTATGATCATCTCAAGAGGAAGAGAAACTGAAAGCTAGATGTAAATTACAATAGTTTACATTTTTAATACTAAATATACTGAAGACATTAACACTAACACGTTTTAACACTAAATCAAGAAGATATTGGTAAGTGATAAGGACAAATAAGTCAGAATATACGTAAAACATATTTAGAAGGGGCAATTCTTAGTATTAAAAAAAACCCAAATAAACAAAACCAATTTTTGACATTTTGAGCATGTGACTATCTCTAATTTGAATTTGAGTTAAAAAGACTGCTGGGGGGGGAGGGGGAGGGGGAAGGGGAAGGGGAAGGGAAGGGAAGTCTCAGTGATTTGAGAAACAAAAGTTAAGAAAAAAAATCAATATTTACTTTGGCTAAATTATGATAAAAAAAGCTTATAAAGCTAATCAAACTTATTCATGGATTTTAAACACAAAATGTGAAGAGCTGTTAAAGCCGATATATAGAAATATAATTGGATGTAAATCAGAAATACGAGAAAGTAATATTAAGACTGAATGAGGAAACATTTGCGAACATTCAGATCTATTAGACTGTAACAGCATCCCAAGGGAAATTAAGAAAAATAAATTGAGTCATTTAGAAACAAACTGGACAAAGCAGTGGAGAACATGCTGCAAGTGGTAACTCTACATTTAGATAATGACAGCATAAGCTAATACATTGGAACTTTATGATCAAATCAAGTTTGGTTAGGAGGAACTAACGTCGTTAAATCTGACTTTCACACTTAAAGCTAGGAACTTTCCATAATTACTACCTAAGTTTTCATCTCCTTTCTCACTGCTATCCTTGGTAAATTCCTGATGAATAAGCAATGTGAAGTAAATCATGAGGCAATCATGAAATAAATGTTTAATTAAAACTACTTATCTATCTGATATAGGTAAAAATAATTTGATATACTACACGCTTAAACACTGTAATATCAAAATGTTGATATTATATTTTCTAAGATGAAATTAGAATTTTAAATTCTAGATGGAACAGGATAAAGAATTAATAAGGGAAGACACTCATCATTCCTCTAACAAAGCAAAGTCGAAATCTGGCTTTGGGAAAAAAAAAATACAGGAAATATATACAGGAAAGATATTTTGTTAGGTAATTTCCATAGTAGTACTTGCAATTGATAAAGCTAAATTGATAAGCTAAATAAAAACTAAATTGATAAGCTAAATAAAAACCTATTAACTCATAAACCCTCTCTTTTAATGACATACAACAAGTGATTTTTCCTTAGAGTTAGATATTTAAAGCAGTTCTTTCCCATATCATATTTCTAAGTATACCTACTTCATGACTGGAGTTTGCAATCAAAATTCAGAAGATATCTCAGCTCCTTCTTCCTTTTGGTTTCTTATTGGTTAAGCACAGTCATTTCAGTTTTGTTTTTTTTTTTTTTTTTCTGAAGCACCACAAAATAAAAACATAACTTATGCAGTTGTTAGTATGATCCTTAACTCAGTATTTGCAATTACTAGTAACAGCCAACTACTTTAAAGCTAAAACTCGCAGTATTTACTGTAAGCACTATATAAGATTTATACTAGATTACATATCTATTACGCAAATAATCATTCCCGTAACTTGAGCCTTCAACAGTTGCCTAAAGGTGGACTTTCATGAAAGCATCCACATCCACCACTGGGTAGAAAAAAGAGTAACTGAGTCTGGAATCCCTCTTGTCCTGAAGGAGAAAGGTCCCATGCACATCTTAGTGGTTGCTTGTCTTTCTTAGAACCCAGAACCACATACATTCAAGGTTGTAATGGTGTTTGGATGGTGAAACAGAGGGAACAAACTTCCTAGAATAAATCTGGTATTCTGTGCACTGTCATTGCAAGATTCTCTGGGCAGGGAGGATGGGACCCTGAAGACAAGGTAAAGGGCTCTTCAAGACTTCTCAATCCTCTTTCCCTCATTATGTGGCCCACACATCTAGTGCTCTCCTTATAGAGAACTCTGCTGCTGCACCACAGTATGCAAGATCTGTCTCTGTGTTCTCTTCTGAAGAACCCATGCACTTTGTTTGGATATCCTTGCCTGTCAGAAGTGCAACCTGTCAGGGTCATATTCAGTCAAAAGGACAAGCAAAGGACAAGACTCTGCTGGCTGAAACAGGAACAAACAGGTTTGAGGAAGCAAGAAAACCACAAGAGAAGATGAGGATCAACCAGATTGGCCAAGAACAGAAGCAGCCAGGATTGGCCAAGACGCCTTAGAGATAACAGAAAAGAGCTGTGGCAGAGATGGGATGGTTGGGAGGATTCTGAGGGCATGGTGCGGACGCATGTGAGGAGATAAAATGGAAAGCTCGAATCTAGTAAAGTTGGCTATTTGTTCACCCCATGAATAGTCCCCTACAAGATTCTTTGGGCAGCTGTCGCCTCAGCAACCTATTTACAGGAAACTGAATCAAGGTCTTTATATCTCCCTGGTATACAGAAGGTTAAAAACATAGAATATCAAAGAACACAGTTAATTGATACTTTCATTTCTTAAAACAAAACTTGTGCATACATAAATACCAAACTTCAAGTACAAAGTGTTGAACTCAGTGTGAATAGTCAGCACAATCTTGTAAATCAAATCCACCTTTAAATCTCTATGAAATTTGATCTTTCGAGAGTATTCACAACAATAGTGCATTCAAGTGAGTATAAAAAGCTGAACAGCAAATATATGGATACAAACTCCTCTTTTCATGTTCTAAAAGTATAATTGCTGCTATGAAAGATTCTTTGTCAGGAGCTCGTTCTTCCTTATTAATGGAATAAGAAGAGATAGGAAAAAAGTATTACAGGATATACATTTCTTTACAAATATTAATGCAATTCCTAATGCAATCCTTTAAAAGAGGTAGATACTACTCAGGTCAAGCATTTTTTCATAGTATATAATCACACCTCTGCCTTTGTATGTTCTAAACATCATTGTGTTTTATTTGTGAGTGCTCTTGAAGCATTTTCTTCTTAAAGAGCAAGAAGGAACTTCATTTAAATGAAGACAGTTCAAGAGGAACTGTCCATACAAAGGTGGGCTTTCTTATTCTAATGTTCCTTCTAATAGCCTAAAGAATTCTGATCTACTTTGTGCCTCTGAGCCTCAGTTAGGAGAGGTCACATGAAAGGAATTATAAGCTACATGAGACAGTGTCAAGCCTCTTCAAAGTGCATTTGTAGTCTTGGATGACCCTCCAGGCATCCAAGAAACTAAAAATATGCTTTCTATCACTTTGTGTACAACTCATCAAGAATTTAGAATACTCCAAATACACATCAATTGCAATTAAAGTGAATCAAAACAACAAAAAAACTACAGAAACCCAAATTCCTGTTTAATAGATGGAAAATAAAAACACACAATGCAGATTCTTTGTTTGTAACATGGGATAGGCTTCTTTTCTAGAAACCAAAACATGTAACAAACATAATCATCCATTGAAAAAAGGCTCATAACTGAAGTAAAGATGAGGTCGAACTAGGGAATGTAAAGAACCATATCTGTATGAACTTCATTTGTATGAGTCACTAGAAAGGACATTCTGACTGGATATGAGAGAAAAAAAAAAAAAGAAAAAAATCATGGGAATGGTTAAGCATTGGAACAGATTTTTGGGAAAGCCTGTGGAACCTGAGCAACATCTTCCAGCTTTTAAAGGTTTGGATGGGAAGTTGGACTAGATGAGCTCCAGAGTTCTCTTTAATTCTAATTATTGCATGATCCTATGATTCTAATTGGGAAGGGATTAAAAAGAGCTGTAGAGGTTTGTGGGTTTTTTTTTTTTTTCTTTTTTTTTTTAACTTTTGTTTTCCAGAAGAAAAATAATGAATTCCTTAAGTAACTGTAATGTCTCAATAATATCTGATATTCAGGAAACACTGGAACAAAGTGGTGTAGTCCTTTGCTGCCAGGTGGCCTATGCTGGATAAACTGTAGTTTTTCTGGGACTACAGAGTCCACTTTAAAGCTTGCAGACTTTGTTGTATTGCCAGTCATTACAATATAGTAACCATAATTTTTATATATATATTTTTTTTAGAAAAAAAACCCCAGATTTTCATGAACATATATGATTATGATTTATGGAAATTAAAAAAAAAATGTTTCATATATGTTCACTGGCTGAGCTCTAAAGCTCACTTGTCATCATTATTCATGCAATAGGCAATTTTAACTTGCCACTGATAGTGAACAGAGCAGTTAAATGCCAACCAACTCTAGCTCTACCTTTAATATTAATGCAAAGGCTCTTCATCATGTCCATTATTCATGGAAGAGCTTCACAAGCAGAACTTCTCCAGGGAAAAACTGAGTGTATGGCAGAACTTCTAAATAATAGTTCATATTCTGGCAAATGTGGAACAAGTACATAATACTGAAATTTCATGTTAAGCAATGAGATTATGCTCTGCCCTGATTTTCTTCTTATGCATTTAACACAAGTCTGTTTGTAAGTATACATATACAAATATTTCTGAGCATAAGACTTCATGTCTACTTTGCAAAAATTCACAATGATCTGGGAATTAGCTATTATTTAATTGTGTTATAGAAAACATTTTGCATTGTAATCTAGGAAACATTTTTTTTTTTTTTTTCCACAGAGTCATCTTAAGAAATTGTACATGATTTCTTTAAGCCATTCATTTGCATACTGGAGACACTTCCAATTTTCTCTATATTTTTCAGCTAATCTGAAATGCAAGCTGTTGTTGCCTGTGCTCCTAAAAATTGGGAAATCAGGAGATATTTGTATAACAGGAGAATTTGCTCTCACTTTTGTCTTTAGGTAAAATATTTTCAACTGCTTAACTTTGAGGTACAAACAGAACCAAAAAAATAGATAATAGTGTATTGTGCTATGTCAAATAGAGTTTTTGGTTTTCCCTTTTTGCAAAGTAAGTACATATATCCTGCACTACCCTGTCTTTTCTTCCCTTTGACTTACTCTGTTATTATTGCATGTAGTATTCCTCAAAGTCATTTACAGAGACAAATCTTTGCAACAAAAATGTTTCTTTGGCTTACTTCCTTATTATTTTCAACCTTGAATGACTGAAACATGACAGAGCAGTTCAGCATCAGACAGAATGAACACAGTGTGCTGAAATGACATTTTGTAGCTACAAAATGAGTAGAAAAATAAATGGTCTTTTGTGTCAGCCTGTCCCTAGGTCTATTTTTTGTGTGTGTCAGGGGGACGATTTTACAGGAGATCCTGATTCCTTCAGACAGAGAATCTTAAAAAAAAAAAAAAGGGAAAAAAAAAAAAACCCACAACACTTCCACTGTTTTTAATTTCCATAAGATGTTCTCCATAATTGTTAAGGATGTCTTTAATCAGAACAGAAATGAAAAAAAAAATGGTTTTCAGGGACAGTGAAACTGAAGGCGTGCCCTTGTTAGAGGTGTACTTAAGGACTGTAACTTCATGCTTTGGTAGCCTGAATGTACAGCTTGTGCATTCAGAATGTGGTGCTACACCATATTCAGTCGGTATTTTTCTTATTTTATTTTCCATATGGCTTTATTTCAGGATCCTCTAGTATTCTATTTCTTCAATATAAATCTAGGAATTAATTTTCATATTTTAAAAAAAAAAAACCTGTCTAGGTTAATTTAGCTCAGATTCTATCTTGATTACATCATAAACTACTGATACCACTGAGGCAATTCTAATGCGCAGGAGAAAAGATTATAACATATTTTTCCTTTTTCTTTTTTTTTTTGTAAGTTCTGTCTAGAGCAATCCAACATAAATTTCTTTTAATTACCACTTTGTATGTAGCACAGAAATCACATCTGAAACAATTCTTAAAAATAAATTAACATCATATATCAGCTAGACAACTTGTTTCAGAAAATCTCATTTTATTTTTCTCATATATTTGGGTTGATTCTTCAACATGAAAATTAAAAAAAAAAAAAAAAAAATGACTGGCCAATGAATTTTCTGATAGAGTAAAAGAAAAAATAATAATAATCTCGGGGGTCTATGTGGTATAGGGAATCTTGGAATACTGTTTGATTTCTGAGAAACACCCTTTTACCTGTGGTATGTATACCCAATGTCTTGGTATTGGAGGATAATGCTGCCTAAGAAATAATACCTAGGCACTACTCTGAAAGAGGTATTTTGCATATCCTTTGATCCTTGACAGTCGAAAAATCATCAGATAGATAGAACTACATCTGCTTGTTCCCTGCTCGTTTTTTCCCCATTGCTTTTTTATAGAAACAAGGATGGCAGATATCTCTATTTCTGAGGAAAAAAACTACACAAATTAAGAACCAGGGGAATAACTGGAAAGAAGTGGTTCTTTCTTTTATTTACAAGTAAAAATTACAATACAGTCATTAAAAAGACTTGATTATCATGGTTTTGAAGTAAGCAACTACAGTATTTTATCTTGAAGAAAGTGGTGGCCAGTGATAGAACTAGGGGTGGCCAGTGATAGAACTAGAGGAAATGGCCACAAATTGAGGCACCAAAAGTTCCACAGGAACTTGAGAAAGAATTTCTTAACAGTGAGGGTGACAGAGCACTGGAACGGGCTGCCCAGAGAGGCTGTGGAGTCTCCTTCTCTGAAGATCTTCCAAACCTGCCTGGACATCACCCTCTGCCACATGCTCTAGGGGACCCTGCGTGTGCAGGGGGGTTGGACTAGATTACCTCTGGAGGCCTCTAGTTGGAGGCTTCCAACCTTAAGCATTCTATGATTCTATGAAAATCTGAGAAATCCCTTATACTGTTTTAGAAAGCTCTGTACTGCACAGAGAGATCTAGAAATCTTTACAAAATGCACATAGTGGATTAGTGGATAGTAATGCACATTATTAACTTGCTCATGGCATTTTTTGATGTTTTTTGTTATTCTGAATTCTTTAAAATGCAATTCCTTACACTGAGTGAGGTGTAGAATGTGAAAACTCATTCTATTTTAAGTCTATCAAAAATAACTCAGTGTGTGCCTGCCTACTTTGCTAAAGGTAGTTTTTCAGTTGCTTTCAGCTGTCACTCCAAAAATGGCACAAGCCTCTTGTCAAATCTCCAAATTCCATGTAGGCGCCAAAGCATTTTCCAGTATTTCAAAAATCAAAAATCACCTGAGTCTGACTCTAAATGCCGTTCATGCTTGGGATGAGAAGTGTTGTTCTCCATTCAGTTGTGGTTATATTGACTAGAGTAGGCACTCTAAATACCTATTTATCATTTTTAAGTAAACTGGAGAAATGCAAGTGATTGCATAACATAAATATAAGTAAAAAAAAGTAAAATGTCCATAAATGTATGGTTTCTTCACAGAGTTCAATGAAATTATCTTATAATTAGTACTGCATGATAACATTTTCAAAGGGAATAACAGTTACTCATTTGTTATAGTTTACCATAGTAGAAGGAAGATTAGGTTGGTGAATGGTGTAAGTGCATATAGAAGCACATCTCAATTTAGCAAATGTATGTTGCTAAATCAAACTTTCTCTAGAGAGTTCTTAAACTAAATGCATCACAAAATAGCTCTTCCAACTCTATTTCTCCATTGATATGGATTCAGAAAAGGCATGTTGCCTTTTAGCATTCTACTCATTAAAATAATTATACAGAAATAACATCTTCTTATCAGGTCAGAATGACCTTGATAAACAGTTCAAAACAATATTTCAGATGCTGAGTAGAACTGCAAAAGCGAATTCAAAACAAAAGTCTTTGTCCTCCATGTTTTGTACAGATATGTATTTCCGAAAGACTTATTTAATTAATATGCAAATTCACTTTTTAAATTATTTCTTCCTGAATTTTATCTTGCTTTTATCTTCACTATTAATATAATGATTTATCAAATAGATTCTAGTTAAACATTAAAGTGACAAAATCAAATTTAATTTACAATTTAAAAAAGTTATTATGTGCTAATTTAATTTAAATGAATTTTTAGATAAATATTGGAGGATATATTGATAACCTGCAACTTTGCAAACAGTCTAGACAGTCAATGATTCCTTTTTTTTTATATAGAATAACAGTTCTTTCCTACTCCTATATCCCTACACTCAGACACAAGTGTAATTCTCTGAAATAAATAGTACAGTGTTTCAGATTGTTTCTTAACCTTGTGTTTATTTAGAGATTAATACTTTCTTCTATACTTTAAACTGCTTAAAACGCAAGAACAGAAGAGTTCTCAACTCTTCTATACATGTATCTAGTGTCATTTTAGGATACACTTACTAAAGATCCTTTGATGTTGCAAATCAGATATAATGCCTGGAAATGGATAGGATGGAATGGAATAGGATAGGGTAGGGTAGGATGGGATAGGATAGGATAGGATAGGATAGGATAGGATAGGATAGGATAGGATAGGATAGGATAGGATAGGATAGGATAGGATAGGATAGGATAAATAACAATGAAAACAAGGACAGTTGCAGCAACAGAAACTGAAATCACAAAATGAAGAGTTTTAAACATAAATGACACCCACTTTGCAAGTCATTTATTATGTTTTCCAGTCTGACATAACTCAGCTGTTAAGATTTAAGTAGTTACCCCAATGAAGTTCAGTAAGACCAAAATTAATCAGAGGGACAAGCATGAGTCATTAGAAGTAGAAAGAGAGAGAATGACAAATCCACAATTTAAACTAAAACTTTTAGGGGCAAAGGGTTAAAGCAGAGAGTTAGAAATGTGCCACATGCCTATGATTCACTGTGTGACTTCAGCAAAATTCCTAGATGTTCTCCGTTTACTCAGATATCTCCATAAATTCTGATATCATTTTAAAAAAAAGTCTATGTTATCTTCTGACATTTTTTAGTCACCCTTTATTTTCTAAATGAATCTGGAACTGTACATTTTTATGCTGCTTATTGAAATTATCTAGCCAGGGATTATTAATTGCCCAGCATATTTACATCTCTTTCATTGACACTGTGATACCTATTTTATAAAAGAATGGAAAAGTTTTTTCTTGTTTGTTTGTTTGGTTTTCCTAGAAGAAGCTAAGTGATTAACAAATATTACAAATTAATATTTAAATTGGTTATAATTTGATGACACGAAAAACAAGCATTCCCTAGGGATAATAGCTATTGCCTCTGAATGAATGACTAACTTAACAAGTACTTCAACACTGATGATGAAAGTAATGCATAGTATCTTACTGCTATGGCTGAGTTATGGCGGGTTTGAAAACATATTTGTAATGCTTAAATATAGACAACTCAATGCAACTTTCTTTTTGCATTGCCTCCTGCTGTGCAAAAATAATCAGTAGATTATTCCATCTGGTAGTTTTAAATATCAGATCCTGATATATTCTGAAGTGACCTCCTCCTTAACAAAAGTCTTGAGACAGATGCAACTTTTTTAGTGAATACATTTTTGGTGGAAAAACTAAAGCAGATTTTAGGAGGATTCCCCAAAGCATTTTTTTTTATTATTATTGTTAAAACATCAATTATCTTATTAATTAAAGAAGTTCATCTTATTCCACGTTTAAATTTACAAGTAAATTCATTCTATTGCTTGGAATCTTTGGGAGTAAATTCATTCTATTGCTCGGGGGAGGTGCCGGAGGACTGGAGGAAAGCCAATGTCACCCCGGTCTTCAAAAAAGGCAAGAAGGAGGAGCCGGGGAACTACAGGCCGGTGAGCCTGACCTCTGTCCCTGGGAAGGTGATGGAGCAGGTCATCCTGACTGCTGTTTCCAGGCACATGAAGGAGAAGAAGGTGCTCAGGAGTAGCTAGCATGGGTTCACCAAGGGGAGATCATGCTTGACTAACCTGATAGCTTTCTACGATGGGGTGACTAGATGGATAGATGAGGGCAGAGCGGTGGATGTCATCTATCTGGACTTCAGTAAGGCTTTTGACACCGTCCCTCACGGCATCCTCCTGGGCAAGCTCCAGAAGAGTGGGTTAGATGAGTGGGCAGTGAGGTGGATTAGGAACTGGCTGAATGACAGGGCCCAGAGAGTAGTAATCAGCGGTGCCAAGTCCAGCTGGAGGCCTGTGGTTATTGGTGTCCCCCAGGGGTCAGTCCTTGGTCCGGTCCTGTTCAATTTATTCATTAACGACCTAGATGAAGGGATGGAGTGCTCCCTCAGCACGTTTGCTGATGATACTAAGCTGGGAGGAATAGCTGACAGCCCTGAGGGCTGCGCTGCAATCCAGAGGGACCTGGACAGACTGGACAGCTGGGCGGCGAGTAACCTCATGAAGTTCAACAAGGGCAAGTGTAGGGTCCTGCAGCTGGGCAGGAATAACCCTAGACACGCCTACAGGCTGGGGACTGACCTCCTGGAGAGCAGCCCCGCAGAGAGGGACCTGGGCGTCATGGTGGACGACAAGTTGACTATGAGGCAGCAGTGTGCCCTCGTGGCCAAGAAGGCCAATGGGATCTTGGGGTGCATTAAGCAGAGCATCTCCAGCAGGTCGAGGGAGGTGATTCTGCCCCTTTACTCAGCCCTGGTGCGGCCGCACCTCGAGTACTGTGTGCAGTTCGGGGCTCCCCAGTGCAGGAGGGACGTGGAGCTGCTGGAGAGAGTCCAGCGCAGGGCCACAAAGATGATTAGGGGTCTGGAACATCTGCCCTATCAGGAAAGGCTGAGAGAGCTGGGCCTCTTCAGCCTGGAGAAGAGAAGACTGAGAGGGGATCTGATCAATGTATATAAATATCTCAAGAAAGGGAGTGAGGAGGAGGGGGCTGGCCTCTTCTCAGTGGTGGCCAGTGATAGAACTAGGGGAAACGACCACAAATTGAGACACCAAAAGTTCCACAGGAACTTGAGGAAGAATTTCTTAACGGTGAGGGTGACAGAGCACTGGAACAGGCTGCCCAGAGAGGTGGTGGAGTCTCCTTCTCTGGAGATCTTCAAAACCCGCCTGGACACCACCCTGTGCCACATGCTCTAGGGGACACTGCGTGTGCAGGGGGGTTGGACTAGATGACCTCTACAGGTCCCTTCCAACCCTAGCCATTCTATGATTCTATCTCCTGGGGAGATTTAGTAACTGCATGAGTTTCCCCACTCTGTTATTACAATAAGACATACATATATATATATATTTTAAAACAAACAAACAAGCCCTCTGTTTGAACCTCTTTCTTGCATTTGAGTCCATACTACTATATTAAGGAAACAGTGATGAACCCCAATAGAAAAATCAACTACTATTAAGATGCATGTAATACAATAGTCCAATGTATATACATACAAGAAGCAAGATAAAACTGCCCCACACAACTCCATGCTTCTATTCCTACAATTTCCAGAACTGATTCTTTTATTTCAAGTCTCCATTATGGCCAGTTCTCACTTACCTGCTACAATTTCTTTCACTATTCCCAGGCAGAGTCTGTATTTCTTGCAGTCTTTATTTCTATTTGATCTACACCTGAAACTAGTTGTTTTCTTAGACTAATCCTCTTCCATGATATTCATACTTAAATAGACAAACATCTTTTCTGGAGTTTGAAAAGTAAATGGTAACTAGTACCTTTCTAAGGTTTTATTTTTCTTTTATCCTTTTCCTTGCTCATACTCCTCCTTGCACAGACAAAAGGAGGCATAAAGGTTATATATCAGAAAGAAGAGGGTAATTCACCACTCACCATTTTGAAATATTTCTTCTGAGGATTTGGAGATTCAGTTTTCAATAGTTTCAGTATTTCCCAGCAAGAGAGTTACAAAATTCACTATTATGTGTATAGAAATAAATAATAGATACCAAATAAATAAGAGATACCATAGCAAATAAAATATAGAAGAGTGACAGTGTTCAAAGAGGAACAAGATGGTTACACAGAGAAGGTCAGGGTGTGTGTGTGAAAGTTCTCATGATGTTATAGTTATGGTGGCTTTACATGAGCACAAGGCTGCATATGAAAGAAGACAATCGGAGTCTCAGCATGAGAGTTTCAAAATATCCAAATATAAAAGTCAAATTATGGTTAAGACTTCTAAAACCATTTTTACACTCATTAAACTCAAAAAGGGTCCTTTTTAATAATAAGATTTTGCAGCTATTTAATCACTGATCATTTTGCCAGCTTTAATTAATTCCAATTTTAAAAGATGAAGTTCTGAATACGCATGGAAGAATTGCAAATGAGGCTTAGCTTAGCTTGGTTTACAGCAATAGCTTACTTGTCAGTGGTAATAGAGAAAAAACCCTCTCTCAGAAAATTTAAAAGGTACTGCAAGATGAAGGCATGATCAAAAGCTAGGTTATTTGCTCTCTCCAAAGATATCATGCCCAGAGGTATCATTATTCATCTTTGAGAATACTATGGAAATCCCAGATGCCAAGACTTCTCTTTATTTTGAACTTCCTCTTAGATACTGAAAAAAAATTATTAAAAAAGCAAGTAAACAAACCAGTGATAGAACACTGTATGTGATGCTATGCCACACGTCTGTGACATGAGTAGTATTATCATCCTGCCCACATGATGGCTGTAATGCTTTACTGGATTTGATATCTTTTATAGCCCTGTGTGACAAAGAGGGCATGCATTTTTCTCAGAGGGAATGTATGACAATAAAACTACTGCCTATAGCTTCTCAGCATAAAAATAAAATATTTTATCAGCTGACCAGCTTGGTAGTCAGGGAAAAACTTCATAGTTGTACAGAGTAATTTCTACAGCTAACATATACTGCGTCTTCCATAAATAAATAAATAAATAAATAAATAAATAAATAATCTACATATGTATCTCCAGACTCCATGCGGATGAAGGGCAAAATCTCCTTCTCTAACTGAGCTCTATATGGATCGTGACATTGATGTAATTGTGTTCCAGGAAAAGCAAGCTTAGGACTTTTCCAATGCCTATTTTCTTTTAACATATTGGGTTTTTTTTCTTTAAGAATAAAGTTTCTTTGCCTTCAGATTACAAAAATAGCTTAGTTAAAAGCATTCTGAGCTTTCTGAGTCTCTGAATACAGAAACTTCCCATGACCTGTGAATGTCCATCTTTTACCAGAATGTAATTTTGAAATCAACCATAATGGGAAATTACATTTCTCTGTCTCAAAACAAGAAACAAATTACTGTACACTGCATGAGCAGAATTTAAATTAATGGATGAAAGGATACATAATAGGACTTTATACCCGAAGAAATCAAATCTTATCTTGTATATGCACTTACTATTGCTGTCTTTATTGTGTTAGTTTTAGTATTGCATATATCCTCTCAGAATGTAAGGTAGTTCCTGAGAGAATGAGATGATGAGAGATGATTTATACTATGGAGTTCAGAAACTAATTTCTATAGATTAAAATTACTTAACATAATAAATATGTGAAGATAACCACGTAGAATTATAGCTGTTTTTTTTTTTTTTTCTCAGACAGTAGAAGTTTAGTATTTTAAAGAGAGATTTTTATTCTCCTTATTTCTGATACCCACAGCTGTATTCAAAAGCCCCAAATTTTCCTTCTTCCTTCAGATTCCTGAGGGATTTTATCCCACTAAGAGTATTGTAACCTAACAATGGAGACACATAAGCAAAGATTCTGAAATATGCTTAATTCCATTTCCAGCACTGTTTCAAGAGCTGAGCTTTGCTGTCAGTTGAGCATAGAGACGAAAAGCAACATCCTAGTTTCTAGCTCTTGTCTGGGCACAGTATGTCTGGAATTCTGTTTTTACATGTGGGAGGAGAAAATGATGCCGAGCTTCAAACAGACGTCACACATTCTTTCTTGTGTAGCAAATTAATTGCCCCTGATGGCATAAGGGAATACTGAATAAACAAATCCAGACTTGGATTTTCTACCTTTTTTTTTCTAATGAATTGCTCCTAAAGGAGTATGTCTGCTGTAGGGAGTATAACTTTGCAAGGTATAGAGATAAATAAAATGAGCAGTGAGACATGTCTTAGAAACAGCGAGAAGAATGCTGGGAGATAAATCTTGTTAAATATGTTATTTTTATATATATATATTTATATATATATATATATATCATGAGGACGGGGTTTAAAGATCTGATAGAACAAGAGAGTACAGAAAATATGCACACTTTTTTTCTCCATTTATTTCTTTATTTGCACTAGTGCAGACTTTCTGAGACTGAATATTGTATCACTTTATTTACTGGAAATGAAGTAGTTGCAATATCTGGCATATGTGAAATGGAGTTAGTTTTTTTGGTTTGTTTATTTTGTGTTGTTTTCTCTAGAATGTAAGACTATAGCCTTTTGTGGGCTGGAAGTGGTTACATCACGTTAATGTCTATTAGCATGAAAAAAAGTAACAAATATAGGAATCTATTTCACAGCTGACAATAGTAACTTTGTAGATGACTGACCTGAAAGGTGACTATTATGTCCTCTCACTAGTCTTTAACAGTCAAGAAAGTACTCTATAAGTTATTTATGTCATTTTTTACAGTTCCTTCCTCTCGCAATCCTGGGATGCCTTAGGCCTTCCTGTGATATTCATTTGGCAAAATGACACTGCCTAATTTCTACAACCATTCATAACACTGTCAAAATGCATTAATTTTTAAACTGCTTCCTACCCAAGACACATCAGTAATTAAAGTTATCCTATGTAAGGGATCTTGATTTAAGCCAAAATTTCTCCCTCTGTTAACCGTTGGTTTATTTTTCTCAGAGGGACACAGGAGAAAGAGCTTGACACAAAGTCTCTCCATCCTAAAAAGAACTGCACTTTGCTTTAACTGATATGCTAATCTTCTTAGCAGCACCTTTATAGTTTGAATCCAGACCCAAAGGTTCAGAGTTCCCAGTATGAAGCTGGTGCTTTGCTCTTTGGTTCAGAAAACAGGGTACAACTGTGAAAGACAGATGCATCCAGAGTCAGAATAACAGTAACCTAGAGGATTTCAATTCATACTGGTTCTACCAGATCCCCACAGAGAGCTGAGGGCAATTTAAAATGAGGGCATTAACAAGTAATTGACAACAATTACATTTTACTACCTTGTATTATTATTGGGGGGAATGGAACTTGGACTAAATAAATTGAATCTAATCACGATAATAGCAGGTTTTATTCAGAATTAATATGAAAGCAATTGGATATTATTAGAAAACAATTACTCTAAACAACAGGTCAAACAATAGGTTGGTGGAAGAATAAAAATAATTTTAAATTTTTTGATAACTAAGGTGAGGCATGAGGAACTGATTGTGCTAGCCTCTGTGTGAAAGACAAAGGTCAAACAAAAGAGCAAAGATTAGGAAACAGAAATAGGAGATATGTAACAGAATGGAAAAAGAACAAAAATTAGATTTGTGAGCAAAGTGGATAATTTTTTATTTATTTTTCTTTTTTTTTTAAATGAGCTAATTAGCATACTCTTCATTAAAAACCCTGGTTTCAAAAATTCTTACCTTTACTGTTAGCTATGCTTTCTTTCTTTTTGTTTCCTTGTTTTTCCTCACTCATAATATTCATGGAGGCAGAGTTCTGGCTAGCTGTACCAATAAATCAGTAATAGTGTTATTTCTACAAGTAGGGAAAGCGCATGTAAAACATAACTGTAAAACATTATGTATTAAGACTAAATTAAAATCTATAAAATATATTTTAAAATCTAGCACAGGTAGAGGACTAGGTAAAGATGTTATTTATTTTATTAATTTATTCACTTTTATTATTACTAATAATAATATTGAGAATTGCAATTTTAAATCTATTTTAACACAATATAGCCCAAACTCTGTTCTGCAGATATGTCCATTAAAGGGTAATTCCTCATTACAAACCTCTCCAGTGAAATGTAACCAGCCCTCTGGCATATTTCAGTTAGCCTTTGCCTTGATTTTGGGATATTACACTTGTATTTTAGAGAATTAACTTTTTTGTGATAATTGTCTGCAATTCTTCAACTAGGTCTATCATAGAGTGCTATACTGGAATGAAAAATAAGGCTATGAAATGAAGATTTTCTTCTATTCTTCTGTGTAGGACTTCTACTAGAGCATCTCTTGGTCTTCTAGTTTCTGAAATACTTGGTTGACTTGTATTATTTGCTGTATTTCTGAGTTTAAGTACTGACTTATAAACAGATGTCTAACACCTTTTCACATTTATCTTTCATAAAACCCCTTAGAGATCACTAAAATTAAAAAAAAATAATGACACAGGAACCTCTGTGGTTGCTGTTTGGCAGCTCTCTTGGATGACACACTTCTGGAGAGGCTATCTGCAGGCTGGCTGTTTTCTTTGGAAAGATGACACATGTTATTCTGAGCTGGTTAACAGCTAGAGAATCCATTCAGGATCCATTCAGGAATTCAGGAGAGGAATATAAGCTCCCCGGTTTGTGCTCGTAGCAAGCATCATTCAAAGTGGTACTCTGAATGTAAAGTAAAAATGTATCTATATGTATACTTGTGTCAAAAGAAGGAACACTGGTTCCCCTCATCACTCCGGCTTTCACTTACCCAAACAGCAATGTAGACAAGACATGGATGACAGAGCAAGACCAGGATAAATAAATCTATTGCTGAAAAAATAGTGTAATTTTTAGTGAAATATTAATATAACTTGTTACTACTTAGAGTGTTCTAGTATGTATTTACCTAAAGCATGATATATGAGACACAAATGGGCATTGGAAGAAGTACATGCTTGTTATTATTAATTATTAATGCTTGTTACATGCTTGTTATTATTAATAACAACTGTTATTATTAATTGATAGCAGTGCTAATGGACATTTTAAAAATATATGAGGAAATTATTTTGCTTCAAATTCACTTATACCTTAGTATATCTTATATCAGATCTTTGCCAGGAACACTAATTACTCCAGAACACAAATGGGAAATAATGACAGTCACAGTAACTTTTAGCTTTTCTTTTTTTTTTTTTTTCAAACTTTTGAGAAAGTCAGATTTATATAGGAAACAGAAGATCAGCACACATCTGCATATGCAAGGTATCTCAAAATCTAAATAGAATTTATTCTTAGTTAAATAAATTTTTATCAAGGGAAAACTATTTGTTCATAAGGATTAACTATGGGAAAAAAATGCTAAACTTAAAGTTTGGTTTATGGACAAATGAGACATTTCACATATAAAACCAAAGCTTTTGTTTAGTATCAAGTTAAATCAAGAATAGTTAGTCTAGATGCAATTATTACAGAAAAATAAAAAATAATATGTATGATATAATCATGTTTTGCTATATAGAATGCTTCCATTGAGCAAAAGTCTCAATAATAGTAATACAATTAAAAGTGTCACATTTGTCTTACTTTTATCTCTTTTTCTTGAGGTTATGCTTACCTCTCCATCTCTCCTCTGGAAGAACAGTCTTCATGTTGGCACTTTCTTCTTCCTCACAATATTTGGTGCCATTTCTGCAGTTTGCTATCATGATTTTATATCTTTATTTTCCCTTTGGTGGCCTGAAACTATTCAGGACATCTGTATGTCCTAAATCTGATGCATTTTACATATGTTGGATATCGTTTCTTTGTTCTCTTTGCTACTCCATAAACAAATTTTGCCCAGTTCAAGACATTCAGCTGCATTTCCTTAGCACTGATAAACTGCATCCCTTCTCTTATCACAAAGATCTCTGCTCCTCTGCGATTCATCCTCTGTCACCACTTCTCAGGGCCCTGCTCATGGACCAGGTCTGTATTTCTCTATCGTAGAGTTGTAAATAGCACACTCTACAAAAATAATTGCTTGTTACTACTATCTATACAAAATTATTGTTGTGCCACACAAAGATAAACAAAAGTAGCACATTGCTTAGAAACATATATGGAAGGTTGAACTGTTAATTCTGGTGACTTTAGGTACCCGTACTACTGCCAGGTACGCCAAAAATGTTTAGGGTAAAAAAAGAGAAATCTAAATCTATTTTTCATCAGAGTTTTAAAAGAAAATTTGATTAGGTCGAAGATAGTGACTTTTTGTCTAGGTGCAGGGTGGTCAAGGACTGCTGATCTGTCAGATGTGATTAATAAGGAAATAGTCATGCATCAATAATTTGATTAATTATCACAGGGAAATGACAATGAGACCTGACAACAGCAAAGTGGTATACATAATTGATTTAGACTTCAGTACATCTCATTGTGCATTTCAATGCCTAAAATAATGTGGAATAAAACATTAGGATATTTTGGGGGAAAATCTTAACTGGGTAAGCAAGCTTAGGTCAGACTGTAATAGAAATTATATACAGATAGAGTAGGAAGAAGGCATAGGTCCTCTGCAACTGTTACTGACACAAGGTCACACTACATGGTATAGCAAACAAATAATGAAGAT
>PTEX01000025.1:84353-154353 GCA_003342815.1 Eudromia elegans | reverse complement strand
CTATTTCATTTAAATGTTCCTTAACATGATCCCTATCCACTGAGAGTAAGTCATCCTTGCTCCAGATTGAATGTTTTTCACTGAAGACGTTTGTGCCACATCCCATCTGCACTGATCACATAATTAATGTAGGAGTAGTTGTTTACAATTTTTCTTCTAGTGACAGTGTCTTTTAAAAGGCAGACTGTCCTAATCTTTCCTGTCTAGGCAAATTACATATACAAGTAAAAGTGGCTTTACTCAGATTTAATAGACACAAAGTACCAAAAGGTTAAGATATTTGCAAGCATTTAAAATTTTTGAAGTAGATGGCTTTCTGTTGTACATTTTCTGACTTTTTTTTTTGATAGAAGATACCCAGAATATTATTCTTCCATTTTCCATGCGCAGAAGTCCAGTCACAAGAGATATAGATTTTCTCAATCCAGCAGAAAGAGAAAGAATATCTGAAGGACAAATAAACATATTTTGCATTTATTTGCAATCAGTTACAGAGATATTGTTTAAAGACAATGTCTTCTCATTCTGTAGACTCAGGTAGAACTCAGAAATTCATTTTAAGACCTTTGCACTGCTCCTTAGGCAGAAAGTGAATATTAAAAAAATATATATTAAAAATTAGTTAGAAAAACAAGAATAGTAACAACTATGATGAATTCTGTATCTATTCATTCTTCTGTGATGTAACTGAACGGTAAAGTATGCTTTACTTTGTTTCTTGATGTCTTTGTTTCTTTATGGTGTTGGAGCTCAGGGAAAAACAGAATTTCAAATATCTCTCTAAACATTACATATGTTTCCATAAATATAAAAGTAGATTTAGATTTACAGATATCTACATATTCAGACATCTTTGAAGATATGAATCTAGTTTTCCAGGTTTTAGAAGCATAGCAAACATCTGTATGCATATATTTTTAAATAACTGAAAGCTTCACTAGTATATACCAAACTCTCATGTTCTAAAAAGCTTTGGGACATAATGACTGAGTATCACTTTGGAATGACTAAAATTCAAGGTTACCTCAGAGAAAATTACTCTAATTAATTAATTAAGTCATTTAATTTAATTAATTAACAGCCTTGAGTGAGGTAGATATTTGGTGCCTTTCTACACGTGCAACATGTCATAATGCAAGCACTTCTGATGTGTGTGCTTAAGCCTGGCAATTTCACTGTTGTTTCTCAAACTTACTATGTTTTGAATAACAGAAATAGAAAGATGATTAGACAAGTCCATGAAAATGCTGAATGAAAGGGAAATAGTTCTGCACTGAATATGCTCTAAATCTAACCTGATTACAAGGTACAGAGGAAGAAAGTAGTGTTATGATTTGTGGAACTAGAAACAGACAAAAGCTGCTTGCTCAGTCTCACAGAAGTGAAAATTGTCCTAACAACGTAAAAGCACAAAAGTGCTGCTCTGATCATATGTTTATAAGCATTAGAAAGTAAATTTAAGAATGTTTTATATAATAGTATCAGTGTTTCTCCTTCTACTAGAATATTCATATAATCCAATTCTAACAAATTACATTCACTTCGACGAAAAGGTAGATTAAGGCAAAGTTATAAATTGTGACTCAGACTGTTTAAAAGTTACGAGTAAAAAAGAATTTTGAAGTATTGATTTGTGAAGCAAAGAATGGAACTACAAATTCATATTCTGTCTTTGAATTAAATAAATTCTCTCATTTAATTAACTCTTCCTATTAAAATGAAGGTCATATGCCTGCTATTGCGTTGAATGTGTAAGAAGGCATTTTACCCATAAGAGTTGTCATGCAAAGATATTGTCACAGTTAGCATATAATCAGTTTCCAGATATAATTTAATCACCATTTCATGAATTTCTTCAGCATCATATCAATATTCTCTCCTTTAAAATAAATATTCATTTGCAAAATTGTATGAATCAAACCTGAAAAAAATGTTCAATAAGACACCACAGAAACTCCCCTATTAATATAACCGTACTGAACAAACAAATCACATGTTTCTTGCAAGAACACTAAGGGAAACAACTAAACTATAGATACAAATTCAAAAGATATACAAGTGGACTTCCTAAAGGAAGTAAAAGAAAATATTCAGAAGAAAGAGCTATTCTAGACAAATTAAGTATTTCTTGATTCAAAGTCTGCTCAGTGAAGCTGAGGATTTGTAAGGGTATTTTCAAGCTAAATGCAATAGATTTGAATTCAGCGCCAGTCAATCTGGGTAATTTTGAAGTGAAATTATGATTTTTAGATTTCAAATGGTTTTACAGATTACTTGGAAATTATTTTGTGAAAAGTTTTGTCATCTGTGTGGTTTTTTTTTCCTTTTTTCTTTTTTGCTATTAAAGTGAGCTACAGCTGACTTCCAATGAAATGTGACACAACACATATGTCTTAGATAAGGCAACAAAATCACTGTATACATCCTATCTAAGCTAATATGATCCTTTGCAGAACACTCTTTGAGTTAAGGTCAGAAAACAACAGATTTCCCATTGATTCCTACACAGGCAAAATTTGCTTCCTTTTTTCCTACCTTTTTTCTCTAATGATAACCTTACAAAGGACAGCTGGTAAGAGAAGTGTAAAAAAACACGCAATATGTTATTTGCAAGTGAAGTAAGAAAAATTGATATTCACAAATGTAGTATCACATGCAAATAACAGAGAGAGACATGAGAGTAGTATAGGTGTGGTTAAAGTTGAATTCTTCTTTGGAAATTGTATAAGGTGCAACTGGGCTACTATAAGAAAGCAAAACAAACAAACAAAATATTTATCCAGGCATTTTCTTTCAAAGAGTTATCAAAAAAAAGACATATGCTAATATTTATGACAATGCAAGCTAAAACATAATGAAGATAGTTAAAATAGATCTTTTTTTCTTCTAAGTAGGAAGAAAGGAACGTGCAGTTATATAAAGAGGCGCCAAAACTAATGCTGCTATTTCAATTCCAGAACCTTTAATTTTCAGCTGTTTTGTAAAATACAGAGCAAACTTAATTGCAAATACGAATACAATTTTCCTATTGTTAAAAACCTTACAAAAGAATATAGTTACATTATTTGTTACAATGAGTCTTTTCATTGTATCCAACCTCTCCTATTATGAACTTGTACAAAATCATTTAACTCAGTAGAGATTTACTCATAGTTATTATTTATGAAAGCAGTCTTCTTTCATACTTTTAAATTGCTCTAGCTTTTATATGTGAGTTAAGACAAATTTGCAGTATCAGCCCACTGTCTTTTAATAATTAAATTTGAAGAAGAATCATGAATTCATATGAATTCAATCTGTAGTTGAACTTAGTGTACATTTTTATCACAGTTTTTAGAAACCTTTGAAAGAACAGAGTATCTGTCATACTGAAATATGCAATATCTACCTATTACTTTAAAAAAAATATTGTGAAGTAACTATACTATGAATATATATATAAATTTTTATATATATATTTTCACAGTATAGTTACTTTACAGTAACTTTTTTATGAAGCAGCTATATTACAAAAAATATATATAACATATACATAAAATATAATATGTGTATATGTGTGTATATATGTGTACATATACATATCTATATATATGCATATATATGTAATATATATTTTTAGTAGTTAAAAACTACACTATGAAAAAATACATGTACTATATAGTACATATATGTAAATGCATATGTAATATATATATTTTTCATAATATAGTTACTTCACAGTAACTTGTTTATATCTATAGACTATGCCTATACTATGGCATAAATGATATTCGAAATCTCTGAAATACCTTGGAATAACCTTATACATATATATGCATATGTATGTATGTGTGTGTATATATATATGCTTATCATGGAATCATAGAATCATTAAGGTTGGAAGGGAACTCTAGAGGTCATTTAGTCCAACCCCCCTGCACACGCAGGGTCGCCTGGAGCTTGTTACATAGGATTATGTACAAGCAGGTCTTGAAGATCTCCAGAGAAGGAGATTCCACAGCCTCTCTTGGCAACCTGTTCCAGTGCTCTGTCACCCTCGCTGTCAAGAATTTTTCCTTAAGTTCCTGTGGAACTTTTGATGCTTCAGTTTGTGGCTGTTTCATCTCAATGGATGGCCTGGAATGGCCTGGAAAAGAGGCCAGCACTATTCTCCTCACTCCTTCCCTTGAGGTGCTTATAGACACTGGTAGGTCCCCTCTCAGCCTTCTCTTTTTCAGGCTGAACAGCTTCCTAAATTTTAGCTCATAGGGCAGGTGTTCCAGGCCTCTGTTCATCCTTGCAGCCTTGCGCTGGACTCTCTCCAGTAGCGCCACACCCCTCTTGTACTAGGGAGCCCAAAACTGCACACAGTACTTGAGGTGCGGCGTCGCTGGGGCTGAGTAGAGGGACAGAATCACGTCCCTTGACCTGCTGAAGATGCACCCCAGGATCCCACAAGGGCACGCCGCAGCCCGATGATCAACTTGTTGTCCATCACTACACCGAGATTCTTTCCTGCAGAGTAGCTCTCCAGCAGGTCAGACCATAATCTCTACTGGTGTGTGGGGTTATTTCTCCCCAGATGCAGAACCCTGCACTTGCTCTTGTTGAATTGCATGAGGTTTCTCACCGCCCAGTTGTCCAATACACATATATAGTATGTATATCTATATACAAACACATATGTATATATGTATATCTAGATAATTTCTAACTCACTGGTTTGTCAAAACATTTTCAGCCAAGAATTGCTTTCATTCATATATATAAATGTACGTGCGTGTGTGTGTGTATAAAAAATATATTTGAAAGCAAAGATATCAAAGTTTTATATATATGTGTATAACTTTTGTATGTGACTATACATGTATGTATGCAAGTGTGACAAGGAAAGTGTTCTAATTTATTTTTTACTCCTGCTGCCACTGATCAAACCCTTCAGGTGGACACATCCAATTATTCTTCAAGCAGTTCTCTTCAGGGACTGTATTTTTTGATCTTTTATAGGAGCACCTTTCCATTCCAGTGCCCCTGCCCATATCATCCCTGGATTATTTTCAACATCAAAGGAGGCCTTTCTTACCTCTGAACAGACGTCTTGCTACAGTCATTACAAAAGAGAGACAGAAATCAGAGAAAGTACTAATTATATATGATGTCAACCTCTATTGTGCACAGTATGTTTACTAATGCTTGCTAAAAGAGTACCAACTAAACTTACAAAATTTTAGTTTGTCAAAACCTTTTCAGCTAAGAATTACTGTGAAAACAAAGAAATCTATCAATACTATTCCATGTTTAACCATCACTAATATTTATTTTCTACTCAAGCAGTCTTTATCATTAGGGAGGATATATACATGTGTGTATATATACACATATATATATATTTACATATAAATTATAAAGGAATATTAGGAGTAGATAAAAAGTACAGTAGTCTTAGGGAGTGATTTCTAAGGGAACAAATATCGGTGTTATACTCTCATTGCATTAATTTACGAAGACTGCAAAACAAAAATAATCAAGCTTTACTACCTAACCTCTGGGTATATTGAATACTCTGAATAAACTTACTTGTTATATTTATACCTTGATTAAAAGCTAACAAAAAATTCCATTAAAGAAGGGGAAAAAAAGTAAATTCCAAGAGCCTCTTCTCAAAATTAAATACTCTCATCACAGTTTGAATAAAACTATATGGAGTTATCTAATTAACTGTTGTCAGAACACTCCTTTCAGAAAGCTTAGAATTCACTCATTTTTAATCAGTTTCACTTAAGAATTTTGCCTGCTTCTCCTAGTAAGATACTACTAGAGCAGCCTTTGTAGATATGCTCATTTTAACTCTTCTAAATCTCTCACCTAAGTATCAATAGAATATTATAACATGAAAGTTGATCACTTTCACTTGGAAGAAACACCAGATGATTGATCAAGTAATCTTTTAGCTCTTTAAAATATGGACTTCTTAATAAACAGTCTTTCTCTGTGAATACCAAAGTTAGTATAAAACCAATACAAGATTACTATCCTTTCAATTTTACGCTGGACATCAGAATTCTGATAATTTTTGTAGTCCTCTCCAGTTAAGAATATGGTAGATAGTTCTCAAATCTCTGGCATGATAACAAAAACCATGAAATAGTAAGTAAGTAAAAAGCTTAAGCCAGAGAAAAGAAATTAAACAAAACTAGGAACTTTATTTAGCTAATTTAGTTATTGAAAAGCATTTTTGTCTTTCTTAGCTATTTTGTAATCATTTTTTTTCCACAGTGATGAAATAAAGCATTGAAATAAGGCATCCATAATTGCAAAAAAGTTCTTTTTTTAAAGAATGATATGCTTAATAATAATAATATTATTATTCCTATTATTTATTAGTTGGCACTGCTGCTTAGTTTTTTTTTTTTTTTTTTTACAATTATTTCAGCTAATAAATGCTTGCTAAAGTTTGTTCCTTATTTTCATTCTGGTAGGATAGGTCACAGTTTCTCAGAAGATATTATCTATCTGTAATTAAAGAGAGTTAAGTTTGCATATTCAATTGGACAAGGGCAACATTTATATCACTCTTTTATTGAATGAGCTGCTTGAGTCTGCTTTTGTTGTATGGTCAGTAATGCTAAATGGGAGAGCACTGTTTTCAGCATAAAAGCAGAACGACTTTCATGCCTTTACAGAAGATAATGAGGTATTTTTCACATCAAATATCTTCACTGATGTCAACAAAGACTTACTTAAATTTCATAGCATCTGACTTTATTATTTGATGAAATTTATTTATTTATTTATTTATTTATTTATGTGAAGTAGAATATTAGAAACCTTGTGGGAGCATTCAAATTGTTTTGTTTGGCTCTATTTGCATCCTGGTGAGAATGGGCTTATGTGTACACTGCTGGATTGCCTATACTGGCAATATGTTGACTTTATGTGTTGCAAAATACATAGGTGCCACTTGAAATCTCAGATACGACTACCGGAATCCTGGAATAAATTGTAATGTAACATGCAGTTTTCTGAAGACTGATAGGGATTTGCAGAAGTGGCAAAAGTGAAATATCAAGAAACATACTTCTATGAGCTCTGTAGAAATATTTGCTTCTCTACTGGATATACATAAATCTTATAGCAAGTGAAAAAAAATCCTTTTTTTAAACATTATACTATTCTACATCAATACACCAATACCTAATTCATTCTTAATTAAGATTCTTTTTTTTTTTTCAGTATGATTTTCTGCATATGGTGTCCTACTGTATCATTGGATATCCAGAATAAACAGATGGTATGTTGGACTTTGGACTTTGGACTGCAATGGAATAATGGAATACAGACAATTCAGCAACTGAACTCTGTGTGAAACAAGCTATCTTGAAAAGGGATATGCATACTTTTCATGTTTCTCTTTGTCCTCAAAGTTATCCAATGTTATATTGGCTGATTACACTATGTAATTAGTACACAATCAGATTTGGAAGGAAACTAGTGTGTTGAGATTCATATTCCAACAAGAAAATTTTCCTCAGTATAGTAGAACACCTGAAATGTAATGTAAAAATAATAATTGCTGCTGCTAGTAAGTGACATAAGCATCAACACTGCAATTATTTTGTTGTCAAACAAGGCCATATTTGCTATGCTACAAGTTCAAAACCTGTATGAAGCTTCAGTGTTTTACGTGGTCTGTAAAAGACATATGGACTTATATACATTCAGTGATGGTATCAGCTCCCAACAAATTCATCAGACATTTGGCAATATTTAATAATGGTAATTCTGGCACTAGCTTTCTCGTTTTGTATATCAGATGTTCACCACTGATATACAAAGCAGGTACAAGTAGCATTCTGAATAATCTTTCTTCAAAGTTGAAAACAACAGTCACATAAACCTAACTCAGTTAAAATAAACACAATATTTATGTACATAGCATGAGAGAGACAGAAGGATTTGCTCAGATCCTTCTGAAAGGAATTTCCTATTTGAAATGAAGAATTTTTCTTCATTTACGGTATAAACTTAGTCATATTATTTTTCATTATATTCTATACGACACTAAATTTATAGGTTTCTGCTGTGTTATTGTTCACTTAATTCATCAACAACTTTGTAGAAGAAAGACAAGGAAATCCAGTGCCATGATGGTTTGTGAGATGATATGTCTTTTATACTGAATTCAGTGAGTATATTCATTTTTCGTTAAACCTTTCCAAGACGGTGAAGAATTAATCAGCATACTATTTGGAATAATAGAAGGTATGTGATTAAACTTTAATATCAAACTTTGAATTTGAACCCCTAATGTCCCTAGCACAGATAATATGTAACATGTTTAAAGGGTATCTTGTATAAACATTAAGCAAAATAGTACTTCAAATAAAATTTCTGCATAAAGGTCTTGTAAATTAAAGATGGATGAGTCATCTCTTATTAAATATTTTTGTCTATTTTACTGAAAGTGGGATTATTTCCCACAGATCACAATTCAATATATTATATTGAATTTAAACATACAGTTCAGTAGATTGACCTAACTGGATTTGATGCTGAGCTGACTTACAATGCTAAATACATTACACCATCTGAAGTCACTGAAGTTGCAAAAAATTGAAAATTAGGAATAAGCAGGAACTAGACCAAATGTCAGCACAAACTGCATGTCAAGCTGTCACAGTGTTATGTGTGTAGGTGGTCTGTGGTGGTATTGCCAATGCTATGAAATCAAGGCTTGAGTGCCTGTTCTCTTCAGCCTGCAAATTGGCAAGGGGAAAAAAAGAGTCAGCAGGATATGGAAGTCCCAGTAAAGTGATTCTCTTTATCGCTTTTGACCCATTTCACCTGCTACCAAATTTCCAAAAACTGCACTGTCTATTTAAGCGGTGGTGGTTAAAAGATGCAGAGAAAATGTCTTTCTGTGGGGTGCTGTTAAATTTTATTACACCAGCTTTAGAAAAGACAACATAGTTTTAAAGCATTCTGAATGTTTGCAAACTGGTTTTGCAAACTGCAAAGGTTTTGCAAAGGTCACTTGTTGCATGCAACCAATGTCATATGGATTCATGATTTTCTTTCAATAAATGGTAAATATTTCTGCAAAGAGATTGTTTACTAGTGAAAAAAAGAAACTGATTGTCTGATTTTCTCATACTAGATTCAGTACTAAAACAAACAATTGGCTTGTGGTTAGCACTTACTTATTTAATTGCAAATTATACTTCAGATGAATTAATGCATTTTTCAGGTAATCCATCATCTATTTTCTAATTATGTGACAGAGGAGATACAGGAGGTATAATTTTTATTTCAAAATCACTTTAATATTAAAGTTCTAAAGATTTATGAAAATAATACTCATATAACTATTTACATAAAAATTTCTCAAAAATTTTCCTTCAGAAAAATTAACTCCATATATAGAAGAGCTTCATAGAATGACTTATATTACTAATTTTGCTAAATCATTGGCTCAGGCCTGCAAATATTAATTATCATGCATATTTAGTAAATAGTCCCATTAGAGTATGCTATTTGATAATCTTCATCCATTTTCCTTTAGAAATGGTGTAGGAATTTACATCAAAAAGAAACTGCTTTAAAAATCATGTCTCACATGTGAAATGAGTTTTTGAGGATGAGAGACAGAAAATATAACATTATACTATTCTAGATTATTTGTATTATGGTGATAGGAGGGTTTCTAAATCTGAAACTAAAAAAAAAAAACCAAAAAAAACCCAAAAAACAGGACTGTGCTTTTTCCTTTTTTTATTTTTAGTGAATAATGCCTTAAATTGTCCATCCCAATAAAATAACACTTATTTTGGCTTTCTATTCCTGTCTCATCCAGGAAAGTTACAGGTTAGTGGGGGTTAGAGAGTGGACAGTGAGGTGAACTGAGAACTGGTTGGATGGCAGAGCTGAGAGGGTTTTGATCAGTGGCTAAGAGTCTAGTTGGAGGCCTGTAGTTAGCAGTGTCCCTCAGGGGTCAGTCCTCCGCCCAGTCCTATTCAATTTATTCATCAATGACCTGGATGAAGAGACAGAGTGCCCCTTCACCTTGTTCACTGATGACACAGAATTGGGAGGAGTAGCTGATAGCCCAGAGGGCTATGCAGTCATCCAGAGGGACGTAGACAGACTGGACAACTGGGTGGTGAGAAACCTCATGAGGTTCAACAAGGACAAGCGCAAGAGAGCAGCTGGGGAGGAATAACCCCAGGCACCAGTACAGGCTGAGGACTGATACCCTGGAAAGACCCACTATGCAGGGAAGGACTTGGGTGTCATGGTGGACGACAAGTTGGCCATGAGGCAGCAGTGTGCCTCTGGGGCCAGTGGGATCCTGCAGTGCCTTAAGAAGAGCGTCTCCAGCAGGTCGAGGGAGGTGATCATCCCCCTCTTCTCAGCCCTGGTGAGGCTGCACCTCAAGTACAGTGTCCAACATTTTGACCTAGTTTTCTATTTGTTATTGATGTACATATAGTGTTTTACTCATGCCCTCTTTATTTTCTTTGACATCCCTCACCAGAATAAACTTAAAATTTGCTTTACTATCCTCATGTCTTTTTGCTTCGACAATGTCTCTATATTCCTCTCAGGTTACTTGTCCTTGTTTAGAATTTATTAGGGATGGGTACAACTGGAGTGCAACGGATAAGCCTCACTCTTGGAAATCCATCTGGCTGATCATGGTGTCTTTCCTGACACATAATTCAAAATACAATAATACAATTAAAAAAAAAAAAAAAAGAATTTATGTGTCCATCTCTCTATATATTTGTCCAAATGAAGAAATGTGTCCATTTCTATAATCCTATCAGCAAAAAAAAAAAAAAAACCTCTTTTTTTCTCTCTCTCTAAAAAAAAATCAAAACTAAACAAAACTGCCTTTTCCAAGAAATAGTTTCAAATAACGTTGAAAGCAAATTCCTGTTTGAATTACTCTCACTGCTTCTGGTGAGGTTCGGATCAAGCCCACAGAATTGTTATTAATACCATAGTTTGGTATTTGATGAATAATATTGTGTGGACAGTTTAAAAAAGCAACATATATGTGTGTTATTCACTAGCCATGGAATTGCCTGAATCCCTGCAGAAGTCTAAGAGACCCTGGATGTTCCACAATAAATGATATAGAAATCCCTTTTGATCTTTCTACTGTGAATTAGTGCTATGCATATTCTGTCACAAGGATATAACACTTTTTTTTAATTCCTTCACCATGTAGATACTGTGTTTCACCTTATATCTTTGCTCCCTTCCCCTTATCAAAACCTCTGCCATCAGTCCATTGCATTGAAATGAAAGAACATCTAATAAAATACATTTTCTAGATCTGTTTACCTATTTTTTCCATTCTTTGCATTCCTACTTCTCTTCCTAATCTGAATTTTTTTGAATTTTTTTCTTCCGTGTTCATTTTTACTCTTGCACTGTATGTCTTTTGTGCTATTATTTTCTTTCTCCCATTTTAAGCCTAGTATGTTTTTCCTCAGCTATCAGTTTCTAGTTTATTCATTGGAAAACTAAAGCAACTGCTACCCTTTCACCAAAAAAAAAGCAAACAAAATACAAAAGCTATAGCTCTTAGTTGAGAGCCTTTTCTCAAGACATATAGCTTCACACATCCTTGATCCATATAAGCTAAGGTTTTCCTATAAATCTCCAAAGCATTTTATTTTCTCTATACCAAGTACTTTATATGTGTGCAGCTTTTGTTTGTATAAAGGCAAATTGTACAAATACATATTTTACATGAAAATATGTTAATTGAGAGTGCTGCTGCTGCAAATTGGTAAGAGCTGGTAAGAAAAAAAACCCACACTAGTTCTACCTTCATCAACTTAGGATATTTTAGTTACAGACAAAGGCTGTTAATACAAAACAACACAAATAGGATGGAGGAGCTAATAAGGCACTCCAGAGTCAAGTATTAAGTTTGTTTAGATTTTGTATGAATGAAGATTTTAAGTACAAGTCACTTTACAGTCTAATGCTTGACAATGAAGATAGGAAAAAAAAAAAAAGTTTAACATGCCTATTTCCTTTCCATCTGCTATTTTTGTATAAAAGCAAAACACAAACAACAACAAATCTCCTGAAAAGAAGGTGAGGGGTAGATGGAGGAAGAAACAAAAGGTACAAATTGGAACAAAGGTACGAGTTGAAACCCAGGAAGTTCCATCTCCATGTGAGGAAGAACTTCTTTCCTGTGAGAGTGACAGAGCCCTGGAACAGGCTGCCCAGAGAGATTGTGGAGTCTCCTTCTCTGGAGATCTTCCAAACCCGCCTGGATGTCACCCTGTGCCACATGATGTATGTGTCCCTGCTGGAGCAGGGGAGTTGGCTAGATGATCTGTAGAGGTCCCTTCCATCCTCAACCATTCTGTGATTCTGTATGATTCTGTGAAACAGTAATAAACAAACAAAAGAACTTGACCATCAGCCTGCATCTCTCTGGTCCTAAGCCATGAAATTATCTCCACTTCCTGGAATCATTTAAGTGCTCCCTGATGCAGACTTCAGTGAATAGAGTGGGTACCATGTTTTATCTCACTGACAGAGCACTTCTGGCTTGATATCAGTATATAAAGATTTATCATAAGTCCTTTGTATTTCTTTTTTTAATTATTATTATTACTATTATCTTGCAACAAAAAAAGAGAGAATATTTCAGAGGGTAATAGATACCACAGAATAAGATTAAATACATGCAAAATAGTTATTCTACCTATTGCAACAATAAGATCTAATGAACATCCTCATGTTGTTCCAGCAGTTTATCAAAGCAGAAGGGTAATTAATGTAATTTCCACGTGGCTAAAAATCATCTTTTAACTCAGGTTGTTTTTGTTAGCAGAAATCCTTTCATTCTGTCAATAAATGCCAGCCTCACAAGATGTTAATTGTCATTTAGCTTTGTAATTCATTTATGCCTCCTGTTGCACAGTGTTGGGCAATGTGTTTAACAAGCATCCCATCATTACCTATTCTGGATTGCAAATGTTGTATAGGAAATTGTTTGTGCAATGCTGCTTAATGATGCTATTAAGACCTGTTCCCCTGCAGTGAAATGTTTAAGTAACAATGAAATAAAAGTAAAGGCTTCCAGAAAACACATCATAAATGTTACAGAATGATGATCCTCCAATTCATTCTCCTCAAGGTGAACATGTTTTTTATGCTTTCTAATAAAGGCGATACAACTTCAAAATAATTGTATCCTTCTTTGGGATTCCTCAGAGACTGTGTACTATTGATATTAGGTCTTCAAGTACTTCTCATATGAAGAGATAGATACCAATCATTGCTGATGGTTCAGTGAAAAGGTGTGTTGTTATTATTTTGAACTGCTGCTTTCTATCCCTTCCTGTCTTAAGGTGTTTCATATATTTAACTCTTTAAAATGCAGGCTTCCATATACTGAATAGTGATATGTATTGAACTTCTGGGTTTTTTTTTTTTTTTCCTTCTTTAAAAGAACTACATATTTTTCTTTCACTCTCATGTCTCTAAATTGAAAAGGCAAAGATTCTTTGACTTCTTTGTGGCAAAGATTTTATCCATGGCTCCTGAGAGTACAGTATCAACAAATACCTTGAAAAGAGTGTCATTTCTTCATGATTTTGTTTCCTATAAATTTATAAAATATTTGTAAGGTAAAAACAGTTCAAAACATATAGCAATTATTTATGACAGAAGTGTTTTTGTAAGTATTCTGCTTAAAGTTGGAGAGAATGAATGAATGATGATTTAATTCCTAAATAGAGTTGAGGGTGAAAAGAAAGTAAAAAGTAAATATTCATACTTTCTAAATGATGACCTGACACAAAGAAACATTAAAGGCTTTATCTAACCTGAGTTCAGATATCTAAAGAGTAGAGTTACATTGGAGCTAATTACATAGATTCTTCTGGGAAAGTACTTTGACCTTCAATTTGCATCTCATTAGCTTTTTGCTCATAACATTGCAGCCTACTCTGTCAATATATAATTTTTTACATATATGTAAAAAGTTATACAAAACATACATACAAAAGCACCTTTTACCTTCATATTCCAAAGTGCCTTTTTCTTTCTAGCATTGTGCTAGAAAGCTTTGAAAACTTATATCTGTTATGTCAGATTTTAGGAGGAACAATTTTTGTTTACATGTGAATTACTTTTCTCTTCCTCTTCCTTGTTTTGTATTCCTGATTTCATAGCTTCTTGCTTGGTTTATAACTTATTCTAAAGAACAAACAGAGCTCAGTAGATGACATTAGTAAATAATAGCCTTTTACCGAAGCAGCGAGCATTTCCCACATGAACAAAACCTGAAAGTTAATTAGCTCTGCAACATCTGCAGCTGATCAAAGCATGCTTAAAGCAGCACTATTAGTGCAATAAGTGAGAGCAACAAATAGGTAGATTGAGATGACCATGTGGAAACTACAGTTACTTTGAGAAAAGATATCAGGAGGAAGAACTTGCTGTACTGTAGAAGATACCCAGAAGATGATGCATACCTAAAAGAGCCCTCTTTTTTCTCTTTATGACTACTGGGGAGATTTTTCTCCTCCCCTTCTTCCCCTCCCCTCTCTTTATTGACTTTCATTTTTTCACCTATTTTTTCCCTATCTCTTTGGGGTTTTTTTCCTTATCTTTTTTTTTTTTCATTTTCCCTAAAAAGTAAAGTTTACTATTAGAGTAGATGAGTATCATCAGCTGCAGACCCTACCAGTAACCTTTTTGTGTGTAAACGTGTCTCAACATCCATTGTGCAACTTTCATTTTATAGTTGGCGGAGAGAAATGGGCACTTCTACAACCTGATTGATCCTATCTTAATGTAGAAACATAAAATAGGTCAGATGAATTACACAAGAAATATTTATTTTTCTTCTTTGACTTTAAAGGAAATTCATTATGTCTACCTGAGATATTAACTATCCACTACAGACATCTGAACTTACATGAAGTGAACGCAGAAAAGTTTAACTTTGTGCAATCCTTTGATTGTAATGGGCTGTTAGAAAATAAGAGTCCTGATCAAAATAACCTCTAAAATAATGTCACTGTTTAGCATACAGTATTGATGCTATACAGTGCTATGTTTTATATTTTTAGTGTATATTTAAATGCAAACAGTGTATAAAACACAGCCAAAATGTAATTTTATTTTCTCTCTATCTGTATGTATATACATACTCATATTCACATATAAATAATCTGGATACCTTTTATATCATTGCATAGAAGATAAAATACTCTTTTTTAGCAAAAATCTGTGCATTTAAGTACAATATTTTTTAGTGAAATTTATTTCTGTCTGGACAATAATGAGCCTAGATATCTCTGCCAAAAGATCTCTTAAAATTCACATATGTTTAGGTAAATATGTAAATAAAGTAAAAAATGCTATTTTATTCCTACAAAAGAAAAAAATCCTAAAATCATGGAACATAAGAAACTTGTAGTCAAAGCATATTAAAAATATGCAAATAGTATTTTTAGGGAAAAATATCAGTTTTATTCTATAATGAATTTCTAAAATATACTTTCATTTAAGAAAAAAAGTGCATATAAAATTTCATATAAAATGAAAAGTATATTTTACTCTAACATTTTTACTCAAAAACTAGGGTTTTTTTAATACAACTGTTTTTACTATCAATGCACTATTTGCTGGGAAAATAAAAAAGTAAGTTTTTCTATATGAGAATGTCCAAGAAATGAGGGCAATAGCATATTTTTTGTCAATATAAGTCTTATATGACATATATGGCAGAATATATGGTATACTAATTTAAGCAGCATTTTAGAAATTATCAAAAGAACAATGCTATAAATCTGCTAATACTAGAAAATGCCATTAATATTGATATTAAAATGACATTTCCAAATATACTAATGGGTTCCCTTTTTGTCAGAAAGTATCTCCAGTTCCACAATATAAGCTGGTCAAAATCTGACAGCAGAAAAAAATAGAATGAGAATGACAAATATGTAAGCTGTCAGAAAACTCCTGTTAGGTGTGTCAGTAAATTCGAAGTTCAAATTTCTGCTCTCACAGATTTAGGTCAAACACATACCTTTGACAGACAAACTGGTTTTGACCTGACTTTGACCAGAAGCCCCATTCTGGGCTTCAAGATTCTTCCTAGGAAGTATTCTAGACAATAAACCAAAAATCATGTTTTTGGAGCAGATACTTGGAGTTGGACTTGAATTTGCTCTTTCTTTGTGCCAGCTCTGTGCCTTTACAAAAGAGTTTTTTACCTTTGGAGATAATGGAGCCTCTCAAATCCAATTTGGTCTCTATATTTATGATGTTCATTTTTTTTTTCATATTCAAAATAAGACAAGTAGTTTTTGAGAAAAATCAGTCATATTTTTCAGGAACTCATAAGGCAATTGGTCACTGTTAAGACACATGAATCTACTTCAACTCTACTTTTCATAGGCCACCTAAGATTTGACTAGATTTTTAAGAAATTCTTTATTGTGATGAGCATCCGGCACAGTTCAGATGAGACGTTTAAAATGGAAGTCTAGAGGCTGGTGCTACAATATTCTTTCAGTTTGAGTAAATTGGCTCCCTTTATTTTTTCCTCATTTTCTGATTGAAGACAGTTTGAAAGATTTTGGTTATGTTTTTGTAGAATGAGACTCTTAAGATACATATTTCAAAGTTTTTAAGGTCAGAAAACAAAATATATTTAAGTTTACAAGAATCCTGACATGAAGTAGAAGATAATCAGTACTACTTAGCATGATTTTACCAGAGGCAAATCATGTTTGACCAATCGATTGCTTTCTACAACAAAATGACTGGTAACTTCCAGATGGATGCATGGTAGAATCATAGAATCATAGAATCATAGAATGGCTAGGGTTGGAAGGGACCTGTAGAGGTCATCTAGTCCAACCCCCCTGCACACGCAGGGTCCCCTAGAGCATGTGGCACAGGGTGATGTCCAGGCGGGTTTTGAAGATCTCCAGAGAAGGAGACTCCACCACCTCTCTGGGCAGCCTGTTCCAGTGCTCTGTCACCCTCACCGTTAAGAAATTCTTCCTCAAGTTCCTGTGGAACTTTTGGTGCCTCAATTTGTGGCCATTTCCCCTAGTTCTATCACTGGCCACCACTGAGAAGAGGCCAGCCCCCTCCTCCTCACTCCCTGTCTTGAGGAATAATGATATTCCTTGATTTCAGTCAGTCTTTTAATAATGTCAGCCAGATTTATGTCTGGACAAACAGATTATTAAAGAGAATGAAAATTGACTGGAGTGATTTGACTCACTCAAGACACTTGACCAGTGACCTGAGTGGTTGGCAGCTAGTAGTAAACCCAGGTATTCCAGGATTTGATTCTGGGGAGGAAAAGGCTGGTGTGAGAAAAGACAGAACTTCAGTCTAGAGAAATCCCTATCAACTTGAGGACTGTCTTAGCAGAAAGCTCATGGAGGTTGCCATGGAGAAGTGCAAAGGTTTTTTTTAACCAATAAATATAATTCTATGCATTCGTACAGTTGGAATTTGGAAAATGATTGAGTGAATAGCAAGGCTACTGAAAATCATCTGAGAGTTACTGTGGGCACAAGCTTGATGGCATGCATTTCAGAAATACTCCATTATGAGTAAAGCAGAATGCATATTGCATTTAAACTAGGAGTAATGCAGCTGGCAAAACTTATTATGCACCTCTAAATGACAGAGAAACCATGTTTGAAATATAGTTCAGTTTAGCCCTCTCCTCCAACCTTGTGCCACAGGAAACTGAAGAGTGTTCAGGAATGAGTTATGGAACTGTTTGAGAGCCTGGAGCTTGCATCCCACAAGGAAAGATTTGCATAGTTCAGTGAAGAAGAGTTTAAATAGCAATGCAAAAGGAATCTATATCTACCTGAGGAGAAGTTGCAGAATGACAGAGCCAAAATGCTCTTGTAATAACAAACAACAGTGTAAGGGGTAATAGGGATGTTCAGAAGAACTACTGCTTGATTAGGCTGGCATCAGAATAACTGAACAACTAATTTGGAACTTGTATCAACAATGAATTAAAAATGAAAAATTACAGGTAATACTTATCAGAATAACATGGTGAAAATTAAGCATTGTCAGTTAAATTTGATACCTAATTACTTCTTTGTTTCTAGACAGATAATAACACTGCATAATCAAGGCAAATGTGGAGACAGAATATACATGGCTTTCTTCCAGAACATTATAAAATAAAATCTATTTAACCAGTACTTTGGGATGAAAAATAAGCTCAGTGACAGATGTCCAAATGCATGATAATACCACTGGCTTTTTAAGCCACCCTATGCCTTTAGTGCTACTTAATTTCTAAAGTACCTTTGCAATAAAATTTGGATGTATCACACATGCTTTAGGAAAGTAAATGAAAAGAAATACTACTTTTAGGAAGATGCAAAATATTTTGACAAATGAATATTGTTCAGTAAACCATAGTTTAGTACAATAAACTTGATGAAATTACATCTTGTGGGCAAGCAAGGGTATAGGCAATATCTTTAGGACAGGAACTACATAGCAATGGCTCAGAGAAGGAGTTGAGGATATTTGTAAACGACCCTTTAAAATGCAACTCTGTAGAAAACATAGAGAACATAAAGATTAATGTAATTCCTCTGAGAAAAGACAAAGAAAATTCAAGAGGAACAGAACTAGTAAGATTGCAACTAGAATATTATGTGTACTCAGAAAACCAAACTTCAAGCAGAAATATAAGAGACAGAATAAGAAACAAAACAGAATATTTAAGTTCTGTCAAAAAGACCTTTGCTGTGAGGTTTAAAGTCTTCCATCTGATGCATTTTATCAAAGGGAAGTAGGAGAAATACCTAACTTGATCACTATGTATAAGTATTAATGGAAAAAAAAACCCTGACTGTCAAGTGCTTTTTAGTCTTGCAGAAGACGTGAGCCAAAGTCTTGAATTTGATGTTAAATAAAATTAACCTTTAAATAAGTTTCCTAGCAGTGAAGGTAATTAAGCATTAAAACATTTACCATAGTTGGTGGTACCTAATCCAAGATAAAGAATTAAAAATGAGATCATATATCTTTCAAAAAGCAATCTTGATTTTTTTTAAATGCTTTGTGGTCTCATATGTAGAAGGCCGATTTTGATGATCATAGATTTACTTTTGGCATTGGTGTCTAAATGTAGGTATCTAACTGAAATGAATAGAATTTTATAATTAGGATATTTTGAAACTACATTAGGTCACCAGCATTTAACAGCATGTACTGCCCCCTACTAATCTGATCCAAGAAGAGAAAAAGAGTCTATTGCTAATACCATACCACTTACTAGTATTAATTTAGCTTAGTATCCTGTCCCTAAAATGAAAATTCCAGATTTTATTTGTGGTGACAGCTTGTACTGAGGCTTTTTATAAACTCCCCAAAGAGCTGAAGTTCTGTAGAGTTAAAGAACATGGCATGAGTGACCTATAACAAAAAGAATATGCAGGTCATGGACTTAATATATCATGACCTGCCACTGTCATGATTCTTCTATTTCAGTTACAGTAATTATTTACGGAAGTTAGGTATTATACATTTGCCTTTAGGAACTGAATATATTCAATTTCTCTTCTCAGCTAATGTAGAAGAAAAAATCTTCCATTAACCAAGGACTTGTTTGTATTATCTGCTTCATTGTTGTTTTTTTCTTCTTCTAAACTGTTTTCTAAACAGTGCAATATCCAAAAAAGTTACCTTTAGAAACTAAACTATATCTGTATTTTATATATTTTTGACATTTTATTTTATTTATTTACATTACATTTTTGTTCCTTGTTTCTATTTCTGGGTTTTTTCAATGCAATATTGAATTTTTTTTTAAAAAACTTTTGATCGAGTGAATAACCAGCAGAAGTATTCAATCCTCATACCTATTTGTATTTTGGATAAGCATTATGATTTTTTTTTCTTTTGTAAATACACCCTAAAAGTAGATGTCATTTTACTTAAAGATAGATCTCTTAAACTGTTCAGAGCATGTTAATCATCACAACTCCTTGTAAAATCAGTGTAGTGAATCACATGGTGCTTCAGCATACCCAGGTCAAAGTGTGTATTTCATCCTATTTCATTCTCTAGAGTTCTTTTTTGTTTGTTTGTTTGTTTTTTGTTTTCCAACTCTGTGAGGATACAAGGATGATTGGAATCTCTTATGAGGTTTGAGCCTACATACAAAGACAGACAGCTTGTTGTCTTGTGTGGAGATCAGATGTTTTTAGTTCTAATTTTCAAATTATCAATTGCTATTCTATTAATGTGGAGTAAAATAAATCTGGAGTAATATATCTGGAAGATCTCTTGAGATTTCTGATTATTGTTGAACATTAGACTTTAGCCAGTCTGACTTTAGCCAGTCTTTTTTTTTTTTCTGATTCTATAGACCAATAGATTTGTTTGTTTGCTTGTTTTCTTTTGCTTTTTAATTGAAATATTAATTAAGAAGAACAGACAGCTTGTTAAAGATCCTGTGAGGAATTTGGCGTGGTGGAAGAAGAATATAAGACACAGTGAAACAGATAGGAGGAGAAAGAAGTCAAAAATAATGAGAATTATCTTCATATTAAGCAAAATTTAACATTTAATAGTATTATAATATAAGGAGCTTTAGAGTTCTCTCTCTGTTGTTGTTGTTACTTTTTCTTTAAGAATGTAAGAAATTTAAGAATTTTAAGAAACTGGGAAGAGGAAGTGGATGAGGCTTCTACAGGCAGCTTCAAGAAGCCTAGTGGTCACCGGCCCCGGTCCTTATGAGGGACTTCAATCACCCTGATGTCTGCCGAGATAGTCACACAGCTGGGAGCAGATAGTCCAGGAGGCTCCTGCAGAACATTGCGGATAACTTATTGATGCAGATGATTGAAGAGCCAACAAGGGAAGGAATGTTTCTAGACCTGATACTAACCAACAGAGATTATCTAGAGGGAAATGTGAAGATCAGGGGCAGTCTTGGCTGCAGTGACCATGAGATGCTGGAATTCACAATCCTGCATGGAGGAACCTGGACAAGAAGTAGGATTGCAACCCTGGACTTCAAGAGAGCCAACTTTGACCCTCTTCAGGGAGCTCCTTGGAGAAATCCCCTGGGCCAGGGTCCCAGAAGAAAAAGGGGTCCAGGAGAGCTGGCTAATATTCAAACACCACTTTCTCCAAGCCCAGAATTGGTGCAATCCTACAAGAAAGAAGTCGAGCAAGAGGGGCAGGAGACCTGTATGAATGAGGAAGGAGCTGCTGGGCAAACTTAATGAGAAGAAGAGTACATATGTAATGTGGAAGAAGGGCCAGGGCACATGGGAACAATATAGGAATATTGTCAAGGAATGCAGGGATGCAATGAGGAAGGCTAAGGCCTGCTTGGAATTAAAGCTAGTGAGAGACGTCAGGAAAAACAGGAAGGGCTTCTATAAATACATCAGCAGCAAGAGGAAGATAAGGGAAAACATTAGTCTGCTGCTGAATGGGGAGGGTGCCGTGGTGGCAGAGGATGCAGAGAAGGCGGAGTTACTAAATGACTTCTTTGTATCTGTTTTTACTGCTAAAGGAAGTCCACATGAACTACATAGACTGGATATAAGAGAGAGAACCAAGACAGAGGAGGACTTTCCACTCATTGAGGAGGATTGGGTTAGGGATTATTTAGGCAAACTGGACACCCATAAATCTATGTGCCAGGATGGGACGCACTCAGGAGTGCTGAGGGAACTGGCGGGGGTTATTGCTCAGCTACTCTCCACCATCTTCGAGAGGTCGTGGAGACCGGGAGAGGTGCTGGAGAACTGGAAGAGAGACAACATCACTGCAGTCTTCAAAAAGGGCAAGAGAGAGGAGTCGGGAAACTACAGGCCAGTCAGCCTCACCTCTGTCCCTGGAAAGGTGATGGATCAGCTGGTCCTAGAGACCCTCTCTAGGCATATCAAGGAAAATAAGGTGATCAGGACTAGTCAGCATGGATTCACCAAGGTGAAGTCGTGTTTGATGAACTTGACAGCTTTCTACAATGGGATGATTGGCTGGTTGGATGATGGGAAAGCCGTGGATATTGTCTACTTTGACTTCAGCAAGGCTTTTGACACAGTCTCCCATAATATCCTCATAGGAAAGCTCTGGAAGTGTTGATGGAAGTATGGACAGTGAGGTGGATCTAGAACTGGTTGGATGGCAGAGCTCAGAGGGTGATAAATGGGGCTGAATGTAGTTGGAGGCCTGTGGTCCAAAAAAATCCATGCTGAATGAAATCATCTTGCTAAACACAGGCACAGTGAAGATAGATAAAGTAATTAAAATAACTTTCTAATATGTTCTGTGGTCGATCAGATTCATCTCATTTTATGAAACAAAATATATACATAAGAAGGGCTATTTCCTGAGCTAATTGCTTCTCAGGAAAATCAACTACATTTCTTTTGAAGGCTTTCATAAAGATCTACAAAGATAGAATCTAAGAACGTTTTTCAAATGGTCTTCTACCTACCTCAATATAGAAATTACAGCCTTATCATAATGGTTTGATGATCTTTATCCAAGTCTCAGTCCAGTGTTGCTAAACTAAAGTTTGGATGCAGTTCTATAGGATGCATATCCTACTAGTGTACTTCCGCTCAGGGAATGTGAGAGGATAAGAACATAAATGATTTTTCTGTGTTTGTGAATTGATAGGATTCAGTTTCTTCAGGAGTGGTCAGAGGAGAAAATTTTTTACTGCATTGTGTTCTTCAAATATTTTATTAATAGTCTTTAAAAGTCTTAGTTTTCTTTTTTTTTTTTGAACATACTTTTCATTTACATTAGAAAACTGACCATAGAACACTATCGAGGTAAATAATCTGGCTTCAATTTACCAGCCTCCTACATATGTCTAGGTTTAATTCTCAATTTTGACGATTCTTCAGATAGAGTTTGCCTTCTCTACTCCATATTCTCGCAGTTAGATTTCTGCTATCCACACTATGATATCTACTACATGCCTGTCAATATCCCATTTATTTCATTATAGTATGAAATAAACTCTTATTTTTTTCCATATTAGAAAACCTTTACTTATATTTCCCCAAGCAGGCAAAGAAACTTTTCATTCACTCATTTGAAACAGAATACATGGTGGGGTATTTTTCCCATTAGCTTTCTTGACCATTTTTACATGTAAACTGTAGAGCATTACATCAGCACATGCATTCCTTGATGCTTTCACAATGTTAAATATGTGTGCATCAGAGGTCCTATAGGAGTTAATTATTCTGTATCACAATACTTCATCATCTAGCAAGTCATCAGCTCTTTGAGTGCCTTCTCTTTGCACTACTTTTTTAAACCTGTTTCTATTGAAGGGGCCTATTCTTGGAAGACCCATTTCTGGATACTTCTATTTTAAAGAATCTGTGAAGGAGAATCTCAGGGCATTCCAATGAAGCCTTTTTGTTTTGTCATGGTATTTAGGTAACTCAGTTTTGTTTCTATAACCTTTCTTTTTATTAATTTGTTAACTTATTCTAAGTAAGACTTGTCATCAATTAGAGCTCTCTCTCATTACTGTTATTAACTTTTATATTGTTTTGGCCTTGACTAAATCAGATTTTACCTGCATCTCTCTTACTGCTTTTACACTCCTCTTAACCTTTGCCTTTCTAAAACTATTGCCCTTGTCACATATGATATTTAGAGATTAGGAATGATAGAAAATGAACAACATGAGAGATTAGAGATTTCTCTTGCCTTAGTTTTATTTGCTTGCTTTGTTTTTCTAATAAAATATATATATATACACATATATATTTATTACTGCCTTTTCTGGGACTTCAGCTCTTTTGGACTTCAGGCAAAAATCTGAGCTTACATAAATAACACACACACACACACACACACACAAAATCCAATACAGACATAATAATAATAATAATAATAATAATAATAATAATAATAATAATAATAATAATAATAATAATAATAATAATGTTGAAAAAAGAAAACACTATTTTCTGGAAGATGGAACTCTGTTGCCAATTAGATAGCCAGATAGCCTCGAACATTTGTTTCACATAATTGGGCTGATGTAATTACCTTATGGCAGAAGGAGAAGCCCTGAAAGGTCATGATATACACAAGTAAAAGAAGCCATCTCATGGCTCATTTTAGTAAGCTCTGTCACTGATCTATAAATAATACGTATAATTATCATACATATGATTTGTGTATTCTATGACTTGAACATCATCATAATAAATTATGTAACTGCCCAACTTATAAAATGGCCAGTTATTTATATGTAGCAGAAGCGCTGAGTAGAATGTGTCCCCTATAAAATGATATAGGCAGAGGTTCATGCAGATGGGTAAAAAGTATTGGCAGCAATATACAAAAAAATGGAAATATAGTGGGACAGAGAGGGAGATGCAGATAAGGAGAGGGAGGAATAGATTCTTGCGTTCACTATTAAGGGAAACCTTTGCTGATTTTTAGATGCAGATTTTAGAAACTAGTATTTCTAATCAGTCTAATTATTCTAATCAGAATGTGGAATTTAAAAATCTTCACTGAAGGATTTTTAATTTTTAAACTTGTTACAAAAATAATTAAAAGATAATGTACCAAAAAGATAAGTAATTAATTGTGTAAATAATAGCGAATCTTGGCTAATCTCTGCATCCTGACAGTTAAAACTACTATTGTTCCTATGGAAAAAGCTGTTCTACTGATTTGCAAAATCCAAGCACTATTCAATACATTTATTTGATATCATGCATGTTGACTTAAAAGTTTTTTCTCCATAGGTGATATAAGGCAGCACAGTTGCTTTAAGAGTAGGTCTAAGACCTAAAGATATACCAGAACTATCTATGTGAGATGTGGCAGTCTGTGAAGTTAGGAGCCACTTAAAGATCAGGTGAGCTGCACAGTAATGTAAAGTAGACTAGGAAGCAGTTATAAAATGAATACCAGGTCCCTGGATTCCAAATTATTTGCATGTGGTATCATTATATGGCTTACGCTGCAAATGTAACTCAGATCATTCTTGATCATATGAGAATTGTTTGGGTGCAAATAAATTTTTTGCAGCTTTTTAGTATTTGAAAATTTGAAAATTAAATTTAATAATTAGAATTTTAAATGGAATAAATATCAAAAATTATGTTGCATTTTAATGAGCCCAGCTGGTCAGACTTTATTCTGATTAATGCAGAAACATTAGAATTTTCATTTAAAGGTGAAAAAAATCTATATAACACATTGAAAAATGATAAATATTTATCAGTACATGCAGTTCTGTGGATTATTCTGCAAACATTGATTGAAGCAAATATTTTTGATTTGATGAACTTTAGCAAACTCAGATATGATTAAACTCTTGGATGAAGAATACATTACTAAGAAGGAAAACTATCTGACAGTGATCTACCGGTCTCTCACTGAATTCTCCATAGCTCATTTCTTCCTCAAAGATAAAGAACAGGACAGTTATTTTTTGTTGTCACTGAGCTTGCTAGTGCTAAACAAATCTAGGATCACTGAGAAAGACAAAAATTGCACAGAGCACAAAAGACCGTGACTTTGTATAGATGAAGCTTAAGGAGCAGATGTCTCTTGTAAGTCCTTGTGGACCAGGTTTAGATATGAATTTAGGGTTCTGCTTCTAGAGAAATAAATGCTCTCAGGAACTGTCATGACAGGAAAATAATAGTTTCACAGATACATATTACAGAAAGGATGCTCTTAATAAATAGTAGGGCTCCATCATTCCACAGCATATTTTTTCATCAAATATACACTTCAGTAAAAAGTTATACTCTTTTAGACATGGTTTACTGACAGAAGAGCTGAACAAGAGAGCAGTTTTAAAATATCCAGATAGGACAGAGTCAACAAAAATACATTTCTCACAAAAGATTTCTGATTAACCTGGGAATAAAAAAAGAATAAGAGAATTGCTTATTGAAATTACTGCCCCAAAATATGAATGACATGATTAATAGGAAAGAATAATGACATTTTAAGATCAAAGATTCAGAATATGATCTGGAACTAGATTTGCAAGGAGGATGGAAACACTGCAAGGTAGCTTATATTGAGGTAGATGTATATAGACTGGAATCAATCATAGTGTGCAGAAGGTTGACAGCAGCATAGGTGTAGTGGAGAGTTTATCCTGAAGAAAGTAAACCTTATTATTATTAAATCCAGAAACTTGAAGTCTAAGAAGGAATGTAATTATTCAATTTAAAGATTTTATGTTCTGGAAGAGAGAGAGATAAACATTAGGAAGACCTGTAAGCTATTTAAACTGCAGGATAAAAAGAATTTGTATCAAATGCCCATGAATAAATTCAAGATAAATATTAAAGGCTGTCATTAGAAAACAAGAATGATATTTCTTACTGTGTGGAATATGTTCAACTATTATTAAGAACCTTGCTGTTTAAGCAGCACTATATATGATATGCTTGTTTGTGATAGCGGAACATAATAAGCATTTAGTTAAGTCTTTTCCTAAGACTTCCTAAGTAAGTCTTTTTCAGTCCTAAGTCTCAGAACAGCACAGATGACAGTATACACAATAGTACACTTTCATCATTTGCTAGCAGAAGTAGAAATTTTACCTCATTCCTGAAAGATGAGGAATGATTATGGAGCCAGTCAACAGCGTGCATTGAAGATACCACCATTCATCCATAATATCCCTGCTGGAATTATTTATCTTTAATCTGACTGAGATTCACATAGCCCATGGTCACTCTCTCTACATCTTCTATCTCCACCCTATTGCATCACATGAAAAATAAATCTCTGTAACTGAAGTAGATAGAGATTTTCTTCTGCTATTCTGTGTATATGTGTTGCATATCTCTCAAACAAATCAGTGAACAATTAACAATGCAACTGTCTGTATGTGAAATTAAGCAAACACTACCAAATTATTATCATCTTTGTAGGCAATTTAAAGAATCCTTTCCAAGATTGAAAAAATCCTGAGATTGACTGATATATTGAACATATAGTCATAAATCAGTTGAGAACTACATGGATAAAAAGAAAATATAAATCAAGGCAGACATTTAAATGTGCTTATCTTAAAAGCACTCTATTGAGCCAAAGTAGAGAATCATGTTCAGTTAGAAGCTACATGTTTTTCATTCTTGTCAAATGGCAGTATGAGAACTGCCAGAAATAAATCTTCTAAGAAGCTCATTTAAAGTAAAGATTACAGTGAAGCTAGAACATGAGGTATCTGTGATGATTTTTCTCCATTATGCTCCAGCCAACATGTCTGGACAACAGGCTCAATAGGCAGCACTTGAAGGAAAGCAGCAAATTTCTCACATCTTTGCCCTCCCTAATGACAGAATAACTGGAAGGATTGGAGACTGAAGCTTTTGTGGCGGGGGGAAGTTGCTTATGGTATATGAGTACAAATCCTTCTATGAGGCCTTAGCCAAAAATTTGTTTTGACGTGTTTAGGAGTATGCAAGTATTTAAAACTATTACTATTTAGGAGGAACTTAGGCATTTTCATAATGCTGAAAATCATTTAATTTCTTGCAAAAGGTTAAAATTCTTTTTTCCTCTTATCCAACTAAAAATCTAAACAGTTCCTAACCAGGAAAAAAAAATCTAGTTTTCTAAGCAGTCATGCAGCAGCCAAAGAAGATGATTCATTATAAGCATAGTAAATGCAAGATAGCATCTGTGACAGATGTGCTCCTTTCTCAGCTCAGCCTGACTGAGAACTCACGTAGCCCTGTTCAGGTGTTAACTATCACATTACCTGATCCTGGTAGTTGCCTCCCTGATTTCTTCTCCCACTTGGACATTAACCATCAGTAACAGTCCTAATGGCTGCATGCTGATGAAGTGATAAGGCTACCTGTGCATACTAACCAACAGACATTTCTGAAATGAAAGACTGACTATAAGTCGATCATCTTATCCCATAATGATGAGAACAGCACAAGAGCCCATTGAGCTCTCCTTGCATCCTAGCAGGCTACACACCAGGATCTCCCCTTGAGCAGGGACACCTCTTAAGGATACTCCTCGGGGTTAAGAGATCCTTCCCACAGCAGGCTTGTGGTAAGTGACTACAGCATGCTGTCTTTCTGAATTGGTAAATTTTACTTTGTAACTGTGCACAAAATTCCTTAACCATAAACCACTAACCAGGTCTGGGACTAGGAGTAGATCCAGCCATACTCAGACTCCTCTCCAAAGTAGTTTGGAAAGCAAGGAGATCTCATCTGAACCTCATGACTCAACAGGAGGGTGTCCTTGATAATTCCATGTATTATCTTCAGCCTCCATGCAGTAAATAATGAATGACTTTGCTGTAGAATCTTGTGAAACAGTTGTCCATATCAGTAAAACCTATTACTGTTTTTCACCTGAGTGTAGTGCATTGTGTCACTCACTCCCCCCATCACCACTCGTTCTGTGATAGTGTCTCACTTATGTGGGCCTGAAAAAAACTCAGTGCTCTGAAATTGTCATTCATGTATATAATAATTAACTTATGTACAGTTGCAACACTGTTCTAAAATGGTTACCAACTTTATGTCCCAAGAGCTGTCCTAGGTCTGTAAGTCAACCTTTTTAATCCATTTCTTAATCTTCAGGGGATGTTTTTCTGCTTATCTAGAAATTTGTTGAATTTCAGAGGTTTTTTTTCTTACTGAATACGGACTAGTACAACAAAGAAGTAAGACAAAATAAGCCAAGTCTATTCTTTCTGGACTCTTTTCTCTTTCTGTATAAAATTACCAGATAAAACAGTAGTTCAGCATTTAGACAAGTCAAACACTAGACTGCTTATCTCTGTCTTCATAAAAGACTATGACCTTGGAGAACACATTGATCTTCACTACCTGATTCACATTCGTCATAGAAAGAGACATTCTATTTATTCCCTTTGCAGCAATACTGAGGGTTAAACTGCTAATAGAGGGTTACATTTGGCTGTACAGTAGATTATGCATGTGTTTTCTTGCTCCAGGACCTTATTATTTATATATTTGCACATTATTTTTTCTCCATATTTGTTAAAAAGTAATTTAAATACTGAATTTTTCTTTTAAAGGCTAGGATATACTAACATGAAAAGCCACTGAATTTGCAAGAGGATTAGAAAACAGCCTAAAAGTAATCATGAAGAGTAATGAATGTAATTTAATTATTGACAAATATAAATTCTGTCACTAGGGTAAATGTACTAAGGAAGACTCTCCTGTTGTCCTAGTGGACAACATTTCATATTACCAAACACCTTATTGTACATTCATTAAGAATAAGTAAACAAAAACAAAACAAACAAAATCTCCTGCTTATTCAGCAGTTAGTTTGGTAAGGGCATATACACAATAACTGGAGCTGGCAAGTCTTGCTACATGTGTTTGCTACAGAAAGTTTTGAAAATGAGATGGAAAGAATATCCCATGCATCTTGGGAAACTGCTTCTAGCACAATGAAGCTGTCTGAACTGTTGTGTTTGAGCTATGAGCCTTGGAAGCAGTCAAATTTTTGTATGAAGCCAAACTTTAAAACTATCAACAATATAAGAAAGAAACACATTTTCCTGTATTAAGTATTTGGAAGAGCAGTGGAATTGAATCATACGCTATTATTTTTCTAAATTATTTATAAATTCTATTTCAAGTTTAACCTGATTAACAGATTTCTGAATTTTGCTCTTGGCACTACTAAATTCTATTCCAACAGAAGTAAGAAGTTTTTGCAAAAAATAAAAAGGATAGAGCAAAGGTCTTTATGAATATGTCTGTAAAATTTTAGTTTGGATCAGAAGTGTGTTTTTGAAGTGAATTTCTTAAGTGTCTCCACTCACAGGCTTTGTTTCATATCACAGTCTTCTCTGCACTCAGTCTGGATTCTGTTGGGATTGAATTATGTTAGGAGATACATGGAAGAGCATATTGAAGATCACATTGGGCCAGACTAGACTAAACACACAAAAAAAAAAAAAAAAAAAAAAACACTCTCATGGAATGACTGTAGTCTATCAGTCTTCAACAGCATTGCTCTACAAGGCCATTCCCATTTGAGCTGTACTTGTTGCAACTGTTGAATCACTAAAAACAAAACAAAACAAAAAAAGCCAAACCTTCATAATGAATCTGATTTTTGAAAATATTTCCATAGAACAGCATTATGAATATTAAAGATTGTTTTTTACTATCCATGTTGTATAATTTAGATTATGATAGTGATGTTATCTGTCTAGTGGAAGAATTTACATTTAATTAGAAAATCATCTACATAAATGTAATTCAGTATAAAAGAACAATTTTCTTAGTGACAGAAGTTAATGCACTAAAGTATATGTAAACTTTGATCACCTTAATAGTAGATTAAGATAGATTAGTAGTAGATTAAGTAGAATAGGATACATAAAAGATGTGTTTGAGAAGTTCTCTGCACACAGGGAGATCGTGGGAAAGAAATTTCTTGCTAATGGTAGGGATTCATTTCCAAATGTGAGAATTTAGAAATATAGCTTTCATAAGAAAAATCTTACCATTCCAAAAAAACCTATACAGCATTATTACAAGGGATTGAATGACTCCAAAGTAACAGACTTCTTATAAATATATGTAACAAGTGCATTATTCTAATACCTTTATCAGTTCCATAAATAGATGTAAGATATTTTATTTCTGAGGTGTTCCCTCACAGTTTTGTAATCTTCACAGTTTTTTCTATCTGTTCATTCTGAATCCTCAGTTATCCTGTGAATTTTATCATGAATGTTTTGGAAGATGCTGAACAAAGTGCTTAGTTTTAAACTCATCAGTAGTCTCATTTCTCTTAATTAAGAACTGTTTATTACATACAGCTTGAAAACACCAACATTTTTCTATAAAAAGTTGGACACATTTGCCCATTTCTACATAGTACCATTTTAAGTCCTCTCTGAATTTATGCCATATTTTCTAATTTCTGGACAAATGAAGCAAGTCCCATATTTTCACAGCCTAGGAAAAAATGTATAGAAGGTTGTACAAGCTTGCATGTATAAAGTATCTCTTATTGCAAACTCATTGCTACTTTAAGTACAAGTATAGTTATTGCACAGAGCTTTTTCATAAAGACACAATCATTTGTTCAGAGACCTATACTCTCCCTGTCCTTAATGTTTCACTGCTCACTATATGCAGCCAAGACTGCTAAAGAGTTTGCTGATAAATTACACTAGAGAAACTTTGAGGCTGACAGTGAGGAATTTTCTTAGACAACCATAATTTTCTTGCTATGTGCTAGGTAGAGTTTATCCTATGGGATCTGATTAGAAAACCTTGGGAGATCCGGCTAAGTCACGTGTCTATCCCATCACAGTTGCCTCAAAAGACAAACAGGCAGCAGTCGGAAAGACTTCATAACTGGCAAACCTTAAGCAGAGTTCCTCAGAGCAGAGGTGAGATGCACCAGGAGAACTTCTCCAGGCTTCCACATGATAAATAGCATGGTAGGTATCTGAGATGTCAAAGAAACTTGCTGCTTTTCAGCCAACACTAGCAAAATCATTTCTAGTTCTTGGGTGAACTAATCCAAGGTAATAAACTCCAGTAATTTTAAAACTGTTTGAATTAGTTCAGACATTTCTATCATTTTACAGTAATTTCCAGTATTGACACAATTGTGTTATATTCTGATTCACATAGTCTTACCATACTGAACTGTGCAAGTGTTCTTCACATATTTAAGTACAATGTGTCAAACATGTAAAATAGGTTTTTTGATTTCTCTTAAATTCTTGCATTTTTTTTGCATTTAGAAGAAACAACTAGAGTTAACATACACATAAATATAATGTACTCATAGTAAAGTTAGTCACCATAGTTAAAAAAAAAAAAATCTATCCGGTGTGAATAATGTAATATTCTTCTTAGAGTTGTTACATACTTTTTTTTTCTTTTTTGAAAAAAAAAAAAAAAAGAAAAAAGAAAAAAAAAACTTTTGTAAGTTTATTTGGTATGTTCTCCTATTGTAAAACAAAAGTCAAAAAAACAAAACAGTAATGTTTATTGTTTATTCCTTATGATTTAGTGATCACAATTCTTTCCAGTAAATGAAAACAACTTTATTTATATATATTTTCATACCCTCAGCTTTCTGAGAGCAAACCCAAACGATCTACCAAAAAACAGATACCTATCAGGTACTTAAGGTGCTAACTGTTGTAGTTCTACCAATGAACACTGAAAATAATACAGGATTAGTTAAACTGCAAGAACATACTGTCTGGACTAGAACACAGGTCTGATTGCTTTTTCCATTTTTTCTTTCTTGCTGTTTTTTTTTTTCTGGGAGATAGGAAAAGGTTGGTTTAATTCTGGTTAAAAATATGAATACCTCCACTGCTCAGGTAACTTTGTAGAAGCATTGGAGTTGCAAGAATTGTTCCTTCTTTTTTCTTTCCCTTCTCCTCATATGAGCTCTTAACCTCATAGTTGATGTACCCTCCTGGCAGTCAGAAACTTTACAAAATTGCAACTGAAAGCAGTGGTCATATGATGAAAAGTAGTTACTGAAGCCTAATATAATAGCAAGTGCATCATAAATGTAAATCCTGATTGTATAAATAGTTGTGCCAGCTGTTCCAGTATGCAAACTACACTTACTGCTCTATCCTGGGAGTCAGCAGGTGCCACTTTCTCTGCTACTATTGAATTACAAACAGATAGTTTTAAATGGACATTTCATCTGTCTGTAGCTTTGGGAATAGCACCATATGAGAAAATGAGAAATGAAAAACTGAAGAAGGAAGTGCTTTGACAGCAAGATTTATTTTTAGTAAATGAAAAAAAAAAAAACAAAAAAAAACACATGCCTTTCCTTTCATTTTCTCTCTAGCTTCTTCCAATATATGTAAACATGTACATATTATTATATGTAAACATGAATTAATAAATAATATCATATATCACAAATGGTAATCTGATCTCAAATAAGTATATCCATGCCAATTTTTTTACAAATGCAAGTGCAAAACACAAATACCACAAGAGTAAAATTAGTAGTGTCCTGCCCTGATATTGCTAGTCCTTACATACATTTTAAGACATCTTAACACACCATGAGGAGTATGAGCTACTTAGTCTCTATCTGACATACTACTAATGAAATGAGAATACCAATATGAGGCCAATCAGAAGCAAAATCAGATTTTCTATTTCAGTGGGAATTTGTCATTACAGGTTAGCAGTTCAGGAAGATTTTGAATTTAGTGTTAAGATCTACATTTCTTGATACAGTGTTTCTCGTAATGACACTCTAACTCATTTTAAGTTTCTTGGGAATTATGAATAATTCTGTAGAATATAAATAGGGGTATCAGAAAATAAAAACTTGTTTCAGTGGATCTTACAGAATAGTAATATCCTTGCCACCAGAGTTTTAGATATGTAACCTCTTTTAGGAAGAAATATGCATCTCTTAAGTGAAACCTCTGCCAATATTTACTAGATCTACAATCAGAAAGAACATCTAATTTTCTAGGGAGGGAGAAAAAAAAAAAAAGTCTGACTAAGAATCTTAAGAATCTTACCATTTCACGCTAGCCCATTTGGGATGCATGGGGAAAAATCCCCAAACACAAAACCTCCTCCTACTTCACAGCGATTGCTTGAGCAGCTGGCCTAGTGTCATAACAATTTATCTCATTCTTTCTGAATGCAGTGTTCCTGTCAATCACATTTAAGCACAGTACAATAGTGGCATTTTTTTTATTATTATTTTATTTTTAGAACCTTAATGCCCTGAATTAGTGGATACTGTGTGCAATTCCCTAGTGACACTGTTTTGAGGATCTAGAATAGAGATTAAACTGCAATCCATCTGGAGGTGACCTTATGGTTTTGGAAGTTGAATCTGCTTTCACTTAGCTCAGTGTTTGGTAGCCTTTTTTTTTTTTTTTTTTTTTTTTTCAATAACTAAATATGCAAAATTTGCATTTTAAGACAGATAGGAATTAGTTCTGAGTTTAGAAATAATTTGAATAAAACAGGTACAGATAAAATAAGAATAAAGTCCTCACAACTTTCCTAAGTGAAATGTTACAGAAATCCTGAGGCATTCTGATACCTAAATGAAAATTTTATATTTTGAATTTGAGCTATTTTTTCTTCATACTAAAAATAATTAATTTATCAAGAGGAAAAAAAGAGTAAAAGGGAAAAATTTTCATAGTGTTCCATATCAAACCACTTCAGAAGTAATATGTGGAACTGAGATGGTATGTACTTTGCAATCTTTTTGTTTCTTCAAATGCTCAGAAGTATATTGGGTGTGACCAGAATACTTCCTATTGGTTTGACCACTGACCTAAGAAATTCAACAGTTCTTCAGCTATATACCCCACGAATTTGCTATATGGCAAAAGATAACTCTATCCTCAACAAATAGCTTAACAGTCCATATAAGGAAACAAAATTTATTGTGACCTTGTATAAGATTAGTTTATGTCTAAATCAAGTCATAGCAAAAAGACTTCATTGGAAAAAACAGAATGATTTACATAGAAAAAACAGACTGATAAATTTTCTGCATTCAAAGAACATTTATGATGCCGTAAAATTAGCTGTGACAACTCCTTTTCTTCTTACCTCTCCCCATACTGCAAACAATGACTTTGATCCTCTCTTTGCTTTAAGAGGACCACCTTCCCTACAGTGTGCAACAGGATCTCCCCCCAAAAAAATCTATTGATGGTGTGGTTGTCAAGATTCACTGCCAAACCACTCCTGCATATCAGTTCTTCTGGAAATGCTGAAAAATAATGACAGAAAACTGTTGAATTATCTGGTATTACCTACATCTCTCTCTTATTCTTTACCTTTTAAAATCTATACAGACATTTCAAAACTCTAGAAGTTTTAAATTTTATTTAGCTCTATATCAATTCTTCTTATATTTTAGACAAAGCTGAAGTTGCATATCAGCTTAGCTGAATGTTATAATAATACTAAATGGAAACATGTTTCCAGCTGAGATGGTTAATTTACTTTCTCATAGTCTGATATAGAGAACTTGTTGATTTTACACAGCTTATGCCAGATTGGAGAAGTTAATGTAATTTTATTGGTATGGATCATTCAATTTTATTTTCAGTATACATAGAAAAAAAATGAATATAAATTAATCAGTTCTGAATCTGTAATATTTGCTTGCATTTTTTAGTTATCAACAGGTTCTCACCCTCACATAAGTCCTTTTCTCACCCTCACATAAGTCCTTTCTTCTTCCTTCTCCATCATGAACAAATTTAGTATGAAAGCTAAAAATGGACACTTTCATACAATGTTACCATAGCAGCAAAAAGTAATTTCAGTTTATTGCCTACAGTAAAAATAAAAGATGAGATGAGCAGGATTCTTATCAACTACAGAAAGAATAATCAGACAAAATCAATCTGCATCAGTAATGAAAGGAATACTCACACAAAGACCAATCTTTTATTTCCTACAAAACTAGAAGCTGCCTCAATGTGAAGTTGCTGCAGATAATTTCTATCTGTAATAGCTAATAATTTTCAAAATGTTTATTGATGATTTCCAATAGCTATCACATTTAAAAAAAAAAAAAAAAAAAAAAAGAAAAAAGTCTCTGTAGCTGTTTGTAGCACGTCAGGAGCAATGTATACATTTTGTGTGCTAATTTGTGGAAGCTCATGTGGTAGCTCTCCTATCAAGGAAACAATATTTTTTCTCTCTTCTTATGAATACCTATAATAAGCATGCATAATAATAGTTTCTGAAGATAAATTTGGAACAAAGCACCTCAATAATTTTTGCTTTTAATATATTCTAAGTAGTTTTTATTCTGCTCATGATATAAATTGATATAATTCAGATATTAAATTACAACCTAGAATTATCATCCAGACCACAATAAATAATGAGACACACTGGACAAGTGGAAACATTCTGACTGTCAGTTGAATTAATATATGCTTATATATTTTGGAGGCACTTGCTATGAATATATTTTTATATATATATACACACATATATTTCATCCATATTTTCTTCATTATTCTACTGGGATAGGAAGTGGCATAGTAACTTAAATGTGTCTTTAGTGCTCAGAGAAATCCTAGATTTAAGAAATACTTTAAATGAACCAAAATACCATAATAAGTCATATGATTTTTTATCACTTTTTGCCAGCAAGAGGAATTGGAGCTGCTGTGAATTACTCTATAAAGATTTCCAGTATTTGTTAATTTTGAGGGAGTGAATCAGTCTCCAGTTGTGTCACCGAGAAATTTTAAACCTGGGATGTGATGAATACATTGCTTATTACCCAAATCAGTATTTTTTTCTACACAAAGTAGAAAAAAAAAATTTCTTCATAATTCTGAAATGTTTAATCAAAGTAGATTTAATTACTTGGTACTGGTACCTTCACAGTAGAGGTTTTCTGCAGATGTGGTAGGTTAGGTAATTTTCCTGTTATGAACTGTTAACAGAAAAATGACTAGTCAGGTCATCATAATTTCTTTTCTTTCCAAACATCTCATCTTTCATTTGAAATGTATAACTGCTATTAAATTATTTCTTTCCCCCCATGACTTGGCACTCAGGAAGGTCTGCCAGAAATTAAGGGAAGCTCTTACTGGAAAATATAATAATAATAATAAAAAAAATGTTCCATTTCTGTTACTTCTACTGATTTTCTTTTTTTTTTTTTTTTTCAAATTATATTTGGTCATAATAGTTATCTCAAATGCACATCATAGTAATTAGCAGTAAAAAATACCTCTGGGATCAACTAGTCTGGTTAATTTCCAGTAACCATATCATATAATCTTATTCACATTTTCATCAACTTCCATTTTAAAATAAGATTACCCGTTAGCCCTTGCCTTTTTATCCCATCCCCCTTTCCCACTTCTTTTGTAATCTCGGTTTCCTTCAAAAGCAGGAGAAGAAAGTTGTCACTGAACCTGATTTCTAGCAGTAATTTCTATTCCCAGTTGTAGGCCTATGATCTCAGTGACATAAAAATAAGTCCACAACAATTTTATCGCTAGATGAAGAGCCGTAGATAGATATCTTTAATATATGTATATATTTCTTTATATGATTATGTTTTTGTGATTTCTAAAAATCTAAAAATTGAAAATGCAAATCCAAGGATATAATGATAGTGAAACCAACAAATTCTATTCCCTCTTCTTTCAAATTCTTTTTTTTTTAATTTCACCAATATCTCTGGTTTGTTAAAGATTTATCTCTGATTTTTTCCTACTAAGTACAAAAATGCTCTAATTTACAACTTGCTTTAAAAAAATCCCATTAATCCTTTTTTCTTCCATTTTTATATCCCTTCTCTCTTTCAAGTTCCAGTTCATTGGCTGAATCTTTGCCCTGACCTCTCTAACCTAAAGCTCTTTCATATTCTAACATCTAACATTATAACATCTAATAGTAGATGTCTAATCTGACACCTATTCTCCTGAGCTCATCTAACTTAGCCTGTCCAGCACTTCTTTCATGATTGTTGATTGCAAGCTCAAGGAAAATATTGAGACTAAAATGTCTGTTAAACTTTCTCTCCCTCCTTTTAAATATATTTATCTGACACAAATAAGTTATGGAATCTTCTGCTTTTATTCTAAATACTTGGCATTAGATGAAACACAACAAGCATTTCTTAGTCACATTAACATATGAAAAAAAAAAATTCTGATCAGGAGAGTAACAAAACACTTTTCTATACTCTACCTTTTTCTAATACTGTTTACATCATACTAGAAAGACCTTCAGACAACGCCAAAAGAAGGTGAAAACCTGTCTTTTTTTTTTTTTTTTTTTTTTTTTTTGTCTCTTTTAGCTCTATTCCTTGGAATTTCTTCCTCATTTGTCGTCTATGTAGTTAATGTATCCTCAAACTCCTTCACAGTTTCATTCTCTTTCTGCTTGTTTTATACCATTTCACTGTTTTCTAGTTCACTGTTTTCTTCATACCTATGGATAAGATGTCTAAACTTAAAACTTGTAATAATTACACCATATTTTTATAGTACCGCTGTACATTGTCATTCATGTAATCTTTGCACAATATCAAAATCTTTTTTCTATCTCATTATTTTAATATAATTTTTAAATATGTGTTAAATGTTTTAAATATATGTTCATATTGTAATACTGCATCAAATTTCTTGGATTTACATGCATCCTATTTACAGATAATTTGATAAATTATGAAATGCACAGATTTTTGCCTGAATTGCAAAATTGGTCCAAGTATGGAAAACTACTTTTACCTGGAAGAGGAATCTAAACACAAAGACCTACTCTTGGATGTGCAGCCATATTATAGAGTATAAGAATATAAAAGAATATAGATTATTTCTTGAGATGAGGACACCTTTTGATGAGGATAACCAACAATTGTGAAGTATCAAAGCTGTTACAAGAGCATTCTTCTGCAACAAGTGCATTCCACCTGCACTAGAGTTAACCTACTCTGATAAACAAACTGCTTCAGCTCTAAGTGGTCATTTCAAGATAGAAGAGCACATGAGTGAATTAGTGCAGTTTTAGTGCCAGGGCAGCTAAGTTCTTTCCCATGCACTTAATCCCAACATTTATATGCTATACAAACATGTACAGTGTCTTTCCTAATATGTACCTTTCTCTAAGAGGTATTTTACAGCATTGTTCTCTATTGATTTCTTTAGAACTATTTGTTTCTGATATCATAAGAAAATATTGGAGCCTCAAAATTTGTAACCATGTAACCCTGTACTTAGACAACTGCTGCTGTGCTGATAAAATGTGGTGCAGATAAGACCATGTCCTTACGTTGTTATGTGCATGACAGGGCTGAATTACCAGTCATTTTCAGACCACTTTATAACTGGAAAACAAGGCACAGAGAAACAGTGCAAGGGCATTTTTGTCAATCTCTGAGAAATAAAATGCCAGATGCGTCTGAGAAAGGATTTTAATGATAAGCGATCTTTTCAGATGTTGCCACCATTATTTCTAAGTTACAAAAGCAAACCAACAATGTGAAACATTGCATGCATTTGCTTGGAATGCATGCCCCATTCTGGAATCTGGGTTCACTTATGCTTCCTATGTGCTCCCAGGAAAGCTGAAATTAATAATCATAATATGAACTATAATAATAAATACCAAAATTTAAAAAAAAAAAAATTTTAAAACTCAAGCTTTTTAGTTAAAGAAATCACATGATAAATATATGAAATGCTAGAGAATAGAAACCGCATTATCCCACCTACTCTAGTCACTCACACCTATATGTTAGTTCATATGACTCCTTCACAGACAATGGAAATAAACAGTCCTTTCTCAAGGTGGAGTCATCTGACCTACTTTATACTTCCGTGTGATAAGAAGCATATATCCTGAAAAAATAAAATCTCCTTATTATGAAAGAAGTTTAACTGTTAAGTGTATGTGGGTAGCAATATCATGTTTGTTATACAACATTATCCTTTTGGCATATCAGTCTATTTTCTTTTTCTTATCAGTATCTAAAATGTTGATTTCAGCCTTCACATTACTAAAGTAAATTTGTCAAAACTATATGGTGCACAACAGCATTGTTTTTTATGCTAAATAATGGCTTAATATCTGGGTTCTTGCTAGGATGTGGGAGAGAGAGAATGAGAGAATGGCTGTCTCTAGTGTGGTTTAAACACCTCATATATATATATATATATATGCAATATACACTATGCTAGTGTATTCATTGCAAAGCTGCAACAGTTTTAATGACTATCATATTAAAATTTACATTGAAAAAGGATATTCTAATTTACAGTATTATTAGAGTTGAATTCTCATGCATGTGTGTATTTTCCTTCATTTAACACACACTGAATGGAGAGATCCAGATATGCAGAGATATCTCATAATGATCAAAGTTGAAGACATGCAGTGTTTCTGTTGAGAAAAATAATTTAAATTTTAAAATTATTCACCTACAATTTGGATATGATAATCATTTAAAAGCCCTGTAGAAAAAGTGATAAGACAATGCTAAAAATAATTACTCTCTAAATATTGCAGCTAAGTTCATCATATGAGTAACTGCACATCCGGAAGCCATCAGAGATAACTGTATGTAAAATTATAGATACTTTTTTTTTTTATTTTATGAGGCATTTTTACTATTATTGTTGTTGTTGTTGTTGTTGTTGTTGTAGCTGTTATTCCTTGAGGCTGAGTTAAGGCAATCCAGAATTTCCAAAGCAGCATAGCTTTGTTATTGTCACAAAGAATCTATGTTATTTTGTGAACCAGCTCCAGGTTAGAGACTTGGAGTGTTGCTATTGACAATGAAGATCATGGAGCTTAGAATTCAGATCGATAGATGAACAATTCCTCTACTTTGACATCCAAGTACCATTGAGAAAAGATATAACCTTGATATCTTGATTAAAAAAAAGTAGATTTCCTTCCAAGGTAGTAAGAATGAGACATGGAAACTCCAGGGTACTGAATTACAGAACTTGTGAAAAAGCAGATATAGTCAGCATTCCTAATATACAAGAAGCAATATTTTGAGAGAAATCTTTGCCTTCTTCATTTTCTTACATAATACAATTAAGGAAAAATAATAAAAAAATTGTTCAGTCAAGCTATTTCCACTGAATCAACTCGTGCTCTCTCCTTGTCTCTCTCTGTGTATATATTACATATATATAGATATATCTGCATGTATATTTACACACACACACTTGCACACGCACAGGTGTTGAAAGAGTAACTCCCTTTATGGAGTATAAAGAGGATTTATTATGCAAATATGGATTTGGTTTGAAACGTCGATTAAATCTATTGTGACAGACTTAACCAACAGGAATTATCTGTGATTATTTCTGTACTCTTGAGTATCATGGAAAGTTGTTTGTCCATCAGAAGCACACTTTCATTTGAGATTCAGAGCCTGGAGCTTTCTTTTGACTTTCGACTAAGCACTCATCTGGGGACTCTGATTTTTAACTCTTTCAGAAGCTTTTTGCCTCAGAAAGAAGAATTAGAAGTCATTATATATGAGATTGATGGGGCTCAAAGTGCAGTTTTCTGAAACTGTTTGTTTATTTATATCTATATATTTACTACTTACAGAGCTAGTATTTATTTTTGAGATCAGAACTCAAATGAAGTACAGAAATCTAATTAATCTTTCAATGCCAAAGTGGAAAAAGGAGAAAAAAAATGATGGAAGAATATGATTTTTCATTTGTTAGAGCAGAGAATTATATGTTTCTTTTAGGCATATATGAGAATAGAGTAAGTATGGAGAGTAACAATATGCAACAACAACAAAAAAAGGTCATGCTAAAAAAGACCAGTAACAGAATCATGCAACAGGTGGAACTAAGAATTTTATAGCATATACAAAGAATTCTGCTGACAGACTAGGCCTGAGCATGAACTTTCGAAAGATAAGAAGCAAAACAAGGAATTCAATAAAGAAGCTTTAAAAAGTAGAACCCACTACTATCCAGTCATCTGATGTTACCAGTTATTTCTTTCAGACATCTTGAATTCTTCTTAATGTTATGGTTCCCTAAACTACAGCTACTAAGTCAAATGGAGTTTCACTGTATTTCTATGATACAAGTACAAAATGAGGAGCTGTGACCATCATGAAAAATCCTGAGCAAATAAGGAATTTGAGAAAAATGGGAGAATGGAATGGAAAGGTCTTACGGTGATATAAAAAAAGAGTTGAATCAAAATGAAACACCCAGCTAAACTCTGTAAGGTAAAAAATGCCATGGCTTGAACATTTACTAAATAAAAATCTTATTTTTGAGACAAGATTTAAGTTTATTGTGCTGCTTCTCCCACACAGCTACAACTGCTGCTTCTTGATTTTCAACCATACAATCAGATTCCAGAAATGGAAAATGCTGCTTGCCTCAAGTTCTACAAATTTAATAAATCACTGAAACATACATGTAGTTATTTTGGACAGAGTATTTAATTATCTAAAAATGAGCTTGTCCATGTGCATGTATCCATGCACACACACATATAATTGTTGTTTGATCAGATCCTTGATAATATACTATTTTAACTATTTTTTGATCATTGACTAAACAGAGACAAAATAAAATTAAAATTAACAAAAATAAAATTAACATCAAATTAAATTAAAATAAAATAAATAAAATCAGTTTTAGAAGAACCATATGTATGTGGGCCAGATTAGAAAAATATCCTTGTTCCAAAGTTGATAAGAGTTGAAATGGATGAAATTTGTATATGTGGTAAATTACTACAAATCAGAATGGAAGTTTTCATTTATGCCAAGCAGATTTCATTTAATTCAAAGGAACTTTTTTTTTTAAAAAAAAAGTCAATAAATCAGAAAATTCAATAATTTGCACAGCTTCATTCATGCTTTACTTTCCTCTATTTTCTTCCACATAAGTCAAAAAGACTCAAGTTTTTAATCTTTTTATAAGGATGAGAGATAAATCAAGGACTTATTTATGCAGTATTTTTGAACAGTTCACGTGCTGCCTGGAAACATTTCTGTGTTCCACAGAAAAACAAAACATCATCTCTTCCTTTTCTTCTGCTTTCTGCTTCTGTGAAAGAAAGTACATATATGACATGAGGTCTGAGAGGGTTTTGAAACAGCTAATGTCCACTAAAAATTGATCGAAATGTGCAGGTAAATGAGGGAAACACAAGATCAATCATAAGCATCAGGCATAGGTTCTTTTTTAACAATTCTCAGAAACAATATGTTCTCATCCTTTCTCTCATGCAAGACATTTAATTAGTGTATCGAGTACAGGAACAGGCTTCTACCAGGTAATCAATTAATCATGGCATTTCCTCTTTAGCTTCAAATCCTCAGACTCATTTCATTTCTGAATATGACTCTCTTCACCAGAGAATCTAAGAATCTGAAAAGCTTTTAAACATTTTCCCCTAATTCCAAGCAAAAAGTCCCATCTTCACATCCTTCAAAATGGATGATTCCTCTAATTACTGTATAGAAGAGCGAATAATATCTTTCATTTATCCTCCTTTATTTATTTTTTTATTTATTTTTATCTGAAAAAGTGATACTACAGTACTTCAAAGAATTGAGAGTGAGAGGGTGAATCTAACCACCTAACTCTACATCAATACTTATTTGGAAAAAGAGGAGAGAGAGAGAGAAGAGAGAAAGAGAAATCTTTCATAACGTCAGAACAACGAACCCTGAGAAAACCCTGGTTTAAGATGTCTCAACTCTAGAGAAGATGGGGAGATGAGGTAGCAATAAGCATAAGGGCTTATGTCTCCCATGCTTAAGTAAGTATATATGCAAAAGATGGGTTGATAATTCTTCTTAATCTGTGCTGTGCTTCTAAGGAATAAAGTTGTATCTCTAGTAATTATACCAACATAAAGTAGACACTTTAACATAGTAACATAGAAGAGTTTTTGCTACCTGTGATTTAGAAATTATAAAAAAAAAAAAAAAAGATAATACTGAGTCAGGTACTAAGGCACAAGAGCAGGGAGAGAGAGGCACCTAACCCCATGCAGTGCTGATGCAATGGGGGCGGAGCCAGCAGGGAAGGCAGCCCAAGCCCTGTGCCTACAAGAGCAGCCCCCAGAGAGTGGGAGTGACCAGGGCGCTGCTATCTACAGCAGTTAGCGCAGTGCAGCAGCGAGCTACTGGAGCACCCACTCACTATGGCAATTACTCATCTGAGGGCCCTGTCAGCACTTGCCATAAAGGACACAGGCACTCACAGTGACCAAATGAAAAGGATGCATCTACCCAGGTGTCAGGCTGCAGGGAGTGCCAAAGCATGGCACTTCTTTTGGACAGCTTCGAGGAGAGCAACTGTGTGAGATGTAAGCAGGTGGAAGATCTGCTCAGCATTGTAGCTGAGCTAAAAGAGGAGACTGAAAAGCTAAGGAGCATCTGGAAGTCAGAGAGAAAGAAAAAGGAGCAGGCCCTGGGAAGTCCCCATCACTACCACCAAAAAACAAAAACTAACCAACCAACAAAAAAAAAAAAAAGAAGATTCCACAGATGATTCCATCCTTCAGCTGACACAAGGGAGAAGAAACCAGGATGACAATGTACAGATAATAGTCTAGGCTTGGGTCCTGGCTTGAGGTGCCAGAAGAAATCCTTCTTTTCCCATCTCACCCTACCAGGTACAAGGAGGATGCAGGGCAATCAACAGATGGCAAATGTAAGAGTCTCTCTCCTCCAAGAACATGATTACAGTCTTTGGTCGTATTGCAGCCACCAGTAGGAGGAAGAAAAGTCGCATTATAGTCATGAGGGAGTCCTCAGCACAGGGAACAGAAGATCTGACATGTAGATGGGACCCTCCTCTAACGGATGTCTGCTGCCTTCCTGGGACCTGGGTTAAGGATGTCTCCAGGAGAAATCTCAGCTTGGTTCCACCCACAGACTGTTATCCATTGCTGGTCCTACATGTAGGAGCAGAAAAAGTGGCAAAGCATAGCCTGAGGGTAATCAAAAGAGATTTTAGGGAACTGAGTCAGATGACAGGGAACTCAGGCATACAAGTTATCTTTTGTTCCATTCTCCCTGGTGCTGGCAGTAATACAGAAAAAACCACGAGGGTACAATCCATAAACACATGGCTCCCTGGCCAGAGTCATTTGCCACAACTTTTTTTTTTGGCATGATGCTGGCACCAAACAGGATTCATCTTTCTCGAAGGGGGAAGAGGATGGAACAGGAACAGAAACTTCTTGATGGTGTAGATCAAGTTCAAGTGGTAGATGCACCAATGACGACAGGGGCAATGCAGACCCTGGTACTGACAAACAGATGATCTAGTTGGAAACATGAGGTTTGGGGACAGTCTTTGCTGCAGTGACCATAAGATATTGGAATTCATGATCCTGTGAGGAGGAAGGTGGGCAAGATGCTTTAACGTAGAAGAGTTTCCCAGTCTCCTTTAACTCAACTGGAGGAAAGACCGTCCAGGAGAGCTGGCTAATATTCAAGCATCACTTTCTCCAAGTGTAGGATCAGAGCATTCTTACAAGAAAGAAGTCAAGCAAGGTGGAGCAGGAGACCTGTGTGAATGAACTAGGAGCTCTTGGGAAAAGTTAAAGAGAGAGCATATACACTGTGGGATGCTTCAGTCTTTACTGCTAAGGCTAGTTCCCATGAACTACAGAGCTTGGACACAAGACAGAAAACCTGGAGAGAGGAAGGCTGTGATAGTTGAGGAGAATTGGGTTGGTGATTATTTTATCACACTGAACACCCATAAATCTATGGGCCTGGATGGGATGCATGCAAGAGTACTGAGGGAACTTGTGGGGCTTATTGCTCAGCCGCTCTCCATCATCTTCAAGAGGTCATGGAGAGTGAGGGAGGTGCTAGAGGACTAGAAGAAAGGAACCTCATGAGATTCAACAAGAACAAGTGCAGGGTCCTCCATCTGGGGAGGAATAACCCCAGGCAGCAGTACAGATTAGGGGCTGACCTGCTGGAAAGCAGCTCTGCGGAGATTTCTAGGTCTCTTCCAACTTCAACCATTCTGTGATTCTGTATGATTCTATGATAACATTTCTAAGCTTTTTCAATGTTTTATTTGAAATTAGATGACTTCTTTCTTCAATTTCTGCCCCAACTAGGCAATTTGTGGAACAGCAAATTAAAAATACAATTATCTTCAATAATAAAGCAGCTTATTGTTGTCTTTCAGTTCTGCTTATTTATAATTGTTATAATAAACTTGCTGATCAATACTGGGATGATGCATAGAATCATTAACTAAATGTTGCAGAACAAAACCAAAACCAACTTTTTTTCTCTTCAAACATAAATAGGTTTCAAATTGTATTCAAACAGCACAAATTTCAATAAAACTCCCTTGATAGATCTGTGTTCCTAAACCCCTGAACCACTACTGGAAGGAAGAATAAAGATTTTGCTCTGAAGAAAATAATACAAAATTTCAATTTTTTAATGATATTTTTGATATAAAAAAAATATTATTTGTTTAGAGACAGCAGGATGGCTGAATAACTGACTCTTTTCACATAAAGGGACTGTTGGTGACAATGCTGAGAATGTTGCTGTCAGAATCAAAAGTAAAATAAATGATACCAAAAATTACAAGTACTGAGCTCCCTTTTTATTATTATTTTTTATTATTGACTAACTAAGGTGCAGTGGCTTGTTCTTAGTGTTTTGAACCAAACAGCTGAGCAAATGGAAGAAATTATAGAAGGCTGCAGCTTGTGAATTGAAGGAGTAATTTATGGACATAATCTTGGCAGCCTTTAACAGATAAAAAAGTAAACAAGGGTTTGCTCTATATATTATGAAAAAAGCAGCAGGATAATAGATCAAATTATGTCCCAGGACCAAAAGGACCATAGCAATCTAGCTAACTCCTGATTTCTAATTTGAAGTCTGATTTGTGGGCACCAGACATCTGTGTGAAATACACATTAAATGTCATGGATTGTTGATGACTGTCTTGTATACTGCAAAAGTGACCTGCATTTGTTTATGTCAAAGCACAATTCTGTGAAAAATATCTAATTTTTTCAAGGTACTTTTAGTTTCATATATTATCAGTACATTTTCCTGTTTGAAAGCATATTAAATAATGTAATCAAGGTTCCATAAAATAATTTAGCTATGACAAGAAAAATTGTGGTAAGTGGATTGAAATAAGCAGCATATTTATATCATGCTGTTCTTGTCCTACTTGCTGTTAACTCAGCTACATGAAAATAATACATACACAGCATTGACAAATTTGACATATTTTCCATGTTGCTTTAATAAGTTAGTAGTTACAATTATGTATTACCTGTGTGACATTTATATATTTTTGCAAATTACCTCTTGACAAGTTAAGCACCAGTTACATTACTCTGTGTGATGACTTAAAAGCTTTCAAGAGCTAAGACATGATATAGCAATTTTATATGTTGTTAAGTCTGCCTTGATCCCTTGGTCACAGACTTTTGGGCTTTTTTGTATTGTTTTGTTTTTTAACTTACCCTTCCACATGGAAGGAAATAAATGTCTCCAAGTTTCTTGGAGTAAATATTTTCAATATTATTTACATTTCGTAAAAGCAACATCTTCTCATTCTGCCTGTAAACTGCAAGATCTTAAATTCTAATCAAATTCTATAAAGCAAAGGGGAAACAGCAAAAAACAAGATCTATTTGTGACCTGCAAGATCTATCTGTATTAAATATCACTGATTTGGTAGAAAATTATAACGTAAATAGTGATGGCGAGATATACATATAAAAGAATATACAATCATTCAATATCTGTTTGAGTAGCAACATCTATGTTCAAGTGTATCATGGGAAAGAAGAATTGTGCCTGAAAGTAATGCCTTCAGAAAAGAAGGAAGGATATTTCACTAGTGGGGTAGTACTCCATTCTATTCCTGTAAAAAAAGGTTGAGTAGAAGTGAGGGTAGCAGGAGAATGCACATTTGAAGACTTGTCTTTAGCAGTTTGGGCTGCACAAATACAATAATAGTCATCTAAGTAGTTGCAGGGGTCACAGTATTGTTGCAAGATTTTACTGCTTTTGAACGTATCTTTCACTTATGCCACAGAAAAAGCATGCAAAACATGTTTTGCTTATAAGGATGGCCCCTTTTAGACTATACAATGACATATGAGAAAAGTTGAGTTAAAGGAGACTGGGAAACTCTTTTACATTAAAGCAACTAAGGATTGGCTTTTTATTTTTGAATATTCTGTTGAGATTGCTACAGGTTCAAGATGATACTGTGACAAAAACACAAGAAAATGACCGTTTTACTGTCATTTTTCTCATCCACAAACTCCTTGGTAGAACTGCACATGTGTATGTATATATACTTGTATGCATGGGTATATATATGTTATTCTGGATATCTTCCTCATCTCTTAAGTGTCATCACAAACATTTTGCATACATCATCCCATACATACTCTTTTCCTTGATGAAGGCAATATTCACAACTGCCTGCTATAATGCGACAGAGAAGATCCTATGCAGACTGTTGTGAGTCTTATTTTACATTCATCTCAACTGGAAATGATTGATATGAATATAATTGGAAATGAAGGATCTGTGGATTAAAGATTTGTTGTTGTTGTTGTTTTGGATTTTTTTTGTTGTTGTTTTGTTTCCTCTATACCAATATATATACATATTTACTGTGTAATGTGCATTCAAAGTCGTTTACTTTAATGGATCAGCAGTATATCTGATCTTAATCTGAGATTTGGCTCTTTCATCTCAGATGATTGTCTTTAATCAGAATCAAGATTCAAGTAGACATGAATGCTTCAACCAAGCAAGACTCATTCACATTTCCAGTAGTGAATGCACCATATAGTTAAAATCATAATGAAGTGAAGCAAAGCCAATTTTTAAAAAACAGAGTTTTTCTTAAATCTCTGAAAGAAAGAAATCTTTCTTAAACAATTGTATGACCTTAATTTTTAAAGATCTAGCCTCCTGTATCCTGATTGTTTTATTAATTAATTCGTTTCAATTAATTAACATTTCAAGTCATAGCTTGTACTTCAAATTTATCTGAAAGGACTTTAATAGTTGCTTAGTACTACAGATGAGAATTAATGTATGTTCCAATGTGTAATATATTTGCCTACATCAAAAAATGAGTAGTCTTACACATATATACAAATTAATAGATATATACAAATATATACATATATCTTATTTATTTAATCTATAATCAAGCTATCAAATCAGTGCCATCAAAGTCATCAAGTTAATGGGAGTAAAAGGCTCTTGTGAAGTGGCATACTGTAAAATGCAAGGAAATTATTTTACTGTTTTCATCATTTTTGGAAGACAAATAGCACTGAAATTACTGTATGTTAGCACTGAAATCTCAGACAGTGCAATGCATGCACTGAGTTTCCATTAGAATAATAGACGGAAGGATAAAGTTGTCTGTGTGCTACAGCACTGAACATTACGAAGTCTTACCACTGATATTGTCATCGTCTTTATATGGTATTTTATACAGATCACTTCAATACCTTCTCATTCTGCAGCACTTTCTTATCTAGTTATATGTTTTGAATTCTTGGGATGATGTCATAGAAAAGTAAAAACACAGATCCAAACACTACAAATCCTTAAACTACCTCTACCTCCATTTTTTTAAAAAATATTATTATTATTATTATTATTATCATCATCATCATCATCATCATCATCATCATTATTATTATTATTATGCATTGCATTACTACTTTAAATGAAAAGCCATACTGTCCTGGCAGAAACCTGAAGGCATAAGGTACCAAATGGTGAACAGACTCTGAAGCTTGATACACAAGTCTATTAAATGAAAGAGTTGTTGCAGATCAGATATATTAATGGCATGTTTTGGGGTATATACAGTGGCACTTACAAAGACTTTCTGAATGGGCGAGTATGTATTGTAAGTTACCCTGAGAATTTGAGGAAAGCTGAATTGGCAGGAGAATCTGTTTCACAATCCTGTTTTGACACTCCAGTTTCATGGGAAAGTCAATGAAGATCTAAATGTAGGAAAGTTAATCCTAGGAAAAATAATTATAGGAAAGCTAATGAAGAGGTCAATAAATTTTTTCTGGACCCCCTGTTAGCTTCAGAAGCATTAATAATTGATAGTCCAGTCAAAAGCTAAAATGAACTTGTAATGCAAATGCTTCATTGGAGGTTATGATGATGCACAGCACATATGTTCAATTTACAACTTTCAGGTTAGTTCTTGTGTTATCATTACCTTATTTAAAGTCTGGATGTGTTTAGCTTCAGCATCCTGCCAGTAAGTCTTATTTCATTTTTTCTACCTGATTAAAGAACCCTTTGCTGTTAACATTCTTTAAATGCTTGAAGATTGTGATAGAACCACCTGCAACCTTTTTTTATCAATCAGATAGATCAAAATCACTGAAGTTTTGAATCTCTGGAAGATTTCCAGTCCATTAAAATTCTTATGACTGCTCTCTTGCCATCTTCATTTTTTCCAGAACTACAGATGTCAGATCAAAACTAGTATTTTCCTTATGGTCAAATACAGAAGTAAGGCTTTTTTTTTCCCCATTACTTAATATCCTCACTTTGGAATTTTGTTTTTAGTGGATTTTCATAACGACCACAGATACTCTACAAGTTGCTGCTTTCAGAGATAAGGTTACTATCCAGAAAGTATAGCCGGTATGTATTAATTTTATAGACAACCAAACTAGAACACATAATGTCCCCCTGCAACCAGCTTAGCAAAGAATCAAGCTCACTCTGTTGCTATTAATTCATCCCTATTCTCCAACATGTATGTGATCTCTGGATTTTAAAGGGTGTTTTTTCTTCCATTGTTAAAAATAATTACTGAGTGATGAATAAACCAATATATATTATATGTTTAAAGTATACATTATATATAAAGTCAAAGATTCATTAAAATTTCAGTTTCAGCTTTCAGTTTTGGCCTACATATACATTTATATTAAAACACAAGTAGTTTAGTCAGTTCTAATCTACTCAGACAGTGTCATCTTGAATTATAGTTTAAATTTTAATGGAATATGGTGATAGCAGATCAAATGCCCAATAATAATGAAAGTGAATTACATCAACCTAACTATCATCAAAAAAGCAATTTTGTCAAAAGAAAATTTCAAAATAATTTTAAAAGATGCATTTTTCATAAACTATGTTCACTGAAATAATTTTTGTGGATGCCTTTTAATTCTTTACTCACCGTTTCCTTTGTGAGGTGTCCTTTATTTTTTCCAAAATCGATGTTATTCTGGCAGGCCAATAATTACGTAGGTTGTCTCTTCAGGCATTTTGGAATACTGTAAAATTAGCTGCCTTCCAACTTACTAGAGCTTTCCTACTGTCCTATGATTTAATGAAAATCAATACCAAGAGTTCAACTAATTCTTCTGAAAGGCTAAAATATGAAGTATTGTTACTATAGTGAGACAGAATGTCTACTGGAATTGTGGTAGATCATAAAAAGAGATTTTTTTTTAAAGGGAAAATGAGAGGATGTGTTTCTGGGAACCGAAGACAATATAGCTCATGAAGGAAGAAAAAAAAAAAAAAAAAAAAAAGTGAATTCCTTGTCTCGTGGAAATCAACAGATGTTTTCTATTGACTTCCTTCGAGGTAAGTTCAACTCCTCATACAAGATTTTGATGTGTGTGAGAGTTAAGGCTTTCTGTAGTAGAGGTTCCAAAATTAAATCCTTTAAGGCTAATACAAAGAAATCAAATCATAAGTATATACTAGCTTAAACAATTTTTCTCAGAGTTGTAGAATAAGTGTATAATTGCATTACATAAATTCAAAGCTACATTTAATCACAAAAAAAAGGCTTTGTAAATTCAGCTAAGCTCTAATCTTGCTAAATTCAAGATAAAGATATCTAATTACTCTCTTAATTTGAAATAATGTTTTAGTTATAAAACCCAAGTATAAGCAATTTGTGAAGTTTTGCTTGAGTTAATATTAATTTCTATTGGTTTATAAGTAATTTCCTTAAATTAGGTAGCCAAAACTAATTTAGAAAACCAAAAACTGATCTTAGTTCTCAGACTACAAGTAGCTCAGGATATTTGTAATCTGAACCAAGACACCTTCCAAAATTTAACAAACACATATATATTTTCAGAGATAACTTTAAGCCATAACTTAACTATAGTCACACCTAAATACCACTAAGGCAAATGAAATTAAAGACACACTTAATATCTATCCTTCATATAACTGATTTTAACATCAGCTAATACTAAGAGTTTATATGCTTAATTTCTTTGAAGTGAATTTTTAACCTCCTAATATGATTATACTCAGTGACTTCTATTGAGAAATATTTCCTGATTATGTCTCATCAAGTTCAGATGTTGTGATTCATGATAATTATTTTGAAATAGTGTGACTCCCTTGATTTTTTTTTATGAAATGGAATTGACTCAGAGCAATCCTAGTTGTTCTTAGGGTATGAGCAGATTAAAATGAATGAACAAGAACTTAGAGAGGAGAGCAAGCATTTGCAGAGAGCAAAAATAAAAGCAGAACCTTGACTAGAAACATGAGGTCCAAGGCAGCTGTTTCAGGACAGTGCAAGGCTAGGAACAGCCCAGGGTTTTTCACCTAACGGCACAGCAAAGTTAAACATTTCTTCATTTCCCTGTTTTTCCCAGAGCTTTCTTTGGTAGCTGCAGCAAAAGTTATTTATACCTTAAGTGTATAAAAAGTAGTATAATTCTAGTAGATATTTTAAAGAATTCCCACATTTCCTGTTATCCGATATTTAGAACCCATGGCAGAATAAAAAATGTTGAATAAAACTTTTATATGAAGCAGTGATCACATAGACTAAGTTTTTCTGTCTAAAAATATCCTCTCAGATTTTGTTCTGGATTTTTGGCAGTTTTTCTCCTTCTCCAGTAATGAATCTTGAGTTGAGGACAAAACCCTTGAATAACTGATACATGCTCAGTCCTGCAATGCTATATAAGGAGAGACATCCTATCATCAATCCATCAGTGTTTTGAATTACTTTGCTTTCCTCTGGTCTTGCTATGTAGTTTGGGGAAAAATCTAAGCTTTATACATTCAGCAGACTAAATATGTAGGAAAATCGAGAATGTGATGACCAATGCTATCATTCAGGAATTTGGGATTACAAATAAATGTCTATAATCCTGACTATAATCCTGTACAATTACATTGCAACAGCTTAAAAATCAGTTATTATTTTCCCTGGAAAAGTGATGGAGCATCCTGTCGCCGGGCACATGGAGGAGAAGAAGATGCTCAGGAGTAGCCAGCAAGGATTCACCAAGAGGAAATCATGCTTGACTAACCTGATAGCCTTCTACGATGGGGTGACTAGCTGATGAGGGCAGAGCAGTGGATGCCATCTATCTGGACTTCAGTAAGGCTTTTGACATCGTCCCTCACAGCATCCTCCTGAGCAAGCTCCAGAAGTGTGGATTAGATGAGTGGATGGTGAAGTGGATTAGGAATTGGCTTGATGGCAGAGCTCAGAGAGTGGTGATCAGTGGCACAGAGTCCAGTTGGAGGCCTGTGGTTATTGGTGTCCCCAGGGGTCAGTCCTTGGTCCAGTCCTGTTCAACTTATTCATTAACGACCTGGATGAAAGGATGGAGTGCTCCCTCAGCAAGTTTGCTGATGATACAAAATTGGGAGGAGTAACTTATAGCCCTGAGAGATGTGCTGCCATCCAGAGGGACCTGGACAGACTGGACAACTGGGCAGTGAGTAACCTCATGAAGTTCAACATGGGCAAGTGCAGGGTCCTGCACCTGGGGAGGAATAACCCTAGACATGCCTACAGGCTGGACTCTCCTTCTCTGGAGATCTTCAAAACCCACCACAATCCTGTGCCACCTGCTCTTGTAGACCCTGCGTGTTCAAGGGGGCTGGACTAGATGATATTTAGAGGTCCCTTCCAATCTTAAGGATTCTATGATTCTATGATTATTATTTCTGTTCTTTTAAATGTACTACCAACAGCATAGATACCACTGTTCCATTTTAATCTAAGAGCTAATGGGAATGTGAAGTACATGGGAATGAATGGGAAGGGTCCTGCACCTGGGGAGGAATAACCCCAGATACCCGTACCGGCTAGGGACCGATCTTCTGGAGAGCAGCTCTGCAGAGAGGGACCTGGGCATCATGGTGGACGACTAGTTGACCATGAGGCAGCAGTGTGCCCTCATGGCCAAGAAGGCCATGGGATCTTGGGGTGCATCAAGAAGAGAGTGTCTCCAGCAGGTTGAGGGAGGACCCCTCAACCTGCCCCCCTACTCAGTCCTGGTGAGGCCGCACCTTGAGTACTGTGTGTAGTTCTGGGCTCCCCAGTACAAGAGGGATGTGGAGCTGCTGGAGACAGTCCAGTGCAGGGCTACAAGGATGATCAGAGGCCTGGAACATCTGCCCTATGAGCAAAAATTGAGAGAGCTGGGCCTCTTTAGCCTGGAGAAGAAAAGGCTGAGAGGGGACCTCATCAGTGTGTACAAGTATCTTAAGGGAGGGAGTGAGGAGGATGAGGCTGGCCTCTTCTCACTGGTAGCCAGCAACAGAACTAGAGGAAATGGCCAAAAATTGAAGCTCCAAAAGTTCCGCAGGAACTTGAGGAAGACCTTCTTAACAGTGAAAGTGACAGAGCACTGGAACAGGTTGCCAAGAGAGGTCATGGAAGGTCTCCTTCTCTGGAGACCTTCAAGACCCGCTTGGACACCACCCTGTGCCACATGCTCTAGGAGACCCTGCGTGTGCAGGGGGTTTGGACTAGATGACCTGTAGAGGTCCCTTCCAACCTTAAGCATCCTATGATTCTATGATTTCTTCTTTATGCTTCAAGAGTATAGGCATATTTCTTATGTCTCATGAAAACATTCTGTCTGTCAAGTTGTTGGCTGAAGAAATAGTCCCCCTGTCTCAGTGTAATTGTATAAGCAAGAAATCAAGATTAAATGAGCCAGGCAAACACTGTGTGGCCTATCCATTCAGCCAGGTATGGGGATCTCGCCTTCATGTTGCTACTTGAAGATTTATACCAACATGCAGTCATTAATCTGCTGATTAAAACCCAAAATAATTCAAATAGGTCTTCTTTCTCCTGACTATCAAATTAATAATGAAAATATAGGTACCTTCATGCAGCCTCTCTGCTACCATCTCCCTTTTTACTTCATCATCCTACAGCATTTTCTTAGCATTGACCTATTTTGGGGCTGTTCTCTTAGAGCATCAAATTTAGGAAAAAGGGCTTTTCAGCAGTTCTGCTGGAGAATGAGCCACAAGGTAGTTCTTATAAAAACTACAATGTAGTTACAGAAGAAATCTTTACCATGTTGTGCTGTGAGAGGAAGAAGGAGAAAAAAAAACCAAGACTCAACATTTCTCCCAGCTCCATCTGCAACCCTGTGTGAAGAGGAGAGCACCAAGAGCAGCATTTCGCAGTTCTCAAATCGTTTCTGGGAACTAAATCCTTCTTGCCCCATACTGCAGAATTGCTAAGACCCCAAGCATATTATTTTGGTATTACTTCTGGCCTTTTAATAGCCTTCAAATTGTAATGAGTTATTGAGTAGTCTCTCTAATCCCCTTTCTTCAACAGTGATCTTCAGGAGTCTCTCCCTGCTCATCTGTATGCTCCCCACCTCCATAAGGCAGGCATATATTTGTTGTACAAGCTAATAATTTGTACTCCCTTAGACAAGAATCTTTTAATCTTACAACACATCTTCTTGGATTTGTTTTATAATCTGCTGTATCTTGACATTTTGCATTCTTAATTACTTACCTATGTTACTTTCAATGAAAGGTCCTATTATACAGAAAATTTGTGGGATTTCTTCCCAGATGATCTTTCTTTCTTTTCTCTGCAACTATCTTGCCAATTTTCATTAATTCTTTAGATGTATTATTTATTGTCTTTCATAAGCATTAGAAAATAAAATATTCTCACATAAAGTAATATATGTATGCATAAAATGATACGGATCCATAAATCTAATCTACATTCTGATTCTCTAGGCACTACAAACTCATGTCTGCCTGAAGGAGTTGCTGGTCCTGATAGAAAACTTTAAATAGCAAGATGCATTTCCTTTTTAACTTCTTATCATGTAAGTATTCTACTTGAAACTTGGATTTTACTTCAATTTTAATTAATTAAAATTAATTTAATTAATCAAATTTCATTAATTTATTTAAATAAAAAGACTTTATATTTTTAATTTGTATGATGATTTTTCTTTCTCTTCCTTTAATGATTTTGTTCCTTTTCTTTCCTTGTCTTTCACATGGTCCTCTGTGAAGCTCTTCATTAATTGTCCATTCAGGCTTTTAGGATTAAATATATGAATGAATAATTTGAACATGGATAATTTAAACATTCCTGGGCCCATTCATTCTCATGGCTATCCTGTTAAGCATTCAGACCTCAGAATAGGGTGGGTTCATGTAAGCTACCTACTGATACTGGTTCCTGGTCTAGGTGCTGATACGAACAAAGAGATGGTTGGGGAGAGTAGTTTAAGGGGACTAAAAACTGATTAGGAACTGCAATTTAGCAGTATAGATAAGCAATGGCATAATTCATTTTATTAACTATGAACATTTTATTAACTAAGAACAGGTAATATGTATGCTGTCAACATAGTTCATATATTAAAAACTCCTTTTACAGTTTGTAAGGTTCAGCAGGGGCACCACCTGCTCTCCTTGTAGGGAGAGATGCACAATCAGAAGGAATGAGTTCAATATTGAGCATTTACTACCTCTGTGTCTGAGTGGGGGTTCCTCAGGCAATAAAGAAGCAGGAGAATTCTGGCATCATTGAGCATCAGTCTATGGCAAGTAAGGCCAGGATGGGGGAACTTTTGAGTTTTTATGCTCATATACAGTAAGAACACAGAGCTCTTTGCCCAACTTGATCCAAAGCCCAACTGTGGTGCTACCCAGGTATAGGCTCAGCTACATGACTATGAATCAACATGCCCTATTCATGCTCCTTTTCCCAAGGAATAGTCTGGCTGGATTCCATCATCCACTTTTTTTCTATATGGAATTTCAGTCATTATAATTACCCACAAAACAATTAAACAAATTACAAAGGAAATGTTAGGTACAATTTGCACACTGATAAAACCATGACATCAAATGATAATTTATTTTCCAGTACGTATCAGAACCTTTTAAATTTTAATTAAAAGTTTAAAATTACATCCTTTATGATAAATTATCTTCCTATTAACTGATCATGTCGCTTTGTCATCCCAGGCAATGCTCTTGCTTCTTTTATGTGTTCTATTTTGATAAGTTGAACTGTGAATGTTCTATTTTGATAAGTTGAACTGTGAATAGTTGCATTAAATAGCACTGTGACGCATGTATGATGGCGTGTGATACACTGAAAGCAATCTAGGTAGCTGATTAGATGAAGTCTCATTTTAGATCTTGATCCATTTGAAGAGGAATGTTTTTTGAAGAACTTGATTCTTGGTCATCTTTATACCAAAGATAAATACTGACAACCAGTGAGATGAATCACAAATCATCATTCTGTACTTTAGTCTGGCTGATTTTGTAAAGGCTAATTATCTGATCATATGCTGGTGGAATCATAAGCAGTTAAGTCTACTCATTTTGTCCTTATACCTGCAGGTTGTGTTACATTCAAACGTGATTTTTAATCATTAACTCTATTTTGGAAAGAAGACTAAAATCTGCATTCCTTTTTAGATTTAAGCATATATTCATGCAGGAGTTCTTTAAGATACACAGAGAAAAATAATTTGCAAACAATTTGTTGAAGAATTAAGTCAGTTGAAAGCAGAATTGGGAAAAAAAGTCTTGAATGATTTTCAAGGACAAGCAGTAGAGAAAATCTCTCTCTGAAAGCTGTAACACAGTTAAGCAATAAACCTCACAATACTGCATAAGCAATAAAGCTCACAGTACTGCATGAGCACCTGGAGCTGGCCTTAAAATCAAAGTATTTAATGGCAGCAACTCCAAGAAGCCCATGTCATCTTTTAAAGTACTGAATTTGTATCTACTTTTAAAAATATTTATATCAAAAATTATGTGGAATCACTGGTTGTAGATTTTATATCAAAGTGAAAACTAGACCTTACAATATAACTTAAACCGTGTATTCCTTCATCGAGTTTTAAAACAGTTGTGAAACCCGAGGTTGAAAGAGATAATATGACAATATCTACCCAAAATAGGTATATTCTTTTGATAATTAAAGTGTTAAAAAGTATAAATTAAACTTAAAAAAATGTATATATAAAAAGGAGGGAAAGCTAAATAAATGGAACTGCCTTTATTAAGTATAAAGACTTTATTTTTGGTATGATAAAATTGGTGCAACTTTGAAGCAATCTCATAGCAATCAAAATGATATCAAAAGAGAAACTAACGTGATAGAATGTGCTACTGCTTTGGCAATAACAGTTGTATTCTTGTTTCAGTAGACACTGTCATATAGTACAGTTAGCTTGAGGGCTGAAATGTTATAATTTAGGTTCTTATCTACTGTACAGAAAAGATAAAGCACACCATTTGCCCTAAAATCTAGTATTACACATTTTTAATCCTGATCAGAGTTAAGTTTTGAAGAAAGGCCAGGGGTAGAAAATTGTTAAATCTCAGATTTTACAGATATTCACTGTAACAGCAGAGTGAAACAGAACTGAGTTTCATCCAGAATGGAGATTTGCACATCCAAAATCACACATTGTACTCTGAATGGCAAGTTCACATTCCTATCAAAAGTGAGATGATTTTTCAGGACACTTAAAACACTTTACTTAGTAAAGTCATTTTTTTTGTATATCTGAGTGTGTATGGAATAACATTTACGATAGATCATGTTTGTTCTGTTGCTGCTCTCATCTTACCTGCATTTACACAGTACTGAAGATAAACAAAGGTGACATTTTTCTTTTTTTGCTATATTTGAGCCATTTAAGTTCATACCATTTCTAACCTCTATTGTCATTTTTTTCCAACTGAATATTTTTAAATTTATTTATTCTAAGTCTTGCCCTTTGCATTGAGAATATAAATTGCAATTTGGTGGCAAAATGAAAAGACCTGAACAGTATTTGATCACCATTATACATTTTTTCTGATAAGGCACCATAATTATGTGAACCTTTTTAAAATCCTGAGTAATTTATAAACAGGAGAGTTACTGGGAAAATATCAGCAGTTGTTCATAGTTAATTGTACACATTCAAAGGTGCACATTCAGACTAATTCAATAAATAAAACTGTGTTCAAAATATGAACCATGGCTTCCCCTACCCTTCCTGCATCCCATATCTTAGATGCAAAGTGTAACAGTCTGAAGGCAGAACAGTTGTTCAGAGAAGTTTCCATTACATAGAGTGCATAAATAAATAAATAAATAAATAAATAAATAAATAAATAAATAAATAAGCAAGTAAGTAACGGAGGATAGAACATGGCAAAAATCTTTCCGTCATCTCAGTGTGCTTCTGATAAGACAATGAGGTACAAAACCTGCACATTCTACAGACAAAATACATGGCACTGTAATTTCCTCTGGAGTTACAGAATAGTATACTTTTGGAGCACACTATGGGATACTGAGCAAGGTAGAAAGATGTTGCAGGACACGGTCCTGCAATGTCCCTCCTTACGGAATGCATGGGATGGGATTGGAATCAGCAGCCCAATCTGTATATATGTAATTATTGTAAATAGTTTGGGGGACATTTGCGGGGTAAATGTAACTTGGAGTGATGGGGGTAGGGTGGCCTAGGTTGCTTGATGACCCTGGAGCCCACCTATGGGGGACAAAGATTCTCCCACTGGCGGGCAGACGTTGCTGGGTGAAGGAATCAGGAGCCCCCCCCAGTGAGGGACCTCCATGAGTGGCACCACCTGGGGAGGGCCAATGAGGGGCCACGGGGTGGCCAACCAGCGGCCAATCGTTTTCCCTCTTGTTTAACCCTAAATGCATAAATCCCCATTCCCCCGTACAATAAATGGTTGTGTCGGCAGTTTGACCGCATGCATAAGTTCTTGGAGTGAGTGTGATACGTAAGGCTTGTGTATGTGGCGTGTGAGTGTGAGGCCCACAACCCCGCCCTTACCCCTCACCCCTCTGGGTCGGGTCCACTGTCCTGCACTCATGGCCCCCACGATACTTACCTTCAGTGGGCTGACGGAGGGCCAGGTGCACGGCTGGCCGCAATCTCATTACTGGTACCTGTGGCTGCGCCGAGATGAACCTCCGCAGAAAGACTCCCCACATAGGAAACACAATTTTCTAAACTTATTATCCACTACCTGAATGAAATACCTCTGTCTTTCAAAAACAATGAGCTTCATGATATCCCTGCAGGAAATTTATAAGCAATCAGTAAAAAACTTTTTTTTTCTTTTCCTTCTATTTTTAATCTAAATCTTAAACAAGACTTTAACAAGCTGTTTTATGCAGATTGCTCGCACGACATATGAAAAAGATGCATTTGTTCCAGTGTTGTTCTTTTTCTTGTCATTATTATTTTCCTTGCATTATAAAATTTCTTATTCCCAAGAAAATAATGTGCAAAGCTTTAACATAGTTTTCATTTCAGCTTTCTGTTCATGACAATACTGATGTTTATCTTGTAAATGGGTATGGATAGTTTTTAATTTAGGATGTTCTTATCCTTAATGCTTGTCAAATCATTATTGCCTGTTGTGGCCGTCATTCAACATTAGAAATCTGAATTCAGCGTATAATTTCCTTTTAGTAAGATTAAAGATGAATCACAGTTTGCTTGTAGACTACCTAGTACATATTTGAAGAAGGAATTTCTTATCGTCTTTGCATAGTATCTGAAAGATATTCATCTCAGATAAATAAATCATATTACGAACATTACTGAGAAAAAATATATGAAGATACATTTAAGAAGAATTGTTGTATTATGAAACCTGAATTTTGAAAAAGGGTGTTAATAAAAGTATTTTTAAGAAGAAATATATTTCTTGTGAAATTATAATGATATTCAAAGCTGTGTAAGTCAATTTGTATAGGAAAAAAATGAAATAAAAGTAAAATGGATTATGTATGGAAAGATACACTAAATCTTCTTGTACAGCTTACCTTACATTGAACTCTATAATAAATAAAGTTTTTTTTTTCATTTGGTTTCGTTCACTTTTTTCTTTTAAATCTTCACTTGATTCAATTTGGAAATAAAGGAAAATGTGATTTATTTATAGTTATTTATTGTTTATTTATAGTTATTTATAGTCTATTTATTGTTACCCCATACAACTAAACATGTTTGAAAATAAGTATTCTTTCATTTTGGTGTGTTACACTACACAGACACAGAAAACTTCTGATGGGTTGATTTCATGTTCATGTTAAATAGAGATCAAAATCCACCAGCATTTAAGTAGAAGAATAATATTTATACTTGAAGTCAAAAATCCTCCAAACATGCATGAAGTTACATGTTTTTACTTTTCAAGGCATTACTGGGAAGAGATTTTGTCTTCTGCAAATACAGCTTAATTATAAGTTACTAGTTATAAATATAACTAGTTGCAACTTAGTTATAACTGAAATGTGCTTCATGGGCATAAGGTAAAGAATAATGAAAGAACGAAAAACTGAATAATAAAAAAATGGTTTTCTTATACATTGAAAATGTCTTGTTATGTGAAGCAGAATTGTTTGTTGTATAACTTAATACTTGATGAGAATCATACCAGCCTTATCTAGACAGTAAATCCTCTGAAATCAATGAATGTTAACACAGTTTATGACAGAATAAAATATGTAATTCCGGAGATTTATATCTTCTATTATTAAGTGTGCACTTAAAGAACCTGGGCATGTGTATGCACAATACAGTTTCAATGTCTACCGTGTTAAATTCTTTATCCACTTTTTAAATTTCTGTTGCTAGCCTACAGATTCAACTTCTAATATAGTCTCTGAACAGTGTCAAAAAAGAATATATAGAACCTCTCATGTCTCGTGTCTCTTACTCATATTTTAGCACTATATCTACAAGAAAGAAATGACAACACATATAAATTATTTTTCTCATGGCAGATAGATCATTTAATGGAACTATTATAAAAGCTGCCTGAAGAATGTAATAACCAAACATGTTATAATAACAGATAATATTTTAGCATAATGTCTCCTATCTGCTTTATTGAAGAGAACATACAAGAACATACAGGACAAACATCAAAATGTGGTTTATCATTATCAAATCAAAATTATTTTTTAAATCAAAAAATTAGTCTTGAATTTCAGGTTTTTCTTCATTAAGAATAAAAAAGATATATGCAATCTACCCTTTAATATACTTTTCATATCTTCTAAGAACATGCCTCCTTTTTGCAATGGCTTTAATTTTATGAAAGAAAATCCTACAATTAAGTAAATGAATAGTAAAATTGTAGTTTTAAATAAATTAATTGATGGTATACTGAGAAGATCTGAGACATAAACTGCATTAGTTATTAACTAATCTGCATAAACAGTCTATTCCATTCCAGATCATCCAAGCGTTCCAGGCCTTTCAAATAGCTAGGAAATTCACTATTTCTTAATAAGTTTAGTGGTCCACCAACTTCAAGGAATATGGAACAATCCTAATGACATGACATATTTTCTTATTTAAATTTCCACTGAGGGGAAAAAAAAAAAAAAAAAAAAAGAGAGAGAAAGAGCCTATGAAATTGACCAGAGAGTCAAACCTTAAAACAACACCCTGGAAATATACAGCATTTATGGAAAACATATTCCTACTTTATCCTCTCAAAAATGTTATCCTATTGTTATCTTATCCTGTTTTAACACAGAAATGTTTCTAAATCTGTTTACCTCAAAATTTATCAGAACCTTTAATTACAATTTATGTTATGATAGAAATAAAAAAAGGGAAGAGCAAGTGTAACTAATACAATTTTTGTATTGCTCTATAAATACCACCAAGATATGCTCGGTTGAAAGAAATATTCTGCAACAACAGTATAAAAAGATCCAGCTTATGGAAGAGAAAGCTAGGCAGTTTAATAATAAATAATGTAAAAGTGTTTAATAGTAACTTAATAACTGGAAAAAGTTTGTTGGATTCTTTATTTTATTTTTATATTTTAAATTCAAGATAAAATTATTGCACTAAAATAAATTTAATGATAGCCATGGTCTTAAGAGAGAAACTTAACAAATGTTCTAGTTTTAAAATCTAAGACAACTACAGCCCCTTAGCTATTAGTTTGCTTTATGACAGGACCGCCGCCCTTTTTCATTTACTGTATCCCTTTTCCATCAAAATGACAGCAATTGCTTTGTCCCTAGGAGCTAGATTCTTAAAGAATTTTTCATCAGCATTACATTATTGATATGTTAGAACCCCAAGTCTTGAATACTGCATTCTCTTATCATTTAACCTCAGTTATGAAGATTATAAAGCAATGAATATCTAGTAGTGTTCAGTCATTCTATACAAGAAAATCTCTGGCAGTTATCCAGTTTTGTTAATGTTTTTTAACCCATTATGATTAAGTTATGGAATACTACATCTACTGGGTAATATCTGTAATATCTGTACTGGGTTAATTTTATTATTTGTTATTTCAGTGCAAAGGTCATTCCTAACCTAAGAATCTTAAAAAAATATGTATAACCTGTTGTCATTTATTCACAGAATCAAAATCCAAGTGCTATCTTGCATATCATAACATTTGCACATTTAAGATAGGCTATAGTAGTATCATTTCCTCATTCTTTCACAGATCAGTTTTATCAAAATAACCTATTTTAGATGTAACCAAATTCATTTCTTTGCTTTCCTGAATCTGGTACTAGCTCTAAGACCACTATTTTATTCAGCTGTTCAAAAGCTTTTCATTAGCTTTGGGACTGTGTCTGTCCCAGGAAGTTAGTCTCTCATGCATGCTTCATTTCTAGACGACTGACACTACAAACCAGTCCAAACAACTGTGTGTTTCAGTAGTGGTAGGAACTGGACATATGTTAGGAATTCACTTCTCAAGTGAAAAAGAAATAGAATCTTCTACTCTGCTTCCTGAGATTAGGACTGAAGTCTCTGTTTCTCCTTTCAGAGTGATGCCTCAGAGTAGAAATGGAATGCTGGGGAAGAAAAGAACATTGCAAAAATCGCAGCTTTTTCATTTTCAGCTCTGAGCTGTGAGGAAGAGAAAGACAATTTGGAATGAGAAACAATTTAAAGCTAAGCATAGACATTGCTTTTGAAAGAGAACAATTCTCTACCTAAAATTAGTATCTTGATTAATCACTCTAACTCCCTAAGTACCAAAGTGATACATGTTATGTAAATGTGTTTGTGTGTGTGTGTAAAAACACAAGAGTACGGTTTGTTTGTTTGTTTGTTTTGGCTTTTGTTTATATGGGAATCTAAAACCTGTTATCCTCAGTTCACAGCAAATGTAAACCTTAAATCAGATCGAATTTAGTCGACCACATAGAAAAATGATCATGTAAAGTAGATCCCTTTCCATATTTTTACGGCACTACCATTTTCTAAAGATCAATAAAGAGATAAATAATAGTTTTAATTCCAATTGCCAAATTTCTATAATTACAGAAAATTGTCACTGTAATTCATAAATCAAATATTCTGTGTGTCAGCTTTCTTTAAACATTGAATCTTTCAATTATCACTTCCTATTTGATGTGTTTGCAACGTGTAGTAATTGCTGCAATGTTTTGGCACTATCTTACTCATTTTTATTAAAGAATAATTGCATACAAAGATACAAAATACAAAGAATTGTACTTTCTTTTCCTCTCAGTTCTCTTCTTTTGGTTGTATCACTCACTTAAGCAAATTCTCTAAGAACTTCACTGTACTGGCTTACTATAAGCTAATTTGAGAAGCACTCCAAAAGCAAATACTGATTCATTCTGTAGTTGCAGGCTGAGAAAACAGCTTATACAAAGATTTAAAGTCAGTAAATTCAAGGTCAACATTATGCATGGGTGTAGCTGGAACAATTGCTGGTCCTTGAGAAAAAAGTCTTTCGCAAATGTGAGGAAGAAATGTGCATATGTGGAGGTAGTGAGGAGATTTTCACATGTGAGTAGAAGTCTTCAGATCCAAATTAATGTATGAATACAAAGGAGTCTACATTATAATCCAGGACAAAGGGAATGTTCCTCTCTCTTTTTTTTCCCCTGCAGTGTGATATGCTAGCCGTAGAGGAAGCACCGGCCTGAATCTTGCCAGCACTTGGACATGCACAGTGAAACCCTGAAAATGGAGAACCAAACGTTGTAACAGAAATAGGCATTCGTCTGACTGCTGTGCATGGGACTCACTTTTTTGTTTCCCGTGACCATGTGCTTTGCTGGTAGAGAAGACATAATTCCCCTACCAAGTCCCACGAGTAGGTCAACATTTCCTGATTAGTTGTTTATATGCCTAGTAATTTTAACATGATCCTAAGGTCCATACCTATATTTAAGGGACTATTTAAGAGATTATAGCAATGACAGGATTGGCAGGCAACTTCAAAGACTTATAATTTTCAGAATATCTGAAGAAACAACAGTCAGGAGCAGCTAACTCTTTGCTGCTAACACCTTTACTGAGCAACCACCAACACTTGCAGTGATCTGTGGAAGGTATACATCACCTTACTTCAAATTAGGTTGTAGTTGTCCTGTACCATGAGTATGATAATGATTAAAGGGTTATGAGGAACATAGACCTTATTTAGCAGCAAACATACACAGTTTATGTGTGAAGTAATCATCCATTCTTTTCTTCTCAGCATAGAACACATTTGGGACCTGATTTATACAACTTAATTATGTATATATAGTAGAATTATGTATATATAGTAAATCAAGGCAAATAAAGACATGTAAATTCCTATTTCCCTACATTCACTGTACTAACAGCCTGAAGTGACTATCATCTCAAATGAATATATTAGCAATGGAGATGTCATTTACTGGGCAAAATGAAGTTCATCTTCAGCGTCTTCAATTCCAGAGCAGCCCCCATGTTAGATCAAAATGCTTCTTAATGGTCAGATATAATTATATATTCTAATACATACTTACTTTACATGAATACATGTGAATGTACACATGTGTATATGCATATGTATTTGAATAGTTTTATTTTATAACGAAACAGGTATCTCCATTTCTTGCTAAGTCCCCTCTTTTAAAACATAACCAGAACTCTCAGCTTTCTGTTCATCATAGTGTTTACTGTTTCAGAAGTAATTAAAACACATTTCAAACCACAAGGTACTGATATGCAATGTCACATTTGATAAGCACATACTGGTTCCTTTAATCGCTCTAATAACTGAGCAATTCAAATCAGTTTTATTTAAAACAGTAAATGTGCTTGCCCATCACCCTCAAAGGGAGGGAAGTATAACTGGAAATTAAAAAAGTACCGCAGAATACATATTCAAATTATTTCTATTTTAGCCAGATTGTTTGCCTAAAAAAAATGAATATAGGAGAACAGAGCACAGACATCTTCTCATCCTACATCGCTTTCCTTCTCTTTTCCTTCTCCTCCTTTCCCCTTCTCCTCCCCTCCCTTCACCTTTCTCTTCCCCTTCCTGTTTCTCCCTTTGTAAACTTCAAAATTAGTATGTGAACAAATTCATTATACAATCTCCATCACATGAAAATGATAGTGTGCTAACTTGACTGATAGAATCAGGGAAGATAAGTCTCTATCTAAAACTCTTCACAGTATATAATTCCTATCCATCATACATGCTGTAGACTTAGGGAATTTTAACAAGATTTTCCAGGAATATATTATATCAATCTTCAGTGGAATTAAATCAGCTGAATAGAAAATTTACAGAAGCACAGAGCCACAGAATGAGTAAGGTTGGATGGGAACTCTAGAGATCATTTTGTCCAACCCCTTGCTCAAGCAGGGACACCTACAGCACGTGGCACAGGGTGGTGTCCAAGTGGATTTTGAAGATCCCCAGGGAAGGAGATTCCAGAACCAACCTGGGCAGCCTGTTCCAGGGCTCTGTCACCCTCACAGGAAAGAAGTTCTTCCTCACATGTACATGGAACTGCACCCAATACTCCAGGTATGGCCTCACCAGGGCTGAGGAGAGGGGCAGGTTCCCCTCCCTCGACCTGCTGGAAACATTCCTCCTGATGCAGGCCAGGATCCCATTGGCCTTCTTGGCCACGAGGGCACGTTGCTGCCTCATGGTTAACTTGTTGTCAGTCAGGACTCCCAAATTCCTCTCTGCGGAGCTCCTTTCCAACAGGTCAGTCCCTAATCTGTACTGGTGCCTGGGGTTATACCTGCCCAGGTGCAGGAGCCTCAACTTGTCCTTGTTGAACCTCATGAGGTTCCTCTCTGCCCAACTCTCCATGCTGTCCAGGTCCCTCTGAATGGCAGCACAGCCCTCTGGAGTGTCAGCCACTCCACATATTTTCGTATTGTCTGCAAACTTGCTCAGGGCGCACTCTGTGCCCTCCTCCAAGTCATTGATGAGCAAACTGAACAGCACTGGCTCCAGCACTGACCCCTGGGGGACACCACTGGTCACAGGCCTCCAACTTGATTTGGCCCTGTTTATCACCACCCTCTGAGCTCTGTTATCTATCCAGATCTCAATCCACCTCACTTCAGAAACATTTTCAGTTTTGCATAACCATTTTTACAAGTGGTTCACTTCATTTATACAAATGCATATTTATTCACTGAAAATAGGATAATTATTATCTGGATTAGGACAAGTGGTTTTTGAAATTGGTTCCTGTCTCAGAACAATGCATTTTTTCCTTTATTGTAAACTGATGAACAAGCAAACATAAGTGTATAGAGCTGGAGGCAAAGGCTGACAATTTCCTTCTGAGCTCAGGAAGAATGAAAAGAAGAATATGTGTTGTTATCTGAAGGTTTCAAGCTCTGTGGGGAAAAAAAAAAGAAAAAATACAAAATATTTTTACATAATCTGTTTTTCATGGTAATCAGAAATAAATATCATATATCTGACATGTTACAATGCATGCAATATTTTATATAATCAACTGTAAAAAAATAGTAACAGCATGTAATAGAGTCAGATAAAGCCAGAACTCAAGTATTCGTTAAGATGATGCAAAAGACGAGGCCTCTTCAAGATGGTCAATAAAAAAGTAAAATAAATGGTGATAATATGTTGTCCACAGGCCTTTGGTATAGAGACAAACTGTAGTGTTATAGCAAAATTGTATACGTCTCATGTCCATAGCCATTTAAGTTTATAGAACAGTGGCTTATTTTTAAGTAGCATCATAAAATAAATAGCAGAAATTGGATTTTTTGATTGCTTTCAAGACTTTGTACATACTTTATCTAAGGCTGCTACTATAAACCAATTACTGCTACTGGAATGAATATGAGGATGTTCAAAGATCTCTGCAGGCAGGATAAAAAGATTTGGTGCACTTGTGGTTTAAACTCTCAGGAGTTAGTCCTCAATCTGATTGTTTTCTTAAGAGAATTGAAGGGCTAAATTAATCTAAATGAAAATAATTTTCAAATATCAAGCATAATTCTATACGCTGTTGTGATTAGATATCTTTGGAGACACTGCATTAATATAGATCTAGCTATGGAGCGACAAAGTGGAGGCTTGTATTTCACTGCAAATTACTCAGAGCAAATGTCTAACACTACTAGGCAAAACATACAGGACATTCATTTTGTGAAAGAGATTTTCTTTTGTATTTTAAGAGGCACCTTCATATTCAACACATAAATATATGGCTTTTTGCTAATTGTAAGAAAGCAGAAGGTTGTGAAATTGTATAGAAACAGATTTTATTTTCTGTTTTTTTTGTTATGTCCCTGCAAATTGCATATACAGACAAATGAAGTTCTCTGTTGCTGGTGAAACCATTTTGGTAACTATGCTGCAAGTAAATATTGTCACTCATTGTGAAAAACTCCTGTCTTTTCTGATTTCTACTTCTGTCGCTTTAAAGCACAGCATAACAATAAATTCTCTTTAGGTTACCTGAACAAAGAGCTAGTTCAAGGCCTTTGCACTCCTAGCATCTAATTTAATTGCTTACAGCAGAGTTTAAATAAATGTTACACTGTGCATAATTTTGCATAGGACACATGCATTATAAAGCCCTGTGAGTGCTCTCTGCTGTGACATGTGCCCTGTATCAGACTGCTGGGGAGAGACGATGCTGGCATTCATCTCTTAACTTTCAAAATTAATTACAATTCCGGTGATTTGTTCCAACAGAGGTAAGACTTTATAACCTTTTTTTTTTTTTTTTTTGTCTCAGCAGATGTAAACATCTGGTTTCTAAGCTTTAACTAGTTTGTTACTGATCACCAAATAATTCTGACCTTCTTAAGTAATTACACATTGATGTCTTAGTTTTGTTGGCTGAAATTCTGCATTACAGGCAAAGTACATTGAATATGTGCAACTGCAGCAAAGAGTAAATATCTCTCAACTCTGTATTGCATAGCACTCTATCTTAACAAGCGAACTGTTAATTCTGTAACATAGAGCTTACAATAAAGACCTAGAGCAGCATACATTATTGATTTTGCCACTATTGGCAACTAATAGCAACTATTAAGTGGTTCATCTTCAAGAGTTTTCAAAATGAGAGTTGTGATGTCAAAATGTGAGTCATGGTGTTTCAAAAAATAAAAGAGACACTTCACCTTATGTTTATGATTTAATTTGGTTAAAATTTTGCTTATTTTCTATTAATTTTCAGTAAGTGGAAGCAAAAATACAAATTACAAACACAGGGAAAATAAAAATATTTATCATTTTAACTTTCAACTATATAATAGCCTGATTATTTCAGGAATTTTTAAGATATCCTTTCTGGTATTAATGCAATACATGAGTATTGGTGAAAAGAGAAAAAAACAAACTTTTTTTTTCTGGAACTCCTGTGAACCTTTGCCTTTACATTGCATAAAACAGTGTATAACATAGACAACTATAGTATTTTTCTAGGGGTATGTGTATATATATATATAAAACAGAACCTGAGAAGGCTTTAGTAGGCATTTTATTACCTGAGCCATTTTATAGATACAGCCAAACATTTTTTTTTTTTAAAATAATTTCTCAAAGAATTAATACTTTATCTTAATTAGCATAGTTATTAGTTATATGATAATATATATAATATCATATCATATCATATCATATCATATCATATCATATCATATCATATCATAGAATCATAGAATGGCTAGGGTTGGAAGGAACCTGTAGAGGTCATCTAGTCCAACCCCCCTGCACACGCAGGGTCCCCTAGAGCATGTGGCACAGGGTGAAGTCCAGGCGGGTTTTGAAGATCTCCAGAGAAGGAGACTCCACCACCTCTCTGGGCAGCCTGTTCCAGTGCTCTGTCACCCTCACCGTTAAGAAATTCTTC
>PTEX01000025.1:0-82078 GCA_003342815.1 Eudromia elegans | reverse complement strand
CACTCCAGCTGCTCTCTCACATAAAGAGCGACTCCGCCGCCTCGCCTTCCTGGCCTGTCCCTCCTGAAGAGCCTAAAGCCCTCCATAGCCACGGCGCAGTCATGAGAGCTGTCCCACCACGTCTCAGTAATCGCAATGAGATCGTGGCCCTGCAATCGCACAAGCATCTCCAATTCCTCTTGCTTATTCCCCATGCTGCGTGCGTTTGCATAGAGGCATTGAGGCATTTATATGATCTTCCCTTGAAGAAATGTTGACTTCTACTTTTTTTGCTTCTTCATTTTTTGTGTGTTTCTGCTATTGAAAGTCTCCTGTTTCTCAACTTCCACATGCCCTACCAGCATTTTATTACCTTCAATTGGATATTGTACATTTAATTTCTTTGGTTGCCACACCCTGACTGAGCTGTAAAATTGTGTATTATCTTCAGTTGTTTTCATCGTGTCTCTCCTCTAAAGCACATGCAACAATAGTTGTAGATAATTGATGCTGGGAAATAGTGGCAAAAATATGTATTTTCATATTAAAGATGAACAGACTACAGTACTCCAGACAATAAGGCAATTCAAAAAGTGATATAATCAGGAAACAAACAGGCCAATGGCATTTACTTGGAGGTAACTGCATTTTCCTAGCACTGAGGCATTCTGTTCTGATCTTCAGCCTTGCTGAGACTCACTCAAAGTTGCCAGGAGAGTTTAGGGTTTAGTTTTCTAAAGCTTACCCTTTTGGAGTGATGATTGCTAGATATATGGAATTCATATAGAGACCTTGTTGTCCTTTGTGCAATTTACTGAGTGTGTAATGGGGAGATGATTTAAGCAAGTACAGTAAGTTAAGACTCTGGATGCATAATGTCAATATGTAATACTACTGGTAATGTTGACAGATCTGAAAATAGCTACTGTTCTTCAGCAATGTTCTTCCCAAAAAGTCTAAACTGTTAAATTTCATGAATAAAGATTGTGTGTGGGATATAGTCATTTCGGTCTTGAATAGGCATCCAAACTCAGTGTCATTTTAGCAGCAGTAGTTGTAGCAATTTATATAGCTAGTAACAGCTATAGCTGTTAATCTGTGTGACTAAGTTAAGGTGTGGACCTTAACTAAGGAGAGTGGCATGTTTTGCCAAACATGCTGAAGTTCCATTTAGCTGAAAACTGATGTCAGTAGTATGAATGAAGCCACATGATATTATGTGTCACTTTGACTTTTTTTTTTTTTTAACTTCTGCATGATATTTGGCGGGAGAGCTTTATAATTAACGTTATTGACCAAAATGTTGACTTTTCTCAATATGCAGTAGCTCTTTGTTTGGAACATCAGACATTTTCCCTATGATGATTTGGTGGTACTTGTTAAAGTATTACTTGGACACTAGCAGCACTTCTTTCTAACTCTGTATTATAAATCCTTCACTCTGGTGAACCTTTCATACTTAGAGAGCCCTACTGTTGACCAGAGGAGGTTCAGGTTAAGATATTAGAGTAATCAAGCAATGTAACAGGCTGCCCAGGGAGGTAGTGGAGTCACCATCCCTGACAATGTTCAAGAAACATGTAGATGAGTCACTTAGGGACATGGTGTAGCAGGCATTGTGGTGATGGGTTTATGGTTGTTCTTGATGATCTCAAGGGTCTTTTCTAACCATAATGATTCTACGATTTTATGATTCTATGACTTGCAGATAGACAAGGACACTGCTGTGTCCTTGCCAGATCATGCAGCTGCACTGGTAGCACATGCCAGCACTGGTAACTTCACTGTAAATAAAACAATCTCTGTAGCTGTGTACTGAGGAGGCATCTGAAAAGTTTTCAGCCCTGCAAAGCACACCTGTTTTTTCCAAAGCTGGAGACTTTTTCTGTTCTTCATGTTATTGTTAGAGGCTTGAAGTTCACAGCCTCTGTAACCAAGTAGTTTGAATTTATCTTACTTTCATGGATCATTTACCATGTGCACTAATTGTTTATGCCTTATAACACTTAGCATACAAAGCAAAATATACATGGTTTTGAAATTTCAGTATCTCCTGTTTAGTCTTTAGTCCACACCAGTTTTATGTTCACTGAGTGGCAGCTGTAAACTGGATCTGTAGTTTTCTTTCTATTTCAGTTTTTACTTATTTACTTACTGTGGTTTACTTAACAAAATAAGTTTTGTTAATCTATTTTCAATGCATTTAATTATAAGTGAAAACAAGGGGAGAATTACACTACAATTTTTTTTTTTTCTCCATGGACTTTGAATTTTTTTCACAGTTTTAAAAACTGTGTACGCACTTCTTTCTTTTCACTGACTTATTTGTTCTTTCTGAATAAAATTGTCTTTGCTAGGTAATGAAGCATATCATAGGATCCTGGAATATACACTTCTCCTTAAAGTAGGAACTTTTATACTATTCATAATAAAATATGCACAAAATGTGTACAGAAGAAAAAAAAAACCCAAAACTCAATGTCTTGGTTTTATCATATACCATTGAAATGTCAAAGAGCAAATAGCAAATAAACAAAATGCTCTACGATGTTAAGTTTGCTACAGGTCAAAATGTAGAAAACATAAAGCCAGAGAAATTACAGCTTAATTTTCAATGGAGTCAGAATGGAAGAAAAAAGATGATAAATTGGAGCAAGCCAATGAGTATGGGGGAAAAAAAAAGGTAGAGGAAGTGGAGGAGAGATATGGACTGCCACTGACAGAACTGGAAGAAAAGCTTCAGCAAATTGAGTATAACTGAGTTCAGTATAACTAAATGAAGGCAGATCTGCAGAGAGGGACCTGGGCATCGTGGTGGACAACAAGCTGACCATAAGGCAGCAGTGTGCCCTGGTGGCCAAGAAGGCCAGTGGGATCCTGGGATGCATTAAGAAGAGCATTTCCAGCAGGTCGAGGGAGGTGATTCTGCCCCTCTACTCAGCCCTGGTGAGGCCGCACCTCGAGTACTGTGTGCAGTTCTGGGTTCCCCAGTGCAGGAGGGATGTGGAACTGTGAAAGAGAGTCCAGTGCAGGGCTACAAAGATGACTAAGGGCCTGGAACATCTGCCCTATGAGCAAAAATTGAGAGAGCTGGGCCTCTTCAGCCTGGAGAAGAGAAGGCTGAGAAGGGACCTAATCAGTGTTTATAAGGACCTCAAGGGAGGGAGTGAGGAGGATAGGGCTGGCCTCTTCTCAGTGGTGGCCAGCAATAGCACTAGAGGAAACGGCCAAAAATTAAAGCACCGAAAGTTCCACAGGAACTTGTGAAAGAATTTCTTAACAGTGAGGGTGACAGAGCACTGGAACAGGTTGCCAAGAGAGGTGGTGGAGTCTCCTTCTCTGGAGATCTTCAAAACCCACTTGGATACCACCCGGTGCCAGATGCTCTAGAAGACCCTGTGAGTGCAGGGGGTTTGGACTAGATGACCTCTAGAGGTACCTTCCAATCTTAAGCACTCTGTGATTCTCTTATATGAAAAGATACACTGAGCATTTAGGTATAGCATGGGTATATGAAAGCTAAGGGTTTTGACAATTTTACGTGAGAAGGAATGATATAAAGCAATAAACTATAGAGGTAAAGAAACAATGTAGCATATCAGGCAGAGAAGTAAAATCTGCAGGTGTACTAGTGGTAGCTTTGATACTCTTAGCTGATGTAGAATAATAGTGGATAAGTAAAAAGAATTACAATGGTGGGGCTAAATATTCAGTTTTAGGTATATTATAACACTGAAGTTTGCCATAATTCTTCAGGAGAAGCGAGCACAAAATAAGGTAGAGGCAGTTTTGCATTACAGTTGTATTCTCTTCTAGTGTTAATTCGGGAAACTCCTGCTTTACAGGGGTGGACATGACACATTTCACATAGAATGATGATCCAAACATAACAGTCCAGTTTCATTGCTGAATTATTTTCATGAATAATTCAAGCTTTAATTAAAATAAAATATGCCAAAATTTTAAAAATGTGTTTATATGGAGCAGATTCTATAAATGGTAGTATTTTATTGCTATTCTAGGAAACAGTTCCAGTGTTCAAATTTTCTCTGTTACCCACATTCTTGGAATATATGTTAATTTCCTGAAATATGTAAAATCTCAATTCGCAATTCAGAACACGAGAGAGCACTTCTTTATAGTGATGGTGATTGAATGCTGAAACAGGTCGTCTGTTGTGGAAAAGTTATGGAGTCTCCAGACTCCAAGGACCTGGGCAGAGCAGACAATTTCCAGCAGTGCTTTCCAAACCCAGCTGTGCTATGATTCTGAATTCATAGGTCTGATGTGTTCTGAGCAGCTTTTGAACCTTTGGAATATTGGATCGCTTGATAAGGCCCTTGAAAAAAACATATGTGGTAGAATCCATTCTCATGATAATATAGATACTGTATGACTAGATTCGCTGGGCAAGTGTAGGTGTGCATAGTATGTTCAGATGTTCTGCACATATTTGGGATATTCACTGTATTCAGGATATTTAGACTTACTGAACAGTACAGATATAGAAGTGGTATGAGAGTGCTCCGTAATTCATGTAGCATTGGGTCAAATGTTTCACAGGAGGAGAGGACTCACCGCATATAGACTTTTGAGTTAACATAAGCATTCATAGTTTATTTGTTGGAATGATACTCTTGGAATAATACTCTGTGGAAGATGAGATATACACCAAGAAATATGAGTCATGTGTACCAAATCCTTCAGTTATTCACAGAGCTTGACATGGTGGTACATATCAGTAGAAATCTGTAGGTATTGGCAGTCTACCGAAGAACACCTCTTGGCATATGCAGAAGAAAACCATGGCCTTTAGGTGGGAGCTGACTGAGATGGCACACCATATCTTACCTACAGAATTTCTCATTGTATATCTTTGGAGGACAAAAAAAAAAGGGAAAAAAAAGAAAAGAAAAAGAAAAGAAATCACAGAACATTAGATACTTGGATATTGTTAGAAAATAAAAAAAAAAAAATTATAGTAAATTTTGGAAAAAAATACTGGGAGAACAATGTCTATTAAAGACACTGGTCTCAAATATCTTGAAATAATCAGGTATATGAATTCATTTTCTGTGCTTAGTAAATATATTTGAGAGAGAGTACAGCACTCATAATTTTTTATCAATAACAAAATAGTCTTCTCAAATTTCTGAAACCTTTAATTGATTTTAGCATACCAGAAATTATTTTCATAGAATATTTTAGTAGTCTATTACAGCTGTACTCATGTACTGTATCTAACCAACAGTCTTTTTTAAATGAGCTTAAATATAATACTTCAGATGTCTATTGTAGTGTTGTCAGACAGAAAAAAAAAATTTTTCCAAATTATCACAGTTGCATCCTGCCAAGTCACTTTTTACCCTGCAGTTTCCAACTTTTGAATGGTACAAGCAAAGGCTTAACATGTAACTAAGAGCTTAAATAAAAAAGTTTCAGAAGACAAGGGTGATTGTATCCAAATATATCAGCAAAATAAGCTGAGTAAATCAGTATTTTCTACTAAGCTTTTCAGAGTGTTTATTTTATAAAGAAAGAATGTATCTGGTATAGTTTGTTATGATAACAATTTCTAAATTAATGAACTTTCTATTCACAAGATTTAATGTGTTAAGAATTTAAATATAGTACCATTAACATCATTATAAATTACTAAATACTAAAACTATATTCCCAAATTAAATTCCAGGATTTTGGCTGTTAGAAAGTAATTAATGTGGCCGAGCTGAGTAAATATCAGATAAATTCATTCTCCAATGTTTGCTGAGATTTAAACACCAAGAAATGTGATTAACTATCGGCATACTTTTTGGAGGGGTGCCTAAACTAATGTCTCAGCAATGATGAATATGTCCCTAAATATGTGTAACCTTGAGACTGAATTTCATAGCTTGACCATTAATGCATTTATCCTAATATTCACTTGGAGTCCAAACAATAGCCTCTTAGTTTTAAATTAGATGATGCCTTCCTGTTTCACTATCTGCCCAAGAAATATGTGCCCATAGGTATTGTCACGTGATATTCCCTTACTTCAGCCAGGCTTCTGTTCTGGCATTCACATGACTCTGGAAGATGGTTTGCACAAACTGCCAGAGTCTTTGGCCAAGAATGACATGGAACTCATCTCTTTTGACACTGAAAGCAATATGCTTATTATTCAAACACATTATACACTGGTGCATGACTATTATGACAGCACCCTTTCCCCAGGTGCCATATCCAGGATGAATTCAGGCTGGTGGTGTATGCTGCTGATTCAGAACAATGCTCCATAGAGGTGCATACATTTGTGCAATTCTGACTATCCACAGAAGAGGATCTTAGGGTACTTGAAAAACTAGCATCTGTGTGCAAATCAATCAGCAAAGATCAGCCTGCAATTTTTGTCAGTTAAATATGGGCATGAATCACTTTCAAATTGTAACTGCTCCAAATCATGAGTATTTCCAAATTTTTCTCTCTTCTTGGTCCTATATTCTTTTTTTTTTTGTCTTTTATCACAATCTAAATGTGTGTGGACCTCTAGCTCCTAATCATTTGTAATACAGCTTAGAAATTGGACCACTTGCTTTGACCTTTGAATTACTTTTTTTTTTTGCTGTGTTTGCAATATACCCACAGTTATTTTTTCCTAATCTTAATGTCCTTAAAAGCATTTGAATAACAAATGCAAACAAATTACATTTGTTTACAGCTAGCATGAATCAAAAAAAAAAAATCCTAGATGAAATACATACACCACATTATTCATATTGCTCTCTGTCAAAAGAAACCTGGAAAAAAAAAGAGCAATTAATTCTAAATATATCCATATACCTGCTACAGAATAAATCTCATTTAAATATGCTTTCATAGAGAATGTTGACCATTATTCACGGCTGAAAAAATGGGTAGTATTTGATATCAATGATACTGCACTTCATAAATTATAAAATACTCCAAATCTATACTTCTTATTAAGTTTTGATGCACTTTTTTCATGTATAATTTGAAGTTGTAGACACTAATAATGACAGCTGTATTATTCTTTAAAAATGATAAGTTCTGGGGTTTTTTTGTTGTTGTTGTTCTTTTTTTTTTTTTTTAAGATATTCTATTCTACTAAGGTGCATTTCTGATCATTTAAGATATTGTTGTATCTGATGTGCCATGATTTTTTTTAAGATGGTATTTATGATAATTTCATTCTTAAGATAGGTCATGCTAAATTAAAACCATTAAAATATCTGCATCACCATCCTTAATCCTGCAGATTCCACTTTTGCCTGAGGAAAAAGAAAGTATAATTGGCTCAATATTTTACCATGTGATAAATATTTACATAAGATTCAGTGGAAGAAAACTGTGGAAAACTACACATCTGTAAAATTAAGAAGAAAGATGCTAGATTTTCAACACACATTAATATATCACAGATTTAAAGGATGTTATATCATGATATTCAGCTCAGATAAGGAGGAAGAAAGAGAGAAAACACCCATTCTAAAAGAAATAGCTATAGGTCTTGAAGCTTACTATTCATAAGCACATGAATAAATCTATCTATTCAAAATATTAATGAAAGATATTCAAACAGTGAAGGAGAGGAGCACATATCCTGCTATAAGTAAAGAAGAAAGGAAGAACTAAAGGATCCTAGAAAAGACTGATAAAGGGTGATATTTAGGCTGTGTAACACCAGCGTCTTCAATAGAAAACAAATGCAGCCAAACACAGAGTGCAGTACAAGCTGCTGATAGGTAAGTGTTGCCCAAATTTGCAAACTAAGGCAATGTGGCAGAGATTGAAATTTAGCAGGAGTCAGAGAATGACGATCAGAAGCTTATTTTCTGCAGAGACATACTAAATTAAAAGACAACATTTCTTATACAAAGAGGATGTAAATTAGCTTTTTTTTAAAAAAAACCCTATTTCTCTTTTCTATTGCAAATCAAAATCCAAATGAGAAACAAAACAAAGGCTTATAGTAAACTTTTTTTTTTAAATTTTTGTGGGGAGAAGTACTTAGGAAAAATATTCTTCAAAGCCCAGTTGCTCAAGATTTTACAGTTACCTTTTAGCTGACTGTTTAAGACCAATCATTGCATAGGAACAATATCTCTGCTAGGCATACACATTATTTGCAGCAGGATAAGTGTCTTAATTAAAAGTGCTTCTTTTGTTTTTCCTGAACTTTTCTAACAATGTGATAAATTTCAGACAGAGGGTGTATTCACTATGCAGCTGCTGATGAGTAACCACTTAATCACTTTCCCTTTATACCTTTTTTAACTGTGATGTAGTTTCAGTGACTTAGAAACATTTTCATTAGGAAAAAAAAAAATTAATACGTGAATTTGTGGTCACTAAAAATGATGAGTCTTTTTCACTGTTCATAAAATATCTCAATTTAGTATTTAGCACTAGTTATTTAGTTTGTTAATTTTTCATCATCTGTGTTTATCATTAATTTTAACTATTATTATAAATGAAAATGACATGCAGGAAATGAAGGGTGAGGAGGTGAATGGAACAGAGCTTATCTGGGATTTTTAGCACCATCATCTAATCCCAGGATATGAAGTATTTGATGAAAGAAGAAAAAAATCCTGCTCTTCTTCTCCTGTTCCAGTTCCTCTCTCTTTCAAGGGCAATTCCACACAAACATTCAAAAGAAAAGGGAAAAAAAAATCAAAATTAAAAGAAGATAAACTAAAATCCTTTGTTTCCTACAAAAAAAAATAGTCCACAGAATTTTCAAAAATTAAGATAATCACAACACTACGAGACAGAATGGGAGAAAATGTAGTTCTGGCAGTATGAGGTTGAAGTGTCTCTCTATTGACATTTAGGCTGGCTCTAATACATTCTGTGATTGTTTGATAACAATTACCACATCTTCATGGCCATTTAGACCCTCTGTAATTCCACTGAGGAAATTAGAATTACAGTAGACATAAATTTATCCCCAAATCAATTGATAATTGACCAAATGTTATTTGCCTTCTGCAACTGTTTGCCCTTCTTCAACTGCATTACCTAAGCTAAGAAATTTAAGCTTGGAAGTAAAAAGAATTCTACATCAAACTGTACAGTTAATGAGACTGGTCTATCACTTCTCATAGGATGGGCATATCTGTGTCTGCACAACAAAGTGTTTCCATTGAGGAAACAGTAGTTTTATAAGCTATGCTAAATGTGAAATCTGCTATAGCATGTTGAATAATGCCTATCACTGCATTCAGAAAGAGAAGGTCTATATAAATAAAAGATCATTCAGATATTATTTCTGGATTAAAGGAAATTTACATTTCTCCTAATGAGAAGAAAAACTGATATTATTGGGGAAAAAATGGCTCTCAAATGAAGTAGTGCAAGCATAAAAAGCCTTTTGGTATAGAATATTACAATTTATGCAACTACTGATTGTTCTGCTTTGCTTAATTCAGACAACTGTGCTTCATGCAGCCAGAAGAATGGTTTTATTATCCTTAGAAAAAGGCTATGGTTTAATTCTCTAACAACTGGCTGTCTGCTCTCTGCTATGAATTAACTATTATGCTTGAAAGCATCAGCTCATGAAGCACCAAAATATATCGAACATCCTGAAATTCCATGCTATTTGCTAAAATGACGTCTCAGATGACATCTAACAAACTGAAGTGCTGACTTACAAAGGTTGTTTAGGTTTGCTATTGAACATCTTTATGAGGAATAGAAATCTCAAATAACTTCTTAAGTCTCCTATATAACTGATACATTGAGCTTAAGAATAATCAAGCCTAATGCTGAAGAAAGGATTGAGACATTGCTGTTCTTCAAGAAAAAGAAAGAACTTGAGAAACTGTATATCATGATGCAAAGTTTCTAGCAGCTTTGTTTTGCCTTTCCTGGCAGAAATGAAGGGATGAAGTGCTCCCTCAGCAAGTTTGTTGATGATACTAAGCTGGGAGGAATAGCTGACAGCCCTGAGGGCTGCGCTGCCATCCAGAGGGACCTGGACAGACTGGACAGCTGGGCGGCGAGTAACCTCATGAAGTTCAACAAGGGCAAGTGTAGGGTCCTTCACCTGGGCAGGAATAACCCCAGACATGCCTACAGGCTGGGGACCGACCTCCTGGAGAGCATCCCCGTAGAGAGGGACCTGGGCGTCATGGTGGACGACAAGTTGACCATGAGGCAGCAGTGTGCCCTCGTGGCCAAGAAGGCCAATGGGATCTTGGGGTGCATTAAGCAGAGCATCTCCAGCAGGTCGAGGGAGGTGATTCTGCCCCTCTACTCAGCCCTGGTGAGGCCGCACCTCGAGTACTGTGTGCAGTTCTGGGCTCCCCAGTGCAGGAGGGACGTGGAGCTGCTAGAGAGAGTCCAGCGCAGGGCCACAAAGATGATTAGGGGCCTGGAACATCTGCCCTATGAGGAAAGGCTGAGAGAGCTGGGCCTCTTCAGCCTGGAGAAGAGAAGACTGAGAGGGGATCTGATCAATGTATATAAATATCTCAAGAGAGGGAGTGAGGAGGAGGGGGCTGGCCTCTTCTCAGTGGTGGCCAGTGATAGAACTAGGGGAAATGGCCAAAAATTGAGGCACCAAAAGTTCCACAGGAACTTGAGGAAGAATTTCTTAATGGTGAGGGTGACAGAGCACTGGAACAGGCTGCCCAGAGAGGTGGTGGAGTCTCCTTCTCTGGAGATCTTCAAAACCTGCCTGGACATCATCCTGTGCCACATGCTCTAGGGGACCCTGCGTGTGCAGGGGGGTTGGACTAGATGACCTCTACAGGTCCCTTCCAACCCTAGCCATTCTATGATTCCATGAAATAAATTCAGGGGACTTTCATAGCACAAATGTTATTGCTGGGTTAGAGTTCAGGATATTGTAAGAATATGTCATGGAAATACTACAAGGCCCTTTACCTTTACTATCTTTCATTTACATGAAGCCAGAGTTTTTAATCTGAGATTTCTTGTCAGAAATCACAACTTTTTAAAATTATCAGTCAATGTTGCTGTCTCTTGTATTTACTCACTGTCTCTGAAGCCCTGTGTGGTCTTTTGTTGTACATTAAAGTTGTACCTTGGAGGAAAATTTATGCTGTTTTTAGTTTTGCAATATATAGTAACATCTTGACCTTTGTTAGGTCTTCCAGATGTTCTGCTAATGGGAATAATATTTTACTAATGGTTAATAAACATTTGTAAATAAGCACTAGAAAGAAAAAGCAGGAAAAAATCTACAGTAAATCTGGAAGAACATAAACTGAAAGAGAGAAGAAATGATTGGGATCATCAGTTTATTTTAGAAAGTTAAATTGAGTTAAGTTAAATTTCACTCTTAGAAAACTGAAAAAGTAAATGAAACAGTATTGTTGTGTTCTTTTTCTTTTCATTGTTTCAGAAACACAGTGTTGGTGTAAAAAAACTTCTCATGATAAGTCCTGGTCAGGACTATAAATTCTAGTCTCAGGACAGATGGGAAAATTTGCATATACTTAATACTTTCCATAAAAAATTAAGTAGAAATGCAGTTAAGCCAAAAGAAGAAGCATTCTTGTTCACAGAATTCTAAAAGTATAAGAAAAAAATATTAAAAATCTGTGCATTAGAAGTCTCAAAGTCTGCCCTAGGTCATCCAAAGTCATTCACATGTCTTGTCTTAAGATGAGATGTTGTGACCAGTAAGTTTGAATTTTATACTTTCTCTGTGAATATAATCTTTAATAACCTCACCCTTGGTTCTACTTGGAAAGTGACTGGTCTACTTTGAGTTTTTAATTTTGGAAAATACACAGTGATTTAGAGCTACCTCTGAAAGGCTCTTTTTTTCTTGATTTCCAAATACTACTAAATTCATAAATTTAAAATATATATATATATATATGTAGAAGGACGTTTTTCACATGTGACTTTTTCACATGTGACTTCCATTCACATGAATGGAAATGTTTGCATATTAACTTATGTTTCATGAATTTGATATTGACTAGGCATTTTCATTCACAAGAATTCATGAGAATTCATTCATGAGAATATGTCATCAAGAAAAAGTGGATCATTTCACTTCTCTGAGTTTTCACAAATATATGGAACTTCATATCATAGATTCCAGAAAGGCCTTAGGAAAACTTCTTTTAGCCACTCTTACTTTTGCTGCTATACACACTTGTCACAGCCTCATCTTTTTCCTTCCTAACTCATTCCTCTGAAGAGTAGTACAGTCCTACCTCATTCCCCTAAAAAGTAGTATAGTAGCAAAAAGAAGAATATAGTAATTGTGCATGTTGTGTTAACAGATGAGAAAATATTGGTGGGAAAGGGCATAGAATTACAAAATATACAAAGTTAGTCTCAGAAGAATGGAAAGAACAGAGGAAGAAAAAGTTGGAAAAAAAAAAGAATAGAGTGTAGCTGGAATAGCTAAAAAAATAGGGGAAAATAAAGAGAAAGGCGAATGTCATGTAATAGGGAAATTTATGGAATTCCATTCTTTTCCCTTAACACCTCATTTTTGTTCATCCTTGTTTATATCCTTGTTCATCATTTTGTTACTGACAGATGCTTGGGTGGTTTCTATTACTACATTAAATGCACATATTGTCTCCACTGTTCCTGGAGTATTGTTTTCACCATTTCTATAGTTTGGAGCTTGAATTGCTGTTTGACTCATTTGTATTAACTTATAGTGGTTAGAGATCCTTGAGTTACTTTACAATTTATAGTGAGAAATGAATATTTAATATTAAATTATTAAATATCTAAATTATTCTAGATATCTATATTAAAACAGAGGAATTCTGTTCTAGAACTAGCTATTTTTCTCTGCTAATTGTAAAGGGAGTTCCTGAAAGTACGTTGGTTGTAGGTATCTATGATGGTGTCATCTATGAAACATCATCTACTTTTCATATAAATGTAGACAGGAATTCTAGCTGAATATAGTTTTGAAAAGTCACAGTGGAAGTCTGAGCATGAAAAGTCTTTCCTTTTGAATTTTGGAACAAAATTAAGATTTTTTTTTTTCAAGTATTACAAACTTTTTTTTTTCCTCCCTAGTCTGGCTTAATCATTAGCTTAATTATAGTACATATAGTAATATGCTGGCATTATAGACAGTGCAGGATTTTTAAGGGACAATCTGTATACTTTTAAAGATATTTAACACTTTCTGTTTGATAAGCAAACCTTGTCATTTGTGTGAGGTGCCCTATGCTGGGATCCTCCTCCAAAGCCAGAGTCTATATTTGAAATCTGTAGCTTCACAGCTCCTTTGGTATGTACAGAAATGGGATATCACAGAGCTTTTGCCTTTTTTCAGGTGCTTCTAGAAATCTTAAAGGAAGGAAAATGGAAAATCTTTTTACATAATAATTAAAGAAGTCACAGAAGTTAGGACTAGAACATAATATATACATGGATCTCTTGGGACACATGAGTAGTTTTTCTTTAGACTATTATTTAACAATTCCTTTTTTATACTGCCTCTGGTGATTGATGAATGCTAGTAGCAGGTCAAAAAAGGAGATTATGTGGCAGTTGATATTTTTCTATGAGATATTTTTGGAAATTACTGTCATAACAAACTGATCTGTTTGGAAACAGAAATTTCCAAAAAGTTGGGCTTGCTTCCAACATTCTAAATAAAGATGGTTAAAAAAAATGTAGCTTGGAGATTTTGGCATCTATTCTTATTGCTGACTCAAATGAAAGCAAAATCTTTCAATTTTTGTTTGTTTGCTTCTAAATAGACTTGTGACCTATTTTCTAACTGAAAGGGCAGGAGTTTTATCTGTGTCTTACTTCTCTTTCTCTGGAAGCAATTACAGACTCCATGCTACAGCTGAGATTCTTCCTTGTGAAAAGGTCAGCAGAATCAATATGGTTTTGCAATGCTTCAGTTTTTGATGAAATTTATATTTTGATGAAAATGTCCCATCAAATCCTCACAAGAACATTCTTGTTGCACTAGTAGTAGGCTGTCTGAAAGCTTCCATTGTAGGTGAAAAAAAGCACAAAACACTGTCCAGAGACAAAGTCCAAATGGAAGAGTCCTGAGCTTTCAGCCTTATGCTTTCTGTACTAACAGAGATTTAATTCTGTTTCACAGCATGGAACTGTGTCTCATGTCAGAGATACTGATTTTGTACTTTATTTTTTTTTTACAGGAGTCAGCGCATTCTCAGGTCTTGTCCAAATCTATAGAATTAATTTCCAGTCAAAGTATTCAGCAAATTTCTTCACAGTTTTGTTTTTTTTTTTTTTTTAATTCAGTGAAAGTTCCTTTTTTGGGAACATGTAAAGAGAAAAAAAAAACAGATGACAAGTGCTAGCTGCATCACTTAATGTTATGTGCACAGATATAATGAGATATAGAATCCTAAGTAGATGATATGCAGGTTCCTGAAAAGACTCAAATAAAATCCTAGCAGTTGTTTTACCCTGGTTATGTTTCCCAAAGAATATTTTTTGCTCCACCAGGAAAACAGCTAGAAGATATTTTTAAAATAAAAGTTAATATCAGCCCTGACATTTCTAGGTCTTCCATAACATGAGAGTCCCAAAGCAAGCCTGAAGGCTGTCGCTAGTGTGGTTAATTCACACAAGCAGCTTTGCTCATTGCTTTGGTGCTCTGACAACATCTTTGATGGACTGTGACAACCTCCTATAGCCCAGGATTTTGTTTGCTCTTCCCATAGCTCCCCCTGCACCCTGCAAAGTTTATTAGACTACACATGAAACAATGTCTTAATACTCATTAAAAATGAATCCAAAGAAAGTTCCATTTTTTTCTCGCTAGCTGCAGATCTAAGGGTTAAAAAGATTATGTTAATACTTTTTATGATTTTCAACAGCAGATGCCTACTGTGTCCTGCAAACTGAGATTTTACTTTCAATTAGATTCTTCTCTTGACTCTAAGTTGATTTCAGCTGGTTTGTTTCAATGGATTTTAAGCTTATGGGTTTATTTTTGCTTAACTTAGAAAAGTTACGGAAATCCAGTACAGATTTATGCAACATTGTAAATCAGATATCTAGACCATTTATTTATTTATTTATTTATTAACATATCAGATGATAGGGTTTCGCCATCCATATCCTTGTCATGTCTATGACATTTACAAGCAGATACCTTTAGAGGGAGTAAGTGGAAAGAATAACAATTAGTATGGTATTACAAAGGACAAAAGAGACAAAAGGTCTAGATTTTTTTCCCTCATTTCTGGACTCTAAAAGCTCCACACAAAATTCCTCATTTTCATATAGCTTTTTTTTTTTTCCCTGTAATGAGGAAGAGACTTTTTTCTTTGGTTTTTTTTCCAAATAGCTTTAATAGGTGTAACATCAAAGCTGTACAGTCTCTTTTCAACAACAACAGGCATACTGATAGCCAAATGCAAATAGGACACAAGCTTTCATTTGAAAAAAAATTAAAGTTTTGGCCTAACAAATTTTGTTTGAAGCCATGGAGCTTTATATATTTTAACTCTCGCCTTAAGTTTTCTGTCTACATTAAACTAACTTTGCAGTTTTCACTATTACCAGTCCAGAAAAGCTGCTTGAAATGCACAGTTACTGATTCGTCATCCATAAGCACTATATTTCTTGCAAAATTATCAAAGCTGTATGGTCTGCTGGTTTCATAAGGGCTCTTGGGCGGCTTGTGGAACCAGCTCAATTGAGAATGCGTGGCTCAGTTTCTGGCATGACTAATACGGCATTCGGAAATATGCCAAGCATCAGACTCTGGGGGCGGCGGCGAAAGGAAAGCTAGAAAGAGCCCAGAGGGGGAAGTCACAAGCAAATGAATGCCACCGAGCCAGCAGGCTTCACTGGAACAACATTTGACATTTGCAGGGCTGTAATGTTAGGAAGCCTACAGCAATATTGAAGGCCTGCTGCTCTGAGGGACATTGCTACTGGAAAGCAAGCAGAGAAGCCCATGGGAGAGAGGTTGAAATGTAGACATGAAAATGAACAAGCCTACCACATCCACCCTTATGTTATACAGGGATGTAAAGCATTTCAGGAATGGAAGGGAATGTAAAGGACATTTTTACTTTTTTTCTTGTAAAGAAAATGCACTTCAGCTTACAGAAAAAGCAGATAGTCTTCTGCTAGGGAAATAAAAATTAGCCAGCCATTTGTCCTATGAATTTTTTTCTGAAGCATCAATGAATGTAAAGGACACCTACCAGCAGTTGGCGCTCTAAATCTGGCCTCTTTTAGCAATAACCTGATAAAGTAAGGTCACCTGTATTGCTAGAAAAGATGCCATGCAATTTCTCTGTCTAAATTGCTTTAGAGCATATCAAATATAAGTCTCCTCTTTACAAGAATGATAATTTATAGCAAACTGCCAGACTCAATGTCAAAAGGGTCAGGGCAGTGATTGCCCTATTTGAACTATCATTGTTTACCTTCTTTTTCATTTTTTTCTTTCCCTATTTTGTATCTGCTTCTGAAATGCCACCTACCTTGGGAAAATGGATCCTTATTTATAGCGCTGCAAAGATATTAAGGCTGTTAAACTGACTGAGTTCTTTCAGGTTCATGGCCAAAAAAGCTGACAAAGCTCTCACTGTCTTCCTTCCTTGGAGGAAAAATATAAAGAAAAAAAAAAAAGGAGGTGGGAGAAGGAAGGAGAGACGGAAGGAGTATGTCTTTTGTTCTAGAAGGTGATAAAAACTGCAGTACTGAGCACTGACAGTAATTGTCTGTCTCCAGCGTATTGCATGAAAAATGAATTATATGAACCTGTGACAAGTGGCTTTCTACGTGGCTGGGAGGTAGCACTAAATGCTGTAGGATTTCAGAGGAGTTTAACAGTTGCTCAGCTGCAGTGCAGGTAATTTGAATGAATTATCCTGCTTTCAATGTGCAGGCAGCGCGCACGTTATTTCATGTGAAGCTGGTCAAGGTTATAACGTTATGCAGCAGATCATTTTGTAATCCAAATTTGTTACAGGAAACACCGGCTGAGTGCAGTCTGCATTGTTTATGATTTTCAGGAGCTTACACAGGTTATGACACCCACTGTACTTTGCATCTCTCTTAACAAAACATTACCACATCTTATCCAACAGGTTCATACTCTTGTGCAGCATGTCCACACTATCTCTTAGACAGATTTTCCACATATGCATATAAGCAAATATGGCAAATACATTTTGTTCATATTTGTACTTACATGGCATGTGCAAAACCATTTTTAGTTATTTTTCTTTTTTACATTTTCCTAATATGGATTGCTCAGTGTTGGATCCTATCACTTTCCATAAATAAAGCTATTAGACTCTCTCTTACATTCTTATTCTCCGCAGTTTGTCTTTTGCATCATAAAGCATTTAAGTGCATTTCAGCTTACAGGAAAAAAAATGTTCTTATTCTGAGACAACAATAAGATCAAATAACAAAATATAAACATATAATTTACTATTCCATTGAAAAATCTTTAAAAATCTAGTTAATTACAAGAAGAAGATATGTTTTTCTTTATATCAGTATCATCAAATTACTTTAACAAAACTATTTTGTTTAAGCAGCAGAACTGTAAAATGGGAAAAAAAATCTTTTGAGAAATAGGTACATATTTTTGTCCTCTTTAACCTCAGAGTTTTACTAAACCTATACTTACACTGATTCGGGGAAGGCTAATGATCTACTAAAGAAAATTGTTTTGTAATTTGTATTAATTTTATATTTCTGGAATTTCAAAATCACACTGAGGATTGATTGTCAATGGAAGGAATTGTTCTGATGTAATTTATCTCAATTTCCCCAAAGGGTACAAAGAATTGTCTCCCCAATAAGTTGACTTTTGAATGTAATATTCATATCAAGGCACCTCAGTTGATAATCCCATATTAGAATAATCAATATATTGCAACCGTTATGAGAAAATTCCACATCTATCTCTTAACATGCATACTATTTAGAATATTTCTGTTAGCAGATACTAACCTGAAAACATTTTGCACAGATGCTATATGGGTGTTTTCCTTCTTAAATCTGTCCTCAAGTCTGAATTTCTTGAAATCAACGCAAACTCTCTTATGGTCAGCTATTACAGTGTGTGACGTGAGATGTCACACCCAGTTCCATCAGTCATGTCAAGGGATGGGCTTGTCACGTAACTGAAGGAAACAGCAAGGCAGAACAAATTACAGAAAAGAAAGTGATGAACGTTGATCTGCCTTAGAAAGGCACCTCTGGCTATAGCAAAAATAGACTTTGTTGTCTGCCAGTGGCAACAAATACTGCAATCTCCATTGTTTGTGGAAAGGATTCTGCTGATGATAAAACTGAATTGAGCACCGAGATCCATCTGCAGAGCCTAGGAGGCATTTTAGGTACCTTTTGCTGGAGCAGATCACAGCTAAAAAACAAAAACAAAACAAACATACAAACAAACAAAAAACTCACAACTACAAATAGCAAAGAAACATTGTTTCAATTAGTTTGTTTCCCCCACCATTGCTATCACATTAACCTTGACCAATTACAGCACAGATGAAAATAGCCAGGATTTTCACCTTTAGCATTAGTATGATAATAGCTTCCATTCCAGCTCAGAATATATCCAAAAACACAGGGATACAGTTTGATGGTGAGTTATCTTGTTCACAGTACTATACAACCTGGAAAGATAGATCACGGATAATAATGGTATAAACACTATATATAAAAATACATATAATCTATATCTATCTATATATATTTTTAATCCAGACATGACAATCCTGTGTCCTTATCTTAGTCCTGTGCCCTGTTTCCAATTGTAACAAATGTACCATGGTTGGAAGAAATTGTAATCTCAACACAAAAGGAAAATGTCAATAAATAGCTTTTGATAAATTATTTTTTTATATACAGTGACTGCTGGCTGCTGAAATCTAAACTATCATATCACCTCCAACTTTTTGTTAGCAATAACAACAATAAATCCACTCTTTAATCCATATAAACTTCCCTCTACTTTTAGAAACTCAATACATTCTTGGCTTACATAGTTTCCTGCAGCAACGTGTTAAAATATCTAATCCAACACATTTTATGCCAGGATGTTTTACTTTAGTTTTCAGTTGCCACCTCACAGGTGCCAACAGGAAAAAATGAAGAACACTTTTTTAAAAAAAAGGATAATAGTCTCATATCTGCATAAAAAAAAATCTGCCTAATTTCTGTCTTGTTTTGATAGGTCTTTACTTTGTGGTAGCTTGTATGCAATCCTGTTGTTGTACAGAATATTAATCATCACTAAATAGCGATATCAGTTAGTTACTTGTCAGGTGCAAGGAGAATCAAGAGAGATTCAACGATAGGTGTATTTGTACAGCCAGCTTTAGATTTGTGACACTGCCAGAGTGAAAAAACTAAATATATTCCTCAATGGATATTACTGCCTTTCAGTTAGGATTTAAGGGTTCGTAGAGTCTGACACTGAAGGTGTGTTGTAAAAATCCAACGACTTTCTAAGAACAAGCTTGTGTGGGTGTTGGAAGGAGAATCTATGGATTCTTCTTGTAATGGAGTAGTTTTGGTAACATGTCAGCTCACCACAGCAGTGTTTTATGTACCATTCTTAAATTTGATTCTGTAGCATTAATGATTATACATTATTGATGCATAGCAAGAGAAAATAAGAAAATGTTGAAGGGTGCAAGGTTTATAAAACAACATTCAAGGGCCTTAGCAGGATGGAGAAAAGGACAACTCCTGTTGCAGTCTTATCCTTATTGCTGTTAGGAATTGACTTGACTGCCAGAAGGTAAGAAGCAAAATCAGTAGAAATATGTGTGATAATGCTCTTGTTAGAGTCAGGGGGTGATTTTGAAGTAGCAGTCTTGTTTCTAGTGAGTCCCACTGAGTGTACCTTCTTTCATATTGCAAAGTAACCTTCAGTAGAAGCAACTCAGAACTTGTTAGAGATTCAGGAAACTAAGTTATTTGTTAAGATATATAATTCAATGTATATTTAAATAATTGATTACAACAAAAATATTTTAATTTAATACAACCTAATGAGGAAAGATTTGAAGTAACTTTCATATGAAAAACAAAATCCCATTTTTATATAACTTAAACAGCTGGCACAGGGTGGCATCCAGGCAGGTTTGGAAGATCTCCAAAGAAGCAGCCTCCACAGCCTCTCTGGGCAGGGCTCTGTTCCAGGGCTCTGTCACCTTTAAAGGAAAGTTCTTCCTCCATGGAGATGGAACTGCATATGTTTCAATAATGCCTATTACCCCTTGTCCTATCAGTGTCCACCACCGAGAAGAGTTTGGCCCTCTCCTCTCTACATTCACCCCTCTGGTATTTGCACATATTAGTCAGATTTCCTCTCAGTCTTTTCATCTCTAGGCTAAACAGGCACAGCTCACTTACTTAGGCTTTTCTTACACAGTAGATGCTCCAGTCCCTTAATCATCTTTGTTGCCCTACCCTGGACTCTTTATAGAAGCTCCACACCCCTCCTGTACTGGGGAGCCCAGAACTGCACCCAATACTCCAGGTACAGCCTCACCAGAGCTGAGTAGACAGATAGGATCCCCTCCCTTGACCTGCTGGCAACACTCCTCCTTTCTCATGGTTAGCTTGTTGTTAACCAGGACTCCCAAATCCCTCTCCACTGCTTTCCAGCCCCTAATTTGTACTGGTGCCTGGGGTTATTCCTCCCCAAGTGCAGGACCCTGCACTTGTCCTTGTTGAACCTTGTGAGGTTCCTCTCTGCCCAACTCTCCAACCTGACTGGGTTCATCTGAATGGCAGCACAGCCCTCTGGAGTGTTGGCCGCTCTACCTGGTTTGGTATCATCTGCAAACTTGCTCAGCGTGCCCTCTGTGCCTTCGTCTAAGTCATTGATGAACAATTTGAACAGCACTGGGTCTAGCGCTGATCCCTGGGGGACACCACTGGCCATATTAAAAAGGGAAAGAATACAAAACTGTATTAACTCTATTATGAGATTACTATTTTGAAGATTCTGTGAGTTACTGTGGTGAGCCCCCTCAAATGTAGATATGGAAAAACTCAGTACAAGTAGGGCTCATGTGTAGTGTTTAGCTGAAAAACAAAGTTAGCTGAACCCAGCTGTGTCTATATAGTTCCTTCATATTATACATGCTGTCTAAAAAGAGAAAGTATAACAAACTGGTTACACATATTATTATGCTTTAATATTTCCCTTGAATTTACTAAATAGAATTCACTTATCAGCTCCTAATCTGTATGAGAACTCAGGTATATGAAATATTTGACCAATTTTTCATTAATGTCTATAGCATCCAAAGTGATTGCAGTTAGACCCCTGCACATACTTACCATCTCCAAATGATTGAGCTGTTTGTGCCCAAGGCCAGCTCTGATGCAGTGCAGCTGCATGGCTTTGAATGAGACTTTTGTGAGGGGGAAAAAAAAAAATATAAAAAAAATCAGTGAGAAACATCTGGAAGAGGCTTTGTTGGGTTCTTTCCCTGTTTGGAATCTGCAGTCAAGTTCAGGCCCTCACCTTGGTCCTTCCTGAGCTATAGTGCAGCTACTCCTGTCCCTGGCAACGTGCCTTCCTGATCCCAGGCTGGTATGGTTGGGCCCAGGCTGGGTCATTACACCTCATGGATAGTAAGGATAAACTTATCAATTTATATTTTACGTTTCTCATGAAACATAAGACAGATCTGAATCTATTTCAACACATATATATTTAAGTATTATTTATCTGAAGCCAAAATATGACTGGTGATTGGAAAACAGAAAGTTTTAATGGTTTGTCATAATAATATCCATATTAATACCCTTATTATAATACCGTAAAATACAACGCCATTTTCAGAGAAACTCTGTAAAGATGCAAGAACTATTCTTTGCAATTCGTTTCTCCTCCTGTACTTCCTTCAAAAAGTAGGGTATCACACCATACTCTTTCAGCACTATCTAAATAATTGTTCTTCCTTTCAAACTTCTTAATATTTAGAATATTTTCAGAGGACCAGTAAATTAAGGTAAATTCTTGCAAAAGGACATATCACCAAGTCCATTTAGACATGATATTAAAATATTTTCTCTTATATTATGTGGATCATAAGCACAGCAAAACTGGGATGTTCATTAGACTTCTTTCACCTCTAAAGATAATTGAAAACATTCAATACTATAAATGCATATTTATCTGCAGAAATACCACAATTCATCTTCTTAGTATATTTCTGTCCAAGATGGTTTCACATTGAGTTGATGTTTTTCATCTTTATGAACAATTAAAAAATAATTTTAAGAAAATGAAGAATAATTAAGTACTGTCATATTTATTCACTGTGCAATCCATCATATGACCTCTTTTATTACACATTCTATCATGTGAAGTCAATGTTGCTTAAAAGATTACTAAATAGCAAGCTGAAGGCCTGCCTCCAATTTTCTTCTTTTTTTTTTTTTTAACATTCAGCGAAATTACTTTTTTTGAGGGGATTGGGTTGGTTCATTGTTTTAACCAATGATATATAACATTAGAAACAAGTCTACGCAAATTCATGAAAAATCACATGTCATCACAGAATCACAGAATGCTTGAGGTTGGAAGGAACCTCTAGAGATCATCTAGTCCAACCCCTCTGCTCCAGCATGGACACCTAGAGCAGGTGCATGGGGTGGCATCCAGAAGATCTCCAGAGAAGGAGACTCCACAACCTCTCTGGGCAGCCTGTTCCAGGGCTCTGTTACCCTCTTAGGAAAGAAGTTCTTCCTCACATGGAGATGATGGAGATGGAGCTTCCTGTGTTTCAACTTAAGCCTGTTATCCCTTGTTCTATCTCTGGCCATCACTGAGAAGAGTTTGGCCCCATCCTCCCTACATTTTCCCCTCTTGTATTTGTACAATTAATCAGATCCCCTCTCAATCTTCTCCAGGCTAAACAAGCCCAGCTCACTTAATCTTTCCTCATAAAGTCCCATAAAGTTGCTGCAGTCCCTTAATCATCCTTGTTTCTCTACCCTGGACCCTCTCTAGAAGCTCCATGTCCCCCTTGTACTGGGGAGCCCAAAACTGCAGCCAGTCCTGCAGGAGCAGCCTCACCAGAGCTCAGCACCTCGACCTACTGGCGACGCTCCTCCTCATGCAGGCCAGGATCCCATTGGCCTTCTTGGCCACAAGGGCACACTGCTGCCTCATGATTAACTTGTTGTCAACCTGGACTCCCAAATCCCTCTCTGTGGAGCTGCTTTGCAGCAGGTCAGCCCCTAATTTGTACTGGTGCCTGGGATTATTCGTCCCCAAGTGCAGGACCCTGCTGAACCTCATAAGGCTCTTCTCTGCTCAACTTTCCAAACTGTCTAGATCCCATCTATGTCCCTCTGAATGGCAGCACAACCCTCTGGAGTATCAGCCGTTCCCCCTACTTGATATGATCACCTGCAATGTTGAAAGGCTTCTATGTTGAAAGTTCAGATGAAATTTTGCTTATAGACAAAACTCCATCCTAATATGATGAATAGTCATTTGGACAGCAACACTAAATGCAAAGGCTAGAGTTAGATCAAAAAAGCGCCACTGATTATCCCAGAATAAGTCTGGGTAAAATGATTGCTTACACATTAAGTGTATGCTTGTTTGTACACAATTGTTTTGGAAATAATACAAAAGGAATTTTTCTTTTTTACGTATCCATTTTGTTTTAACATTACTGCTATTAAGTGTACAGTACTTCCACTGAAAAAACAATGAAATGCAAAAAAAAAATGGGTGAAAGATGAACTCACCAAATGACTACTGTCTGCATATTAGGTCCATTCTTTGAAGTAACTGAATGAATGCAAAATTTGTTTTGATGTTTACAAAAGTCTTTGGTGGTTTGTTTGACAAAGATGCAGAATACAATCAATAAAATGTCAAAATACAAAAATTTACTTATTTTTTTCTTCAAATTGGAACTGTCTTCATTGGTCTGTGAATTAGGTAATTTAGTTCATCTTTATACTAAACATATTAAAATAATGTTTTTATTATTTTAGAACATTTGATCTTTCACAAAATATCTTACATTTTTCCAATGAAGCATGCAACTTGTCATTCATGAAAAATAGAATTTATATTTATTAAACTAGCACTATGTTAATCACACTACCTAGGAAGATTTGCTAATATTTTTGCTAATAGTTGTCTGATCTTTCCAAAATCAGCTACATTAGTGAATGTTAAGGAACATAGGTTTTGTGGATATGCTGTTTTTAGTAATGTGAAGAAACATTAATTTATCAGTATGAAAACACATTATAATTCTGTCTGATGTTATTTAGCATGTATAAAGCACAAATATCTACATGGCAGATCTGAAGTCATTATTTTACCATTTGTATAGCATAATAATATGGTGTCTTCTGTAATGCACTCCTCCACATAAAGGAAAGTAACTTAAAAATTCATTTTCTCACATTCTCTTACTGGGCTTGAAAATGATCTATTCACTGGTTTATTTTCATTTGCACTTTGAGATACAGTAAGTCTATGCTTTGTTTGACTATGCCACATTTTGAGTTATGTTCCATCTGCATTTAAGTGTTACTCCAATAATTTCATCACAGTGGAATTTCTCTTATCTGGGAAAATAATAGCCTCTGGGAAAAACTGCAAGACAGCTGCAGCAAGACTTGCTGCAGCAAGACAGCTGACACAAACAGATAAAACAGGTGAATAAAATAATTCGAATGAGTATTTTAATAATAAATGAATTAAAAAATAAAGAACAAAATTAGCATGTCAACAGGAACATTCTTCTCTACTTATTAACATCAGATCCAGAATTACACAAATAGATGTCCCTCCTTTGAGCAATATAATCCATATAGCTTTCTTCCATAGAGGTCAATGGAGCTGCTGCACCCTTACATATCCTACCTAGAGATTGTTCTATGTATGGTTAAGTTATGTAATTGCTATACAAGGTTATCTACATTTACCACAGAAAATTTCTGTTTTCTTTAACTTAACCTCACATCCATTCTATGTGCTATTCTTCAAAGTAGAAGACTTTGTATTAGACAACTTATTCATATCTTGTGGACCATACATTTCCTTAGATCATGTAGGTCATTCTAAAGTCATCTTTTTACCTCAGGATATATTTTCCTTCAGATGTAGATTAATATTCTTTTAAATCATATTACTTTACAGGGTCATGTGAACAGTAGGGTTCCTAGCTTTCTTATAGTCTTTTGATATTCAATTTACATTGTAATATTAAAAAAACAGAAATGTTGATATATACATAAGTACATAACAGTAAGACATAGTGTGTACCACATATATGTATATATAATACACATATCTATGTATGTAAAATATTTACCTAGTTACTTATTAATAACATCTTCCAATCTAATTATTTTTGTGTAAATGGTAGTTATCAAATGCTTAAGCTCAAACTTACTTGATTTTTTTTTCAGACTACCATATGATGGTAAGTGAATCTCTGGGTCATTATCTAAACCATAAATTCCAAGGGACAGAACAATTAGGAACTCACTGACATACAGGAAAGCAAAGAATAAATACTACCTATAAATCAGGTCTTTTAATGTAGAGCAAGAAGAGGTTAAGTAAGTGCAAGAAGACCAGGCTAGATCTGGTGCTGATCAGGGATGAGCAAGTAAGTGTCAAGAAAGGAAAGAAGTGAATGATTACAACTACATCCAAGAGGCATACTGAGCAGTCAAGGGTGGAATTGTCTCATAAAGCCAATAGTAAAGCCACCAATCAGTCTCTGAAAAACAGGCTTTGGTTGCCTGGGAGACTGGTAGTGTCGGATGGTTGGCTGCAGGCAGATGGTCCAGCTAAGGCCTGGAGATCACAACTTCCATGTTTCATGTTTTTTCAGTCTAACCTTTCCCCATGCATCCCACGCACTTCTCACAATAGTCAGGATTTCTCTTCCTATTTAGTCTCTAGGTGTAAACGATGAACAAATCTGTCTCACATATACAGCATTCATATAGGCACTGTCTTTTCTACCAAGCAGCATATTTTCATGTAAAAGGTAGGATTTCAGTTATTTTTTTGAAATTTTATTTCTCCATTAGACTCATTGAAACTAGCCAACAACATTTTAAAAAGAATGAAAAATTAATTAGCAGATAGCACCTAGAGAAACAGAAAGACTGTGAATATAAATACCTTTTCTTCTGTAAGGAAAAGGTTGAGAGTTTAATCAATGCTAGATAGTATCATGAGGAAATTATCCCTTGTGTGGAAGCAATAAGAGCAGAAAAAAAACACTCTAGATTAAGCATAGTCATTTAGAGTAATCATATATTAGTTTAAACATAGCAATCTAGATTGTTAAATCTGTGACCTCTAGCACATTTAGCTCATAAGAATTTGAAAATAACTTTACTACTCATCATGAAGAGTCAGGAAAGGTAAACGGTACACAAGTGGGTTGGGGTGGATAGTTTTGAGGGAGATGTCCCCCTTCCAGACTCAAATTCTTCATTTCATGTATTTTATATTTCCTGCACTCTCATTTAGGTCAAATATTTTCTTACAAAATTACAAGTTTAGCAGAAGAAAAACACAATTTTCTTATCAGCTTTGCAGATATTATAGCTTGCACTGACTTCATATGCAGAAGGTGATGTTCCATGATTTTGACTTTTATTTTATTTTATTTTATTTTATTTTATTTTATTTTATTTTATTTTATTTTATTTTATTTTATTTTATTTTATTTTATTTTTAATCCAGAACATGAATTTAGGAAATTAACTATTGATATGCAAGCTTCAAAATTTGGACTGGAGTTCTGAACTACTGAATTTGCATAGAATGTTTAATTTTAAGCCCTTCTTATTTCCTAAAACAATTTCAAATAGCAAATAAACCTTTACTGAAGCAATTACATTACATAGTGGTGTAGCTGCTCACTGCCACTGACATTAGTAAGAGCCACACATCTTAAGTCCTTGTGTGCCACTTTGAAAATTTACTAGTGGGTCTCCATTAATCATATCACAGGGAAAACTTCCCAGATCAGCTGTTTTTTATTAAAATTACATAGCTCCATTCAAATATTTAATACCTATATATCAATCACTGTACAGAGACCCTCCCTCAAGCAATTATTTACTAGGAAATTTAATATTTATTCAGTTTAACTATATCCTTTTCCTTAGCAGAAAGCCCAAGGTAAAATTGTAATGTCATTCGGGACAGAGGAGGTAACTATTGCTATTTCATGATTTACTGATTTTGTATTAGCAGCCATCTGCAGTCTACTCATTTGGTTCAGCAATTCATTTAGTCAAGCAAATTTACTTTTTTTTTTTTTTATAACGATGTCTACAAGGAGGATATTTAACATCTCTCTTATGCAGATAGTCAAGACTCTTAGATGTAGAAGGAGTGGAATGGCTGCATTGTTTAAAAAATGAAAAAGGCCTTCAGGGACCTCTTTGATATAGGACTTTATCTGGCACTTAAAAAGACAGCAGGAGAACAGTGGATCTAAGTCTATCCTACAGTAAAGAAAATACCGTTAGTGAAGGAAAGCTAGAAGATCTCATTATTACAAGGACTTATAGATATTTGAGATCAGTAGGCAATAACTAATATTTCCCATAGGAAAAAAAAAAAAAAAAGAAGGAAAAAACCACAATTCTTAATCAGCTGCATATTTTTGATTCTCTAGTAATCCTCATCGATAATTTAATGTCTACATCTCTTTTAGCAGGTATTTTACAATATTCACTTACTCAGCATTTGCTAAACAAATAGTAAAATATTAATTTTCTAGCACAATAACAATGCATTTATCCTTTATCACTGAGATAAATCATGTGTTGATAAACAGCAAAGTAGATTAGAATAGAAATAATTGTGTGTTTTGAGTAATTTGCAAGATTTTTGTAACTACCTCACTGTTCTCTTACTCTTATTTGACATGTCTTATAAACAGCAATTTTAAGACAAGCTTTGCAGAAACTAGGGTTTCAAATGTTTGCATGACAGAGATTGGCTTACTGCTTCAGAGACTTACGGAAATATAAATCTTTACCTAGTTATAAGCTTCAAAATGTTTTGGAAATGGCTAGTAAATGAAAAATATTTCAACATTTGTTCAGATGCTGTGTACTGAAGAAAACATATTTTCTTAACTAAACAGATTCAATATTTGTAGCAATTCATAAGGGGAAATACTCCATGGAAGTAAAAGCTATATTGTCTGTCTTTGGTGCTGCTGTGATCCCAGCCAGTGATGCTGAATGTCGGTATATATCCTTGTGGTTGTGGTATCTTGGATTAATATTTATTGGCTATGAGAGCTTTCATCTCCCATAAAAACTGCAGCATCAGTCCATGTAACAAATTACATTTGTCCATTTACCAATAGCCTTTGTTCACTGATTGATAACACTTTGCCCTGAAAAGCACATACATCACAACTATATGCATACTTCGCTGGCTTGAATAATTTTTGTACCATTTAATTCTATTTCAGTAAAATGGCTATGTTCAAAATCAATTTTGAATCAGTAAGTTTACCCTCCAGATGAGTAACACCTCCAGCTGATGCCTTCTAAATAAAAAAATCTCATTTGTATGGGAAATATATTCTATTTATAAAGTACTTTAGCAATACGCATGTTAGGAATATGTCATTCTTATAATAATAAATAAAATGAAAGTATAAATAAGAAATAAAGTAAAGTTAGATAAAGATGAAGGTCACATAGCAAATCTGCCATGGATTTGGGTTTAAAAAAAAAGTGATTCCCAGACCAGCACTACAACTAGGTCTTAGAAGGGCAGATATTATACATAAATTGTGTCTCATAACCATGAAAATTTATCTGCTTGGAAAGAATTATATTGTAAACAAGATTCAATTTATTTTTATTTCTCCTACAAAAGAAATAACAATTCTGTTTCATAGTTCTGTACTCATATAGTTAAGTATTCAGCAAATTTACGAAAGAGCTATTTCTACTTTTAGAACATAGAATCACATAAATAATGTATTTATAATCTGCTAAGGAGTAACTCGCCTGCAGCAACAATTATTTAAAGTTGAAAGACAATATATTGAGAAAGTGTGGTCATAATTTATGAAGGGAATTGGTCAGATGTCTATGCTTGGATTTCTTACTGTAGCTGCTTAGTTATCATCCAAGTATGTAGAGAATAACAAGATAATAAGTTGATCTGTCTGGCTCCCTAAAAATGTAGGTCAGGTGTTCACTGCCTAAAGAAATTACCTACTCTGTGTCTCAGGTTGCACAGAGTATTAGCTCATCAGTAAGTTGGTCATATATCACTGCCATAGAGTAGAATGAGGGTGGTAAAACATGATTAAAAAAAGAGGAAAAGACGTACAGATGAGGACAAAAAGAAGACCTATAGTTTTAACTGAGTTCTAAAGAAGTGTATTGATTGTGTATCGTACAATGTATATGTATTTTTTGGAGGAACTGCTTTGATAATGATCTCGTAAAATCTAGTCTTTCAGTGCAAAAATCCCTATCAAATGTGTTTGCAAGAGTAGGCTGAATAATGCTGCCAAAATAAGTGGACCATACATAACCAGTAAGCACATGCTGACTAAGCTAATACTAATAGTAGTAGGGAAATAATGTATCGGCATACATGAGGATGAGGATATTCTCAAAAAACTGCCCTATGCATTGTCACCGAATGGCCTGTAAGAAAGGCCTTTCTACAGCAGAATAGTTTGAACCATAACGCGTTCCCTATAGCATACTATTTTCTTCTCTCCTTCCCTCTCCTTTTGTGCTGATTTTATTCTGTAACTGTGTATAAAATCCCTTAGATAAAAACCGTTGACCAGGTCTGGGACTAAGATTGGATCCGTCCGATCTGAACYTCGTGACCCAACGGGAGGGCTTCCCAAATAATTCTGAACCTCCATACGGTAAATAATCGAAAGTGCCCTTGCCATACCTHGCRAAATCATTGTTCTRTCAATAAATCTATCATTATCAATTTCACCCGAGTGAAGTGCATTTTGTCGCTCACTCCCTCACCGCTCGTTCCGTGACAGTGAGTTAAAGAAACTGTCTATTTAAAAAGATACTGATACTGTAGGGGCACAGGCTGCCCTGTCCATCACAAGCATGAATTATTTTTCTAATTCTCCACAGGCTGGAAATGATTACGTCCATTGGTCTTACTTGCTTCTTTATGTTATTTAATATTTATAAGTCTTATTGGCTGCATGATCAATAGCATTACACTGCATCCTTATTTGCTCAAGTCACAGAGGTCTCTGCAGTAAATCTTAGGTTCCAGCTTTGCATATTTTATGTACAAGACAGAAGAAGATTTCAGATTTCTTATTTGAAAGTATACTAGGAATAATTCCACCCTCAGACAGACAGGTAAGTTAGGTAGGACTGGTCAGGTATATTACCTCTCTCTGTTAATTGAACAGAGAATGTAGGCACTGCTTAAAACAGTGGAAACTGAAAGATTGTGAATGAAAACATTGTTACTAGGCTCTACTTTTGTTTTCTTAATTAAGTTCACAGTATGTTAATCCTAATTTTAGCACTATTTATACTATTTGAAATCTGGAATAATGACAAAGAAATCTATCCTCAAAATGAGATAAAGTCAGCAGAGACAGTAGTAAAACAGGTGCAAAGCAAATAGTTTTCTCTTGAAGATACTGAGAGAAAAATTTCTCCTTACACTACCTTCATGTAATTGCATCATGGATCGGTAGTAGAGGAAAAAGACATGATTTTTAATATGTACTAGATTTCATTTATTCATTTCAGCCTCTATCCAGAAAGAAATCTTTAATATAGAATGTTGTAGCTTTTTATTCTGCATTCTTAACTGATCTTATCTGAAATCTTCAGGCATAAATATTAGCTAAGTACTTGGATAACCATTTGCATATTCTTTATAATATATAACTTATCTGATTTTGTACATTTGAAGCAAATAGGATTATTTAGGCCCCTTCCCTGTCTTAGAAAAATAAACAATCTAAGCATTGTATGAAACAAAGTGACTGAGTTTTATGTGTTATGTTTAGATGCTTTTGGTTGAAGTGAAAGTTGATTTTTTTATTATTGTGTGTGTGTCTCTCTCTCTTTTTTTTTTTTCTTTCCCAAATTCCATGCTTTTGGATTTAAGACGGAATTCATTTCATGGAAACAGCTACTGCACAATTACTCTGTATTTTCAGTAGTTATTAAGGATGTTGAAACAATTTTGTTTAATAACACTGAGGAAGTCCTCTGCCCACACTATTGCTTGTTATGGTAATGGAACCTCTTATGGCTTTAACTAGGAGAGACACTTCAAGAGAAAGAAAACATAGGACAAAAATTAACTAAGGTTAATGTTAATGAAAGCATGCCAAGTTTTCCACTCCCAAATCTTTTATTTGTACTGCTAATGTCAATTTTTCCTGGACTTCAAGTTAAATAAAGGGCGAAAAAAGTACCGATTAGGATCAGATTTTCTAGCTAGAAATTTTAAACTGTCTTTGAAATATCAAAGAATATACAGATTTGTAAGGTAGACTCCACATTTTAGAAATGCAAAATCTGTTATAAGTGGAAACAATTTACACAGAAGAAAATCTAAAACACATCCAAAGTTTGGGCAATCTACCAATTCTAAGCATTCTAACAATGGCCGGCTGACACCTACTTGTAGAATTATTAATACTCAAAAAGTAATGAGCAATATGATTCAAAACCTAACCAATAAAATCACACGTCAGGTTTTGTATAATTGCATCTCCTCAAAAAAAAGGTGAGTTATGACCATTCATATCATAAATTTAATTTTTAGAGGAAAACAAAATTTCATTTCAGACCACAGTTATGGAAATAAAGTTATATAAGATGCATTGTGTTATACTCAAGTCACTAAGACTTGAGAAAAAGCAATATTTGGAATATGGTAGTAAGTAGCTACCATATTATTTCGGAACATCAATCATATTTTTAATAATTGTGGATAATAAAGATCTTGGATTATTGGAGAAAGGAAAACAGTAGTTTCCATTACAAAGGAAGAAACAAAGTCCTAACGAATTACAAGCTTGTCAGTGTATCTTCAAATCTCTAGTGGAATCTGGAAGAAAACACTTTAGAAATTATTTCTAAATGCAAACAAGAGTACAAGGAAAGATGATGCTAAATGTTCATATTAATTGTGCTAGAGTCCTCCACACAGTGTCTGATGAGTTTTAGGTCCATCACTTGCTATACATACACTTATGATTACACTGGAGATCAGAAAATATCAAAGACTATTACTATTATTATTAACCCTTGATTTTGTACAGAGTTTAGCAGACTGGATACAACATCATACTGTTCTCTTTATACAGTTTCTGGATCTGACAAGCAGATCAGACTTGTAGCTAATCATCTTAGAGCACAAGCAGGAGATATATAGATACATCCAATTCATGTGAACGGTCTTGTGACAGGCTAACACAGCTCTTTCTTTAAGCTCTCCTCATTCATCTCAGTGGGATATTAAAGCTTTAACTAAAACATAAACATATTTATAAAATAATATTTGCATTTAAAATGTGAATATAAATGCTACCACTATTTTTCCCACTTTTGTATATTTTGACTAATATTAAAAGTTGGTTGAGTGCATGTAGAAACATTATATAAAAAGAAGAAACAGATTTGTAAGTTTAGTGGTGCATTTTTTCCTATTAATGTTACCTTCAGTAACTTTTGCATATATTTAAAACTTCTGAGAAACTTTCCAAGAGGTGAAAAAAAAAAAAAATCTAAGATATCTTAGATAACTAGATATCTAAGAACTCATTATAGACAATGTATCAGACAAAGAGAAGGTAGACTTTGGAGAGCTATCTAGTGCACCCTAAGGTACACATCTACATGTCAGACACACACTTTTAAGTTTTGCTTATAATACTAATTTTTTGTGAGTGAAACTACTTACTATGTAAGTTGTAGATTAGATGGTATTTCCTCACCATGACTTTTCTAAAGGGTAATTTTTACACTGATATTACAGGATTTAATCTCAATGAATTCAATGAGATATGAGAAATTTCTGAGCATTTAAAAGGATTTTGTGTCAGTCCTGAAGCTTTAACAATGGAACTCCTATTTTTTTTTCAATTAACCTTTTTAACTCTATCCTCAAATGGTTTTAAATGGGTACTCCATTTAAATGGAGTACCCCAAAGTGTTTCTAGGACTACAAGAACTGAAGCAAAATGTAAATGTTTTAATGTAAAGCAAATGTAAAAAATTGTTAATAGTATCTGTTGAATATATATCCATCTGTAAGGACTGACTCCAGTCAGCTCATCCTAGTAGAGATCATTCTTCTGATATAAAGGTCTTTGATATTCTATTCTATTCTATTCTATTCTATTCTATTCTATTCTATTCTATTCTATTCTATTCTATTCTATTCTATTCATTTTGCTCTGGAGTTGGTCAAAGCTGTATACTTTGTTGGTTTACTATTTTCTAAAACATATATGTATATGTACTAAAATCCATTTTAAGTCTTTCATACAAGTATGAATGGTTCTGTTCAAGTTATTTTTTAATACATCTATAAATCTGACAAGAAATTGTAGTACAATCTTGTAGACAACTTCCATGTTAAATCTTTACAAATAAATTAAACTGTACTTATTCCCATTCCTTATGTACTTTTAACCTTTGTTTTACTTAGTTCATCCTTTTTTTTCTGACTATGTATTTAATAATATAAAACTTTATTATGAAAATACCATCCTTAAAATTTTAAGAATAAATTAATTCTGATTAAAGCATAGCCATAAATTCAGGGTCATAATTTAAACAATAAGGAGATTAAATTGCTGAAATTCTAATGCAATCTGTGTACTGTGGGGAAAAGTGATTATATAATTAGACAGTACTGTAAGACACATTTGTAAGTGAATTGAATTATGATTGTCCAGACCATCTTCATTTTTTTACATTTGCTAACTTTGTTTTCCTTGAATCTGCAACTCATTATTAACTCCTAAACATTATATTCATGTGTGATATTTTAATATAATACTATCTTAGAAATAAGCAAAGTTTATGAAACGTAGAAGAATAATAGGCTCCAGGAAGGCTCCAGGAAAAAATTCTGGAGAGTCAATTTTCTGAAAACCTTTGTATGATCTCATTTTACATGACAAAGAGCAATAGTTAATAGGGCTGTTCTGCTTTGTTTTGTTTTGTTCATTTTTTTCTGAGTGAAGCATCCATTGTAGATGTTGAAAGAATAAGAGGAGTAAAAGGAATGATAAGAATAGCACTTATTTTACTATCATGTTCCTTTATTAAAAAAAAAAAACAAAAAAAACCCCCACCTCTACAAATCAAACTCAGTAGCGATACTAAAACAGATTCTTCAGCTACCTCCATTGAAGATATCACTGGCAAGCAAAGGGGCTTGATCAAATCAGAAATAAAAGGAAGCTAAGAGGTGGCATAAAAGCTAGAAAAATGCAAATTATGTCTTTTTTTTCATCAAGAAGCAAACAGGATTAAAATACTGCTATTCTGTAGGATAGTAAGCATCTATAAAATAGGAAAGAAATGCTCAAAAGGCTATAATGTTGAAAGAGATTGAAAGGTCAAAGATTTCAAATATCAAGCGCCTCCATTAAGGGCAGAAATGTCTTATGTGAGAAACAAATTTAAAAAACATAAGAGTATATTAGAGGCAGTATGAAGGTTTTGATGGAAAATCCAAATACTACTTAAGTTAAAGTAGGATGGTGGCTTATGGTAGCAGGAATGCTGTACAGAATCTGTGAAATTTTGCCGGGAAAATGTTTTCACATATCTCAGTCATCAACTCTTCTTCTTTCAGCAAATGTTACTAGTAAAGAGTCTGATGAGGAACGCAGATTGGATGCTGCCTGCAGCAGTACTATGTTTGCTGATACAGTATACCATTTTGGACTGAAGGTTTTGCACAATTGCACAGTGGCATGCCTACATTCTTTTTTTTTTTTTTTTCTTCTCTCCTGAAGTAAAAGATGATTTGCCATAATCACCCTTTGAGAATAAGATCCACGCTTTAAGACTATAAAGGACCATCATGATAATCTTTTCTGACCTCCTGCATAAAATAATGCATAGAATTAAATCCAGTGACGCATGTGTAAATTCTGCAACTTTACACACCACATAACACCTTTCAGATAAATCTCCACCTGTGATTAAAAGACTTTAATTGAAGAAACATCCTCCTTATCTGTAGGTTACTTAATCTATTGTAGAGTTCCTATTTATTTTCAGCCACTACATGACACTATACCTTTGTCTACCAGCACTTTTGCTACTAGAGAGTGGGTTTTTGTAGATTATTACAATTCAAGTACTAAATTTTCTGTTTAAGTAAAGAAGTTCTCAACAATAGTCATTTATTTATTTATTTACTTGAGAGGTCTGCAGAGCCTGGTGTAAACTCTGGGTCGTTAGGATGAAGAGAGAAACTAGGAGAGTGGAAATCCCCTCACAGGATAAACCTGGTTGATGGGTGCAGGAGTGCCTGTTGACATGTTTGGGTAAGGGTGTTGGGGCGCCTGATGATTGGTTAGAAGTTGCTCGTGGAGCTCGTGGTTACCATGTGAGCACCTCATTGAGAGCGTGCAGGGGTCAGTTTGTGAGTATTTCTTGGGGGGGTGGGGGCAGGGTTTGCTTGTACACGGATTTATAAAAGGCAGTAGTGCTTCAATCTTTGTTTCACCATCTCAGAGAGCCTTGCTCCTCAATACACACACATTTACTTATTTGCATATTCAAAGGATTATATAAATAAATCAATGTGAAAATCTGCACTTGCCAATGAGAGAGTGGGTCTACTTTCCTAACTCTATTCCCTGCTCTGGTTGGTTTATATTTCATTAAATATGTCTTAAAAAAAATGTCCGATAGGTGTTATGTAGAAAAAATGTCAGCAGATCATAATAATCACATCTTTTAAAATAAGTTTTCATAGAAGATAAACCAGTTAATTCGAGTGCAAAGGGCTAAACAGGAGAAGAGGTTGACAGTCTAACTCAAGCTGAAAACACAGAAACATAAGACACAAATAATTAAGGAGAGAAAAAATGCTAAGAAATTATTAAAGTTTCATAAAAACGGTTTAACAAATTATTATTAAATAAGTTCTTTTTTCCTTATTAAAAATTCTAGTATTACAAACTAATTGCCCTCCTTCTAACATTTAATAATACAAATCACCCTTCAATATCCACTAATGCAAAAAAAAAAAACTTTGCTTACTTTGCTAAACACCTATATATTTGCTTTGCCAGCATATGAGCGTGAATTTAGGTGAGACCTGATTTTGTCAGCTAATCCGTAAAATGCTAACTTTGCAAACTATTCAGTATAAGCAATCATAGAAAAATGATTTTAAATATATGGTAAAATCACTGGCTTGTTTAGCAACTGTTTATATTTTCAGCTCAGTGCTTGTAAAAGGGAATAGAATTCTAGTCACCTCCTTTTTAAAAAGTTATTGGAAAGGTCAGATTGTGTGGTGTCTTACATGAACCCATATGAGAAGGGCTTCTTGTTCTTTTTTTCAGCCTCATAAAGCTTCAAACAACAACCTTCCTTCTTATCCTTCTTTTCTCTCCTTTATCTTCTATCTACCAAATAATTAAGGTACAGAACAGCAGTAACAACATTAACGGCATCTTCTGGGAGAGTTTGTTTCAACCAACAGGGACCTATTCAGATTTTGTGAAAGTAAAAATCTTTTCTTAAGCAGACACTTCTGCCTCAGACATCCTGCTTTTTAGTAAGAAAATTTCCTTTTTTTTTTTTAGTAAGAAAGTATTTCCGTATTCCAGACATATGAACAGAAGAAAAATTTCATCCCTTAGTCAAGAGCTTTATAGAAGTTCCTGTATCATAGGTACTACCTCACAAATTAGTTTGCAGTTATCTAACTCAGTTGAGTTATGTAAGTCCTCTGGGCCTCTTAGATTTAACTTCAGCTTTGCATGGCTATTCAAGCCCCTAGGGAGACTGGAAGTGTCATTCAAGCAACTGAAAAGTGAGTTTGGTGAGTAATATGCATTCTTCTGTAGGATAGCAATCCAGCCATACATACCATCTCAGAAATCATAGATATAAGGGGCTGTAGAACTAGAAAAAGTAAATGGACAAAATGAAAAACAACATGACTTCTGAAAAAGCTTTAAGTTGGAGTATCTCACACATCTACAAAAAAATATGAAAGTGGGTTTTTAACATTTTAGAGACATAAGAATGTTTTCTTATTAGTTGACTGAATATTATAAATTTATTAGGTGGAGATAATAAAGTGTAATTCAGATTTCCTGCAATATCATACATATATACATTTTGAGGATTTATTGTATGTTTAAAATTATTAATTCTTCCTAGTGAACAGTGGTTAACTGAGAATCATCTTCCTGTTTGCTAAAGTAAAAGACTATTACCTTCTCTCCTGCTTCTATGCCCCTGAGTTCTGTGCTTAGAAAAATCGGAACATATTCTTCACATTTTAAAATGTACTTTACTTTGGAAGCATTTGAGCTCAAGATCTATGTGAAGTAGAGATGTGTAAAACTATTAAAGCAGTTTAGAAATTTTTATAAGCACTTGGGTTTGAAAGTGTTCAGAATTCTGGGCTCATGCAATGGAAACTGATTTAAAATTTTTGGAGAACTTTTACTAATTTCAGAGCTTGTGAGTTTCCCAAATCAGAAGGTATACATTTTAAGCATAATAAACTGTGAATGGCAGTTTATATGTTTGATCACCCAACAGTAGATGTAGTGTAGATCAAAGGTCAGCTGTTCTAAAGAAACTAATTCCACTAATGAGACAATTGCAATAGACTATTAACTTGATTTTTTTGCTAACTCTTGCTACTGCAATATATACACTTAGTTCTTTGATCTCACTTTGTCTTTTTCTCTTCTGATCCTTTAATGATGTAAAATAGCTGAAAGTTTTAGCAACTGGACTTTGCCTCTTTTTTTTTTTTTTAAACCATTTGCATTCCTGCTTTCAAAGCTGTAAACAAATCTTTTCTGCATGAGCACAAATAGCATGTTATTTTGAAGCTATCGGGCATACTATATTGCAAAAACTGAAGGAAAGCAAAAGGATGGAAAGTTAAAACTTTGTAATCTTATGGTATTGCTGGTGCTGATGCTGGTGCTGGCAAAACACAGTGTAAATCCATCTCTCTTTCAGTCCCCAAAACATTACTTGTCTATCTCCACCAAAAATCCAGAAACAAAATTGTAGCTGTACACATAGATACACACAACCTGCTTGAAAAAAATCCTAAGTAATAAACTAGCTGGGGGAAAAGAGAAGATGCCGTAATCTCGGGGTTTTTTTTTCTTTTTTTTTTTTTTGCGGGGGAGGGGGAGTGGGGAGGAAGACTAGTTGTTTATACCTTTTTTTTCTGTTTATGTTTTTCTTCTGTGTTATGCCTTTTTTTCTTAAATCTGGTTTTCTGCTTGTAGCTGACTGGAAGCTCCTAGGGACTTCTACAGCCAAGATTTTCTGCTAGCTGTTTCCTGGAAATATTTACTCATTAAAAAGGGCTGGCAACAGCAGTCTGCAGCAGTATTGGGTGGGGGGATGAGGTAGAGAATACCAGGCTCCTGCTCATCTGCTGTGGGAAAGACCTTGTAAGTAGTAATACAGCTGAAACAGACAGTAGATGTCACGAGGGCAGGAGACACAGGAGCTCTGCTCCAGACTGTGTGGGACTGTGTTACATTAGTGGTGATGAGAAATTTCTCCACTGTTGCCAGCTGAGGTGAGCAGATCTGGCAAAGTGGTGAACTTGACCCAGATGGAGCTGCTGAGATGGGCGCTGCCAGCCAGGCATGGGACTGGGTGCCTGGGGCACCTGGTGGCTCCAGTGCTGCAGTGACAGCAGGAGCTGCCAGAGGTAGAAGCGAGCAGACTGCCTATCACTGGGATGCTGAAGATTGATAGGTGTTTCAAAAAGACCTTGCAGAGGCAAAAGTCTGAGCCATATCATAAAAGGACAGAGGGAAGACTAAAGGCTGTGCTTAAATAACTGGTAGATGCAGACTCACAAGAGAGGGGGAGTGACATCTGGTTCTAAGGGATCTCCTCACCTCCTCCTTTGCCTTCAAATCTATATGTGTGTGGCACTGCAGTGGCCTAGGAGAGGAAAAAGCCCCATAAAAGAAAGCTTGTCCCAGAACCAGCTTGGCCTAGGCTGTGTATTAGAAGATGTGAGAGGAAGTGGTGGCTGATAGTGGTTGGAGATTCCTTTTGGCAATATATGGTAGTGCAGATGTACCAATTTATTGCTTGCTGAGGCCCAAATCTGGGACATTGCAGAAACTACTGAAACCTGGAGACTGACACCTTTTTGCTGATCCACACAAACAGCAGTACAGTTGAAGGAGATCTGGATGACTCGAGAACCATGGGGCAAAGGAGGTGGCTAGGGGAACCCGAATGGTCTTTATCCTAAGGGAGAAAGGAAAGGCTTGGCTAAAGTGGATATATCCTGTAAGTTATCAGCTGATTGTGTACCTGTGTTGTAGGCAGGGTTTTGGCTATTTTTACTCTGCAACACAAAAACCGGTGTTTTGAAGAGGCAGGATCCATTTGAAAAACACAAATTCACCTTTGCTGACAACCTGTCTAGACTCTTGAGGAAAGTTTTAAACGAGATGCATCAGGGGATGGTAATAATATTTTCCAATCAAGGAACAGAAGTGGTAAGTACAGAGCAGGGTGAGGGGAGTGGAAAGACCGCTTCCTCATAAAACGTGAATATCATCATTGCTAAAACAAAAGAAACTTACCTCTAGTCCATGCACACAGTGCTGGGGAGTTAACAAGAGAAGAGTGAGATTCATATGGAGGTGCAGATCTACAGCATGATTGCAATAGATGTGATGCTGTGAGGCAGATAATAAAACTGGGACTCTGCAGTGGAGACTCTGCAGTGGACACCTGGAAACAATGTTTGTTGCTCATCTGTAGAGTGGATGACAGCCTGTGGGTCAAAATCAAAGGAGAAAAGGTATCACTATGGTCTGAGTCTGGTACAGACCACCCAGAGTGGTAACAAAGCCAGAAGTTGGTGACAGCTATAGACTGAAAATCCACAATTCAGAATATAACCAATATGAACTTGCCTTGAACCCAAATCTAAGTATGCTGAAATAGCATTAACTCACAAAGGCATACAAGTCTTTTGTTACACTATGAAGGCATAGGAAAACAGAATGTACAACTATATTAACTGAGGATTCCTGCAATCTGACCACCAGTGTGTTAGTCATCTTCTGGGAGCTGCAGTCTGAAATTTCACTAACACTTTGTACAGTTGCATCTTTATTTTTCTCTTTCTCTGCTACATTCTCGCTCATACACTGTAGAGTAATATTTTTCTTTTTTTTTTATTGTTTTTTCATGTTGGTAAATTATAGCATAAGGATTCCTGTTACTCAGGTCCTTGTCCTCCACAGTTTCAAACAGACTTGTCCTCAATTTATAAGGGAAGTAGTCCTTACTCTTCTCTAACTGCACAGTTTTGTACTCTGTAAAATTAATCTATTTCTTTCACTTCCTTATGCAAGGTTGTTGAAGTCTTCCTACAGATTATATTGTAGTCCAGTAATCTTCTGAATTTAAGTGATGCCAATAGGGATCCACAAGCAAATTCATTATCTTCTTCCTATAGATGTGTTAATGTCATTATTAAGATTGTTACATGAAATTATTCTCAAAACTATTTATTGGAAATCTGTCTGCTATACTGATACGTGTCTGTCCCACTAAATATATGTACATATATTTATGAGAGGTATATTTTCATGTAAAAAATTCTTTCAGATTTATGGCATGAAGATTACTTGGTTCCATTAATTGATATTTTCTGTCCCTGACTTCAACAAGACAATTGACATTCACCCCTTATAACCTTTCTGCCCCTGCCCTTATATACAATATTATTATTCTCTTGTTAAAACTGAGATACAACTCATCTAGATTTGGCATTGTATTATTTAGTTTATTTTTAATTAGATTCTATTCTAGCTTCTTTTTTCATTTTCTTGTTCTTCATACTCTTTCTTTAGCTACATGGCAAGGGAACTTCTCCTTTAATTTCTTTGAAAGGTCTAGGTATGCATGACTTTTGGAAGTTTTAACCCAACTTGAAGCCACATCTTGAACTTAAAATAGCTTCTTTTTCTGATCCATGTATATTTTAATTGCTTGTATACTATTTCTACTTTTTTAAAATTCAAACTGTTTTTCCAAATGTTATTTAAACTGTCTGTGAAAGTATTGGGTTTTTATATATATACACTTTTTTTTTTCCCCCTGTTTAAGGAAATATACCATCCAGGTGATATCTGTGTTTTGATTTAAATAAATTCTAATATTTACCATTACTGAAGTCTGAATTTTTCCCTTTAGCTGAATTTATCTTCTGTGAAAGCAGGATTTTGGTATGTTTCATTTATTTATTTATTTATTTATTTTTAAAGACAGTCTTCAAGTGATTCTAAGTGTTTTTGGTTTTTTCCCCCCCCCTAAAATCTTCATCAAAGTAAAAAGAAACTGAAAATGCATCTTTTCTTGATGGCTCAATGCTAATTTAACTAAAACATCTGCTAATTATCATACAGGGGTGGGAGGGAAGAAGATTACTGTTATTAGTAGCATTTGCTATCCGGAATGTGTCTGGGAATTCAAAATCTCTCTAACGATGTGATTCATTGCTTTCCTCTGGCTATCCTGATAGAAAGCTATCCATATCCAAATCCAATATTTGGGAACTTAGACGTTTTCCAGCCTTACCTGCAATAAAAACAAACAGGCAAACAAAAAATGCTTTTACCTTTGTATAAGACCAAGAAAACTATATCAATTATTTGATTCTCTGAAATATTTCTAGTGGACTTGAAAATTTCCCTTCAAACACTTTCACCTATGTTTCTACTCTTCCCAAATACTGCATCACCAAAGTCAGTGTCCTATGCTACAAAGTCAGTGTCTTACTCTATTCTGTTTTTGTTGTCTTGATTAAATCGGGTTTAACATTCTTCACTAGTTGTTCTAGTTTCTTCACTTTGTTATTCAGACTTCTGGCATCACAGTTGTCTCTTTCTGACCTCATTTAATTTCCTAAGGCAAGATTCTTTCCCTAACAGTTTCTTTTATTCATCTCATGCTTTCAGTGGTATTAACAGCTCATGAATTCAACTTCCTAGGTTAAACTGACACAATTCAAAAAGTTTCAGCCCTTTTTATTATTAATATTTATTTATTTATTTAAACAGCTTTATAGCACTGAATTATACAACAAATACTTGAAATAAAAGAAACTGCTCACTTCTCAAAACACTTTAGTTAGCTGCTCTATTTTTACTATTAAACAGAAGTGTTCCCCTTTCTTCTATGTGATTACATGGCAACTTTTTGTTTAAATCCCAAAAGGTCCAAAACAAGCTGTATAAAAAGGAAAAAAAAAAAAAAAAACCTATCTGTTTTGGTAATAAAAAGAAATTTGGAACAAATAAACGCATTGTGAATGTATACCCTACTAGAATACTAAATAAAACAATGTGTAAAGATGTTTCTGTCTGCATTTGTTTTAGTTGGCATATACTGGGTTTTGCTGGCAGAAAATATCCAGGCTATTGATGAGCATTATTCTCCGGATAGAAAATTGGGTTGTTCCTCTCCCATAGCCTCAAAAATTCTGGTTGGCAGTGAAGTGCATAGATATCTCTATGTAAATACACACAGCATGTGTATAAATAAACAAAGGGAATTGGAGATGTGTGTGCGACTACAGGGCCATGATCTCATTGCAATTACTAAGACATGGTGGGACATCACTTATGACTGGGCTGTGGAAAGGGAGGGCTTTAGGCTTTTCAGGAGGGACAGGCCAGGAAGGCGAGGTGGTGGAGTTGCTTCTTGTATGAGAGCAACTGGAATGTATGGAGCTTGGCATAGGGGAGGACAAAACGTGGGTCGAGAGCCTCTGGGTGAGGATTAAAGGGAAGCCAAACAGGGGTGACACTGTTGTGGGAGTTTACTACATGCCTCCTGACCAAGAGGAGGAAGTGGATGAGGCTTCTACAGGCAGCTGCAGGAAGCCTCATGGTCACAAGTCCTGGACTGTATGGAGGATTTCAACCACTCTGTTGTCTGCTGGGATGACCACACAGCTGGGAACAGACAGTCCAGGAGGTTCCTACAGAACATTGCAGATAACTTCCTGATGCTGGTCATTGAAGAGTCAGCAAGGGGAGGTGCACTGTTGGAGCTGATAGTAATCAACAGAAATGGTCTACCGGGGAATGTGAGGGTCTGGAACAGTCTTTGCTGCAGTCATCATGAGATGCTGGCATTCATAATCCTGCTCTGAGGAGGCCAGACAATAAGTAGGATTGCAACCATGGACTTGAGAATAGCTAACTTCGACCTTTTCAGGGAGCTCCTTGGAGAAATCCCCTGGGCTAAGGTCCTAGACAAGTTGGAGAGTTGGGCAGAGAAGAACATCATGAGGTTCAACAAGGACAAATGCAAGGTCCTACCCCTGGGCAGGAATGAGCCTAGGCACCAGGACAGATTAGAGTCTGACCTGCTGGAAAGCAGCTCCGTGGAGAGAGATCTGGGAATCTTGGTTGACAACAAATTAACAATGAGGCAGCAATGTGCCCTCGTGGCCAAGAAAGCAAATGGGATCCTGGCCTGCATCAGGAGCAGCGTTGCCAGCAGGTCGAGGGAGGGGATCCTGCCCCTCTCCTCAGCTCTGGTGAGGCTGCACCTGGAGTATTGGGTGCAGTTTCGAGCTTCTCAGTACAAGGGGGACATGGAGCTTCTAGAGAGAGTCCAGGGTAGAGCAACACAGATGATTAAGGGACTGGAGCATCTACCAAATGAAGAAAGACTAAGCGAGCTGGGCCTGTTTAGCCTGGAGAAAAGAAGACTTAGAGGAGATCTGATTAATATGTGCAAATACAAGAGGGATGAATGGTAGGGAGGATGGGGCCAAACTCTTCTCAGTGGTAGCCAGAGATAGAACAAGGGATAACAGGCTTAAGTTGAAACACAGGAAGCTCCATCTCCATGTGAGGAAGAACTTCTTTCCTATGAGGGTGACAGAGCCCTGGTACAGGCTGCCCAGAGGGGCTGTGCAGTCTCCTTCTCTGGAGATCTTCCAAATCTGCCTGGTTGCCACCCTGTGCCACATTCTCTAGCAGTCCCTGCTGGAACAGGGGGGTTGGACTAGGTGATCTCTAGAGGTCCCTCCCAGCCTTAACCATTCTGTGATTCTGTGATTCTATGAAGTCACAGTTTTGAGTTCAACAGAGATGGAGTTTGAAAGACCCTCCTAGGTTTCCTCACTCTCTCTTTTTTAGTGTATTAAGTATTTATGGCTATTTTAGGAATTATTTCTTCCACCATAGAAGAACTATAAACCTGAGACATCATAGATCACAGAAGGCAACTTGATCAGAAGCAGCAGCTATTCTTGGATTTAAAAGTCTGCAACCTGCATTCCTAACTTCTGACCTTTGTTGACCTTAAGAGTCAGTAAGATTAGCTTCAGATACTACACCATTAGCCTGATGTTTTAATTCCCCCCCCAACTTTTTTCAGTTTTTAGTATTCTGCCCTTGGGGAAAACATTGTTAATCTACAAGCTACCATGGCTTCTAGCACATCACTGTAGTTCTTATGACCCAGTGAATGCCTGCAGTAAAACACAGAATTTACTTTAAAACAATTGAGAGTAAGTCAGATAAGAAAAGCATCGGAGTGTAAACTCTCCCTTTTATAATCTAGCACTAAAGAGAAACAGTTAAACAAAAGAATAAAGCTCAGCTGTAGAGTGACTTTTGTATTAAATATGGCAACAGCAACCTACAGAAGTTAATTTTGTCAACATAAAAGAAAGTCACAGAAAGTCACATTTGAAAAAGTCACATTTGAAAATGAGAATTTGTACAAACACAAATGCAAAGCATAACTCCTATGAAAGCAGTTATCTAAGCACTTTCTACAGTACCAAAATTATTAATCTTTCCTTGGATTTCATCTGCAATAGAAGTACCAGAATTGAAGAGAATGATCCAAAAATTCTTGATTCATTCATTTTGAGAAACACTCAAACTTGAGAATTTGAGAAACAAAAGGGAAAAGAATGACTATAGGTTTGCATGTATATGCAGTATAATGGTAAGATCTCCACTATCTTGTCTGAGTATCTAGGTTACATCTAAACTGTTTTGTTCATTCTATCTCTGCATGTAGGAGTCTTGCCTCCTTAGGTTACTTTTCCAAATTAAGGTTGCTCTTCTAAGCTTGTGCTGTGATTAATTTAAATAAAATTCTCCTGCTGTCTAGACAAGTAACCATTATTCTATTATACACTCTCAAATATATAAATATGATGGAAGAGGGGTCAAAATCCCCAGGCCTCTTTTTATATATTCAGAAAAAAAGTAGCCTTTGAAATGGCAGGGTGTTTTCTACAGAAAGATCTAAAAGATGTGTGTAATGATTTCTTGATGAACAAAAGAAGTGTGTAAAATCTGATTTGTTTGTACTTTAAACACTAATTCTGTTCCCCTGAATATTCTTTAAAATATAAAAATATTCTAAATATTTTGAAAAACTTTAAAAATACCTATCTTCAAATAGAGACATCCTTAATTAAGTATAATTTGGTTGCTATTTTACTTTTCTCATCTGTTCAGCTGAGTCTCAAATATTTTGTTTTCAATTACTTTTCTTCATAAGGCACGTTCTTGTGAGAATATTCAGCTAAGTGAGGCAGGAGCTATTGCTCAATAACATTAGTTATGGATGACTAGTTAAGGATGACAAAATATGCTAGAGTAACACCTACTTGTATTACCATAGTAACATATCTACTAGTAACATCCTCTTCTCAGTGGTGGCCAGTGATAGAACTAGAGGAAACAGCCACAAATTGAGGCACCAAAAGTTCCACAGGAACTTGAGAAAGAATTTTTTAAACAGTGAGAGTGACAGAGCCCTGGAACAGGCTGCGCAGAGAGGTGGTGGAGTCTCCTTCTCTGGAGATCTTCCAAACCCGCCTGGACACCACCCTGTGCCACATGCTCTAGGAGACGCTGTGTGTGCAGAGGGTTGGACTAGATGACCTCTACAGGTCCCTTCCAACCGTAGCCATTCTATGATTCTTTGATTCTATGATGTGTCTAGCAATAGATTAACAGCTATTATGCACATACTAGGACACTCTTTACTGTACAAGTGAAAAAACAAAGATAGTATGACCCATCCAATATATTGGATGATCCAGATACTGGGAGATGAACCATGCTATTTTGCTTTACAAATGGCAATTGTGGTAATTATAGCACGTTTGTGTACAATTTTGCTTCTGAATTTAAAAAATAAAAAGTTAAAAATATGAAAAAAATCATCCAACTCCAGCTTTAGAGAAATAATCAGAAACAATTTCTGTTTTTTTTGTTTCTGGATTACCAATACAAAAATAAAGGGGAACATACATAAGAGATCAGAGAAGCCTTTTTAAGATAAATTTAATCTTTTTTTTGTGTGTGTGATACTTAGTTTTTGTCCTCAGAAGAATAGGATATGCCCTTACAGGACTTTCACTACTGAGTTCTGAGTGAATATCTCACAGATCTTAATCTCATATAAAAGAAGCTGCTTCTATGTAACTACCTTTTCTTTGCCCTAGTCTCAGCATTAAGCCTCTGTTTTAATGACAGGGATCAGCCCGCTCTATCTCATATCTGCCTTTGTGGTAGCAGTGCTGCTATGCTGCAGTTTCTAAATAGGGTCTTACATTATACAGTACTCCATTACACAGTACATAACTAAATTATAAAACACATTGCCACAGGATGTTATGGATACTAATAATTTAAATTGACTTTAAAAGCTATTAGGCAAATTCAGAGAGGAACAGGCCACTAAGGCTATCAAGTATAAAGATGCAGCCCCTAGCACAGAAAATCCTAAGCCACAGATGGCCAAGACAAGAGTGAGTGGCTTCACTATGTACTGCTTGTATAATTACTGTTTTCCTGAGAATATGTTATTTGCCTCTGTTGGAGACAGAATACTGAGCTAGAGAGACATTCATTCCTATAAAGATGACATCCTTATGCTTTTCATTTCATGCTGCCAGAAAAGGTTCATCGTTTTCAAAGCAGAAAATTCCTTTCTAAAGATGAAAGTGTTCCAGTGTTGTTTAAATTCATCTTAAAAAAAAAGAAAAGTATTGTGTCTGCACTCTAGCCTGTGGAAACACCTTCAAACCTCATGCTTGACATACCTTTTTTAATACTAGATTCTAATACTAGATTTCAGTTATTATTGGCATATTTAGGACATCTTTTTAAGTAGTACGATTTGAACATCACTCAATTTGAAGGGGACAGGGGAAGAGAGGGACTGAAAAAGTGAAAACAAATTGTTAAAATAAGAATCTGAACACTTTTTTTTTTCTTCTTCTTCTCCTTCTTTCCTAAGCTCTGATAGGTCTATCACAGAGTTATACTATCTAACCAAAATTTTAAAGTCTGATTGTCTGTTTACTTGTTCATATGACAAATATTGTTATGCCCTTTAAAATAACAGGTTCCTCCTGTTATTTTACCTTCTAATTTTCTGAAGAGGTGGCCCAAAGCAACTGCTGTTTCTTTTGTGTTCTTGAAATAGCATGACAACATATTAAGCCATGTTGACAAGACTGGAACAAGGTCCAAAGGAGAATTAATCCTCCCGTGGCGAAAACTGCATGCAGACTTATTTTCTGGGATGTTATGCTGGAGTGCTCACTGTCTTATCACTGTCTACATGCCTAGCTTCTCCTTCAGTGGTGACTAAAAGTGTGGTGAATAGTTGTCATTTAGAAAGTACTCTTCCTGATCCTGTACTGAAACTCACCTGGGGACTTTAGGAACTTAAAAGAAATATTGGATTGCCTAATTACAAGCAGGAACTAAAGAATGTTTTAGGTTCCACTCATCCAGCCTGTAAGACATGTCAGTTGTTAAGTAGTGATTAATTTTCATCATGAAGAAGGTAAGCAATTTTCAGTTATGCTCATATGGAGCTTAAAGGACTCTGTTTGTAAAGCATCATATACAAAACAAAGCTGCCATGTTTCAGACTGTGCTGAGCAACTATGCATTTTATCTCTTGCATATGATCCCATAGTGTCAATTTTTGATTAGGCCATCCAGCATTAATCTGACTATAAGGTCCAGTCCATTTGTGGAGGGAGAAATAAGTGATGGATGAACTCCTTTGAGCTTCTTCTGGGTTGGATGAGCATTCAAATATGTACATAATAAGCTGAAGATTAACCTTACTGCTTGAACTAGTTCTTGTAACAGCTCTTTTCTCTAAAGATGAATGGTCTATATCAGTTATTCTTCTATTTTAGAAATTCTACTTCAGTTGCGACTTTGATTAAAATATCCATCAAACAAGAAATAAAAATAAATAAAATTTCCCTTCAAAAATAACCACCACAAAACACTAAAGAGAATGGTAAAAATTCTTTCCTACCAAGTGCAATATCTTAGGGAAGAGAAAGATAAACTAAAACATTACATTTTGCTTATTAGTTTAAAAGTGTTCAGAAATGTCCTCCTAAATAATAAAAACTATTATAATTTTAAATCTACATTTCTTAAGTGTTTTTCCTTGTTTTTAAATAGAGTAAATGTGATGGAGATTAACTGTTTAAATAAATATTATCCCATTTCTTATACTATTTTGTCTTTTCTATTATTTCTAGTGAATGTGCACCTTAGTCATTTGACTTTGGTCCATAACTTAGAGACCTCTAGAGGTCCCTTCCAACCTTAAGCATTCTATGATTCTATGATTCTATGATTAATCAACAGCTACTCAGAAAATGTGATTTGCCTTTTTTAAGTTTGACCAAGGAACATGACAAAGATATCACGTTGTCAACACTACCATCAACAGGAAAGCTAATTAAAAATATCTGATATCTGCAAATCATTATTTTAATATTTCAGGTCTTCACAATAATACAAATAAACAGTACAGATCTTTACAAGCAGAATATTCCTTTCCTCTCTTTATAATAAATCTTTATTTATTCCCTTCTCTTCATTTATAATGAGTTGATTGAAACAAATCAGTTGATAGAAACAAATTAATAAAGAACTAAGTTGAACTGTAAAACCTTCATAATTAAATCAGTTATATAGTATTTTGGGGGGATGGGGAGGGGAAGGGAGGTATAGCTTATTAAAGTTTGATTATTTCCAAGTACATATGGGCCTAATACCCATAGATCTAATACCCATAGGTCTAGGTAGACCTAGACCAATATACACTTTTTAATGTATCTCAGGAGGTTTTTGTTAATTATAAGTTAAACTTGGCACCTTCAACTGAATTCTTCTTTGAATTCTGATTAAAGGTTAGAAACAAAGCATAATCCTACACTTCAGCAGTTGGAAATAATCTGGAATAAATGCTTATATCTATGTACATAATGCTTATATCTATGTACATAATTCATAAAGATGCCATACAAGGCATATAAAGAAGTAGCAATATCTCCAGAATTTCTACATTCATATTTGTAAACATGCAGCTGTTCAGAATAATGTTCTCACTCAGAAGCAGCAGCGAAAGGGCCTGAATGATCTGAAGAAGTAAACAAGAGCAAATGTAAGTAGAAGATAAATCAGAATGAGCACATGCTCCTTATTATTTTAATTAAATTATCAGAAAATAATTACAGTTCAAATATGCATGTATTATTTAATCAGATCTTAATCTTATTGTTACTTTGAAACACTGTAAGGTATGGTAATTTTCTCACATCAGTAGTGAGACACGTCAGATCAGTGGCCCGGAAAGGTCAGTGCTGAGGCTCCTTACACCTACAGTTTGGTTAGTGTGAAGGAGATTCATTTATATATGATATTGTCTGTCCTGGTGTTACACATTCCCATCAAACTGTCACACTCTAACATACAAAATCTTCTTGAGATCATAACATTCACCTTTTACCTAATTCATGTAGCTGACATAAAACATGCTTCAACCCATACTACCATCAAATGTTAAAATAAAAAGCTAAGGGCAAGCATAAGAAGTGAAACATTTATATCCTCTTATCTGGGAACAAATCTAGCCAGCACAACCAGCAAGGAAGATGCACATGGTGTCAGTCAGACATCACCTCATCCTTTACATCTTTTCTGTCTATAAACCAAGCTAAGACGCAAGGTAGCAAAAGAGCAATGCAAAAGGACAACACAGTCAAGGAAGAATTTGTCAGAGATTAAGTTTTTATTATCAGATGTATAGTCAGACAGAATTCCTTGATTGTATGTGCATTATTTAGTAAAGAATGAGTGCTAGAATTGAGTTTAGAAAGTAAGCTGAACTTAGGTTTTGAGAGGGAACAGTGGTAGTATTTTCACCTTTGTGCTCAAAGAAAACTGCAGAAATAGAAAACAATGATAACATCTGCATATGCAAGCTATTTGTAAGTTCTGTGCAGATAGCCTTAAGAAAATATCAGACTTGTCACAGTATCGTAATAGTGTTAACCTAGCTAGGACACTTGCAGCCAGATCTATCCAAAGACCCAGAACTACCATTTCCCCTTCTGATTTTTCCTATCCAAATGATCAATATGCTTGGAGAATATCTTCTATATATTTATAGTTTCTTAAAAAAAATAAATAAAATTTTAAAAAAGGCATTCTTATCTGAAAGACTTGGCAGGGCAGAAGAAGCATTATTTTCCTGCCCCTTCTACTAAAATCCTGTAGTTAGAGTACTGTCCAAAATGAGGAAGAGCAAGTTTCATCTCTCTCCTCTGGCCAAGAAGCCTAGAAAGATATCTTTTAGAAACATCTCAAATGGACATTTGTGACCATTTTTCCCTCCTCACCACCTTTCCTCCACAGTGATGTTCAAAGCTGCATTCTGTAGACATGTAAATACAAGTGTCTAGATGTTAGCTATTGGCAATGATGTTAGCTACTATCTAATCAATACAGTCAATCTTGTTTAGGCAGATACTAATCTGATCAAATGGGTCTTCTTCAGGATCAGATGAATAGATCCCTAGTTCTATTGGATGATGATTCCTTCTCTGTTGTCTACAATTAACACTCAAATTTAGATTCATACATTCTGGTGTTGAATTCCACACCTATGTGAAAACAATCCCATTTTGTAGAAAAAAATAACTACCCCATGTGATTTCTTATACACAGCAAGAACATTAAAAAAAAAAAAAAAAAAAAAAAAAGGAATAACAGGAGTGCTGTATTTATATGTTTTCATTTAAACATTCTGTTTACATCTTTTTTAACCAAAGCCTTCTGCACAAGACTGCTTGACAACAGTCAAGGAAACACTTTATTGCTAACAATATTAGCTTTTAAGTATTAAATTTTAAATTATTATTTTACCTAAATAACATAAAGTTAGTACTGAATTCCCTCCAACGCTAATTTTTATTTAACCCATTCATTTTAGCAAGGTAGAGGAAACACATGACCTAAACTCCAGAAAAGATTTGCCATTATTCACTTCATTGTTCACTTCACTTCAGTGTTCAAGGTAATCTTCTACTCAATTCCAGTCTGTCTTCAGACTGATCAGCCATAGCTGTGAGATAAACTGCTGATTACAAAAGCTTCTCATGGCCCAGATATTAAAGGAACAGAAGAGCAGTCTGACACTATCAATGTCATTTTCAATGAGTTATTTTAGTAATGTTTTGTTCTTCAAAGAGAAACCAGTCTATCTAATATTCATCAGATTAAACATACCATTTAATATTTCTGAATTTTGGATGCAAATAACTATTTTTTTAGATTTTAAGACTCAGGAAAGAAAACATCCCTCAAGTAAAATGCATCTGTTTTCTATATCTATTTTGTGTATTTCATTTACCAGCGACAATAACAGCATCTTCTTGTCAATGCATAAAATTGCAACATGTCTAGAACACTAATAACTGCTTGTAAATACTTTCTTTTTTCTGTTGTCTTGGGACTATTATGCAAATTTTGAAAATTACATGCATTTAATCATTTATACTACATTGTATTCTTCAAAGTTTTCCACAAATGAAATACTAAATGAAGTTGCTAGCAAGTATAAACAATAAACTCCTAAATATAAAAATTCCTGGAAAAAGGAAAATCACAAAGTGAATATTGCATTTGTGTCAAAATCCACAAGAGTTCCCAGAGGCCTTCATCCTAGGTGTAAATTACTCTACTCAATAGCACTTTTAAGTGCTGTATATACTGCAATAACTAGTTTTAAATTTATCCTCTGTTTAATGATATCTACTTTCAACAACAACAAAAAAACAGCTCTGAGATGAAAAAAAAAAAAAGAAAAAAGATTTGAGAGATGCTTTGTTCCAAATGAATTAGCAGAAGTGAGAACAAATAGAGGAGCGCCCAACTACTTTAAAAGTGGTGGAAATTAACACCATAATAAACAGCATTGATAAATATCTATTTTAAATTAGCACATCATAAATCTTGACTTGTGGAGATTCTTTTTTAAAAAAAGTCAAATTTGCTTTGTCTAGATTTTCTGATCTGCAATATCAGTCTAGTATTGCTGTTTGATATCTGCATAGATACATGTAGCACCAGCCTTTGGATATCTTTTCCTGCAGAAGAATATCAATGCAGTGAGGGAGCATTTATAAAGTGAGATTTTTTTAAAAGACTATAAATTAAATCTCTAGCTATAGAAGCAAGAGATTATAGTACTCAAATCTCATGATGCATGGAATAAGCTGTTTGCCCTAATATACCAAGAGAGATGTCCCCATAAAAGTACCTGTTTGAACTTGTTTTACGGGGAATGTATTCTTTCTTTGAAACACTGGCTTCTTTGGTATTCAAGACATGTAACTATGCAAAAACTTGATGTTCTGGCTTTACTGCAGTATTATGAAGGTGAAACATTGCCTTTCTTAAAGAACTAGATAAATAATGTGTGTTACCATTTTCCTTACGCAGAGTAGAGGAGTTCACTTCTCACTTGCTTCACTCTGATAGGCATATCCCAGAGATAAAATGAGCAAACAACAAAATTTCTTTGAAAAAATGTCAGATAGGTTGAAAGAACACATCTGCTATGTGCAATAATCACACTGAAATCAGCTGTCTTTTCTTATTTATTTATATACATTACAGAAATTGTCTAACATAGATTAGAGTTTCAGATTTCATTTCTATATTTATATCAAAAAGGCAGCATTTACTTTTCCTCTTCAGCAGTTCTGCCCTGTTTTATTTCTATTCACTTGAAAGACACATACACAAAATAAGATAAATATGTTGTTTTATTTGTGAACATTATCATCACTATATAAGCAAACTTGTTATGTTTTCTTCTTCTTGAAAAAACTTTTCCAAAAATAATATTAACGATACATATCTGTGCTTCTTATGTAACTTCTGGAATTTCAGAATTGGAATAACAGACACAATAATTCTGACTGATGAAGACATTTTCCCTGTGGAGACATTCTTATTGATACTGAAGTAATTAAAAAAAAAAAAACCAACAGGTGCAAAGCATTGACTTTTTGTCAACTTTATTTCACAGATATCTTTTTTTAGCTGAGTGTTTAAAATGCTGCTTTTGCAAATAAACTCAGTTTTCTCAGTTGCGTTTAGATTTTCATGTCATTCTAGACTTTCAAAATCCTTTATGAAAATAAAATTTTAAACTCATGATTTACAAACAGATTTAAAGGTTCTTGCCATTGCTTTTAAAACTGTAGTCATATAAATGAAAAGTGTACCTACTGAAATATGATAACTGAAGAAAACTGCTAAATACAAATCTTTTTGTTTTGCATGTCTATGCGAACCTCAGCCTACTAAACTGTCAGATCATGATAGAAAGCTAAGTGTAAAGGGATATGGGCCATACCATTATACTCCTTATTGAAAATGCCAATTACTTTTGATTAGGCAAGCATTCATGCTTCCCAGAGGCAAAAAGCCGTTTGCCCAGCAATCCTTCACATACAGACCTATGAGTCTCCCAAGCCAAGCAGGATATTGAACTGTTATTACAAGAAATGACTACCTGCTTATTCCACAAAATTCATGCAGCTGCCAGGCAGGATCCTGTTTCCTCATAGAGTACAGCATTAAACATCACTCAGTCAGCAAACAGGAAAGTTTAGTGGCTTTATTAATTGGACACCAAATGACAAGGTGCTAATGAGGCTGACATTTTGTCATATTCCTATCACATTTTTGGTGAGGATCAGAGGTAGGTAGATCTTAATATGTGATATATATTCTCTTCTTCTTCCTCCCTACTCTTCCCTCCCTCCCGCCCTCATTTTTTCTCCCTTCCTCCCTCTTTCTCCCTTCCTCTTTGTTTCTACCTATATTCACTGTATGTATATGTAAGCACATATTTACATAAATATGCACTTTTATATATATATACACACATATATATACACACACACACATATATGCAATCTCTCTCTCACCCTCTCTTTCTCTCTCAGTCCATAGGAAAGCTTTTTGGAGAACCACTTACCAGAGGATGTGTTACCTCTAACACTTAGTATTTATTCTGATAGAATCTGAAGTAATATTCAGTGCAATAGAAGTTCATCCAGTAAATTGGATGATATGAAGGATGACATGTTACATATCAGCAGTGTGAATACAAGGGCCATCAAGAATGTGAGCGTCAGTAGCATGGGAGTTTCTGTCCATAAAGACACAGAAGCCTGAACGTATCTGGAGGCAGAAGGTTGTAGCTCATGTTCTGCCTCCTGGAGGAGCTCAGTGGGCTCGGTTCTCATTGCCATGCTGTCATTAACATCAGATCTCCTTATCACAAAATGTGTGGTGGTGAGGTTGAATGACGCAATGCACTTCACTTGTGTGGAAGAAAGAATAAGTTTTATTGATATGGACAATGGTTTCACGAGATTCTGTGGCAAGGTCACTCATTATTTATTGTGTGGGGGTTCAAGATAGGCACATAATTATAAGGGACACCCTCCCATTGAGTCATGGGGTTCAGTTTGGACTCCCTTGCTTTCCAAAGTCCTTCTGAGAGGAATCTGGGTGTTTCTAGATCCAGTCCTAGTCCCAGATCTGGTCAACACTTTATGACTAAGGAAATTTGTTCACAGTTATGTCAGCAAAGTTTACAAGCTCAAAAAGAGAGAGAGAGAGCACACTATAGCCACTTGCCATTAATCTGTTAGGATCTGGCAAGGATCTCCTAGCTTTGAGGAGTATCCTTGAGAGAAATTCGTGTTCAAGGGGAACTCCTGACATGCAGCCTGATGCCATGCAAGTAGAGCTCAATAACCAACGGGAGATCAAGACTGCCAGGGGGAAATAATGGTCAAGAAATGTGTGACCTCTTGCCACTCTGGCTCTACCACTGTTTCTCTCTCAACCTTCTATCCCAAAAGACAAGCTTGAAGCTCAAGCATGAGGTATAGTTTCAGACTCAGTAGCACTGTGTTGACTTTTTCCATCACAACTGGCATTAGTTCTAGTTACTTCTGTGACAGATATCAGCTGCCTTTTTTATCTGTCAGAATGTTCTAAAAGACTTTACTTTGTATTTTTGAATCCTATTACACTGTAGTCTTGAATTAAACCTGCTTCTACCTTTTACTCAATAGTCTCAAATATTCTATAAATTAGTAAAAAATAGTAAAAAGATTCTTCCTATCATTGGCTCGTATATATAATAAATATTTTTTTAAAATATAATTCCTCCATACATTCTGGTAGCTAGCTGATGTTAACTGTAGACTATTAAGCACATCCTGCACTTCTTGCACTACATTTTTTAAAGGAAAAACATTAGCTGCCTTTTTCTCGTCATCTTCAATAGCTCTATTTGTCTTCAAGGTAGAAAATTCTCACTTCCACCTTGTTGTGTGCTAAATTTCTGCAGGTATATAAATATTTCTTTTATGACAAGCCTAACTTATCCATGTGACAGCACATATTCAGGTAGTTCTGTGATTTTAGATATACTCTCATGTTTACATCCCCATTTCTGGTTCTGTGGTCTTAGGTGGAGATTACTGAGGATTTTGAGTCATGCTATAGGTGACCCTGTGTGTGCAGGGGGATTGGACTAGATAATCTCTAGAGGTCTCTTCCAATCTTAAGGATTCTACAATCCTATGATACCCCACTGAAACCTTTATTTAACAGTTTGTCAGCTTGTGAGGGAGAAACAACAGTATGTCTCTCCATCTACCTGCCTATATTAAATTTAACAAGAACTGATAAGAATGATTGAAAGTGTGCTTCGTTTCCATAAAAGTCTTGTGAAGGGCAAACTGCATTTGCAATAACTAAACCCCATTTCTCTTCCCATTGCTTTTTATTCTTTCAAAATAAAAAATATAAATTGTATGGAATACATATTGAAAGAGATAGGGTTCCTTTCAGTCACTATATGATAATTTCACAACCTTTCCATTCTACTTAATTAAAAATTTTGAAATTATTTGCTTTTACTCTCTCTACCTCAGACTCTAATGTAAGTAGACAGATGGAAACAAATCAGCATTGTTCATCTCATCTATGGACACTTGAAGATAAGTGGTAGGAATGCAAATAAGATTCTGTTATGTATATTTTGCAAGGGGGAATGAGGAAAAAAAGGAGAGGATTTGTTGTTCACTTCTTCAAATACATGTAGAATTAGCTAGTGAAGATGGAGAGTGCATTATGTGGGGCATGACTAAGTGGGTAGAAAAGTGGGTAATGAAAAGAAATTCACATGTATTGCTTGGATCTGAATAGTAAGCACTGACTATGGAGTGGCTTTAGGAGATAAAAAAGATACACTATTTTTGCAAGGACTACTATGCAAATGCAGGAATCTTATGAAAAAGTGTGCATAATACTCTAGGAGTTAGAATGTTATAGAGAAGATTGAGAAATGCTGATGGATGTTACAAGCTTCTCTTATTGTCAAACCAGTGCCAAAATTAATCCACATTCTTACTGTGTTCCTGGAGCTGAAATAGTCACATTTTCAGTAAGAAGATGTCTTAAACATGTCAAGTACATGAGAGCTTGTATAATGACAAAGCCTTAATTTCCATTTCTTTAGTTTTAGTTCTTTGAATTTGATAAATCTATTGTGTTCACAGCACTTAACTATTGCAGTATATTTATTTTAATGAACTGTTCTGAGTTCCTGCAACAGAATACATATTAATATATACTCCTATAAATATGTTTATTCATATGAATATACATATGCATATCTATACATATGCATATACACATATAGAGAGAGATATCAGGGAATTAGAGATCTCTGTGTTGAAAGTTCTTAGCTGACTGATAAATCAGGACAGTTTTAAACCTCAAAAATCAACTTTATTAAATTCATTCATTAATAGCACACTTCTAACTAATGGTTAGTTCTAATATACTATCAATAATGACCACTACATATTCAAAACTGTTAAACATGTGCTATTTTAGCTGTGAGCATAGGATAGCTGATGCCATATACATATCGCTGATGACTGCAGTTACTGGTAGTTTTAGTCTCAGAGTTTGAGATAATCCAGCTCCAAAACAACATTTCTACCTCCTTTTACTGATTTTCCTCTCTTATTCTGACATTTTCTTGATCCTGGTTATTCCCAAAATGATGGTACTCGCCTCTGCTCCTGATACGGCTCATCTTGTCAGTTCTCCTTTTAGTATATTTATTGTTTTGTGTTTTTGCAGTCCCTAGTGTTTATCTTGCCCTCTTTGCCAGCCCCTTTGGTCATGTTGCACCACAATGTATGTAAAATACTCATAAATTGTATCTGCCTATGCCATCACAGTATCACAAAATATTTATATATTCTTGGTGTTTACACCATTTTAAGGTTTTTATATTCAGGATCAAGGGAAAGTAATATACTGTACTTTTAATATATAGGTGTCACCGGATTCTGTTCTAGCTAAAAAGCTTTCTCCTTGCAATAAATAGCATACTTTTTAATTTGTAAGATCACCAGGATATGTTGATAAGATAATTACACATCATATATTATCACAAAAAGAACAGAGTTATAATTAGATTTCTATCTTGTTATGATTTTTTTTATACAGTTATATTTTTACTTATCTCAGTTTTAACCACATTCTTATGGAATATTTAAAAGGAAATTGATATGTAAAGAACAAATTGTGAGAAGTCTTGAAATCATCATTCTTGTTGTTGTTATTGTTTTCTGTAGTATTTGCCTGATCGTAATGTTTGAACTTTTACAGTGTAAACAAACGGTGAAGCTTATAACCGTGGATTGTAAAATCTGTCATATCACCTGATATCATATTTCAGAAACAGACACTGAGCAGGGAAATATGCATCAACTTACTTGAACTACTTGCACTATTTTGATATATTTAATATATATTTAAATGATCTGACCAAAAGAAAAAAAAAAAACAAAAACCACTAAAAAACTGTTTTACCAAGTGGGTTGTTTCTTCCTTTCACATTCTTTGTGGCAATCTAAGACAGAAGTCACAAACTTTCTCTTAACCTACTGTGAATTAACCTGCTGTGAATTTTCATTGATACCTGTTCTCTCCTTACAAGATCCAATAAGAAGAGCAATTATGTAATTGAATTGCTTTTCAAATCTCTGTGATAATCCACAAGGACTAATGTAAAGACATGATCTATAAATAGATTCTTTCCTTTTCTTGGTATCTGAATGAAGGCTTTTGATTGCTGAAACTGTCCTTTTCCTCTCTGATGTTATTTATGGGGCTTTACTGTGATTAGTAATTAAAACAGCAAATCTTCTCAAATTATATCTGCATCTGAAAGGTTATGTTAAAATGCAATCTTACATAAAATAATGTGCAAACATGAAATTTTCAATATTCTGATTTTTTTTTTTTGTCTTTTGTCTTTTAAGAAAACAAGCTAGTCAATCACATGATTGGCCGAAAGTTAAGATAGATGAGCTATTCAACAAATCTAAGCTTTATATTCAAGCTAAATATCTTTATCATCAAAATCATCATCAAAATCCATGTCATAGATCACAGAAAAATACAGATTTTTAGCCATATAGGGCTAGAATTATTAAGACAGCAAAGCATGTGTATCTCTTGAAGAAGTCATGATTCCAATCAGACAAGTGAAAAAGGTCCAGGACCAGAAAAATAGAGAAGAATATTTCAGTTACTAGACAAATTTAGGAATCTTTATCTAGAGTCAAGTTCCCAGAAGGGAATTGCTTTCTGGAGAGGAAAGTCACAATCAAACACATGTAATATATGAATTTGATATTACTGTCTTTTCCTCTTCTGGATTCTGGAGAGAATTTACCTAGAAAGGGATTTTTCATTTGGTTGAATCCATTTAGGCTATTAGTATGTCCATCCTCCATTACAAATAGCATTCAGACTATAAACTGATTTTGAAGATGAGCAGAGAAAGATATCTATCTTGAAGATATTAAGTGTTTATATGATGAATTAAATGTTTTTATTGTAATAATTTTATAATTATCTAAAGATATGCTCTTACTCTATATGTCATGACACATGCATACTACAAAGATTTCAGCTTTGAATTACTCTTGTTTTCTACGTATATATGCAAAGAAAGAACATGTCTGATTTGCACTCAGGACTGCCAAAATAATGTTCAAGGAAGTTTTGCAACATGTTTAGTTTTTGGGAGTAGAAGCACAAGAAGATACTTAAACATTCAGGAATATGGAACACAGTAAGCATTTTTAATTTTTAAGCTATCTGTTTGTTGATCATATCTGTAACCTGTCTTTGGATTTCAAAGGACTTCTCAGGATCTTTAGTAAATCTGAGAGTAAAGCAACTACCTGCAAACACACCTAAGCATAAAATAGAGTAATGATCCTATTTAGGAAGTAGAGGTATCCGTTAGTAGCATGCTACTCCTTTGGATATGCAGTTGTTCAACTTTAGAAAATAGGGCACTCTCAGTTATGGTTTTATACATAAATCTTTAATGTGTGAGTTTTAAAATATTGTCCATGACTGAAGTCAGTCATCTCCAATAGTTCACTGGAAACTAATGACTAGCCAACATAAATCATAGAATCATAGAACCCTTAAGGTTGGAAGGGACCTCTAAAGATCATCTAGTCCAACTGCCCTGCACACACAGGGTCACCAAGAGCACGTGGCACAGGATGGCATCCAAGTGGATCTTTAATATCTCCAGAGAAGCAGACTCCACAACCTCTCCTGGCAACGTGTTCCAATGCTCCTCATTGTCAAGAAATTTGTCCTTAAATTCCTGTGGAACTTTTGTTGCTTAAGTTTGTGGTTGTTTCCTCTAGTCCAGTGGCCACTACTGAAAAAAGGCTAGCCCCAACCTCCTCACTCCCTCCGTAAAGTTACCTTTTGTACATTCTTCATATCCCTCTGTCACAGTAAATTAAATTATTTTCTACATAATGTTAATATCTCAAGAGAAAGACTAGAGAATGCCCACTTGCCCCTCTCTTTCTCTCACGCCTGTGCGCACACACACACACACACACACACACACACACATATGTCATGAGTTTTTTTACTGTTTGGTGGCTTATTGCATTGTTGCCAGAGGACCCAGCACTGCAGAAGTCCAGTGACTTTGATAGATTTTTTAAAGTGAATAATTTCACATTTGTATTTATATATGAAAGTGGCAGAAATATCTCTAAGGAAGTATTAAGGACAATGTACCTAAAAATACTATGTTACTCAAACTTAGAAACTATATTCAAGAAAATAGTATATTGGTAAAGGTCCTAAATAAAATGAACTTCCTAGTACAAAAATGTTGAACAAACAACAAAAAACAAAAACCTTCTCCATTTCTCTAGGAAGATCAGATTGTTATCTTGAAAACTCTTATTGAAATAAATGATGTGGCAAAAACAAAATGTATATTAATACATTCAACAGATAGCTCAACTGTAGCCTAAAGCATTATCAGTGATGAACCTGAAGGAAAGATTAATAGCTCTGACATCACTGGAAGAAATCAGTAATTATCCCACCATTCTCAATAAAAATATATTCAAGTATAATCAGAGTGGAATCCCAAATCTGATATTTTTGATATATGAACATAGAAATCTAAACAAAAATTAAAACCCTAATATTGAAAACACTTTGAAAATAAAATGCATTAAATGCTTTTTTTTTTTTAAAAAAAGTCATTTTGTTTTTCTGCAATTCTGCAATCTGACAGTGATGAAAAGATTAGAATATTTAGGGACAGGGTTCAGAGGAAAATCCTTCATGAGCTATAATCTGCTTTTAATCTAGTAAAAAGCAAATGCACAGAAATCCAGTGAAATACGTGAAATATGTTCCATTATTCTGTTCAAAGTATCAATTAGATACTTTCTAATTAGATTACATTCTCAGATACATTCTTAGATTAGGTTTAAGAGTTTGCATCGTGATGTGTAATCATTATGTTTCTACTGCATTTCTACTGCATTGCACTGTAAACCTATCCTAGTAGAGAGTACTGATGTTATACATGATAATAACATTCAAATAGAGCAATGGAAGAGGTCAGATTTGATGCCAATTGTCTAATCTGTCACAATTATCTAATTTTAAACTCTCTTGGCACAAAGTGATGGAAAAGAAATTTTCTATTTACCATTAATTTTCCCACTGAGCATAGCCTGTTGATAAAGAAAGCAAAGAAAAACCAGTGTAAATGGATAATAACCTGGCACCATTGATCTAGTTCTGAAGGTAAATTAATCATACACTTGTCCTCAAGAAAGTGTTACATTACAGAGAACCTTATTTGCTACTGACTTTATGAGTCAGGTACCTTCCTCTTCAGTATCCACTGTTAAGGCAGAGATTTGACTTTCAAAAGCTCCTGAAAGTTCAAGTTAAGAGAATGTTAAATAATGTAAGTTCATTTCAAACAGTTATCATTAAATATACTATATTATTTATAGTACTAACCAAAATAGAAGTAGTAGGCTCATACATGTATAAATCCCATCCGCAGTATAGTGCCTTGGGACTGTTTTAAAGTCCAGGGACTATAGGAGGAGGATTATTCTCACTCTACTGGCAATAAATCAGAGAAACAAGAATTAATAATTTCTATCCCTCCTACCAGCCCAGAGTTGTCTTCTGAAATCACAAAACAGAGAAAACTCAAATTCTCTTGACTCAAGTTACTTGTAAGCATGCATTAGATTTTATTCTTTTTAGACAGTGTATTTTTCAGATCAATCAAAATGACATGTATATGATTCTATCCAAATAGATTTTAATGAAACGTGATATGTGTCTTCATAAAGCAAGTTTACTCATGCTTTTGGACCTATGTCACAAATAAATAGGACTTAGGACAAATTTTGTGACTTAATTTCATAGATGTACAATGTGATCAAATCTCAGTTAGAATTGATTTTCAACCTGTATTTAATTTCTTTATATGGTAGTGAGAGGCATCGAACAAATGCTTATTTACTGTAATTTGCATACAACTAAAATTTACTACAGCAAGAATCCTGAAGGTTATTATCATCCCATCATTGTTCAGATTAGTTAAAAGCATTTCTCTTTACAAAGATTACTTCTTGGTTAGGACTAGTTTAGAATATTTACCAAATATACATTTCTAAACCTATTTCTTTATCCCTCTATCCCTCTCTCTCTCTCTCTCTTTTTTCTTTTTTTTTTTTCCACTTCAAGGTGGCACATGGACATATTTTTAAAAATATTTATAATAAGGAAGGCTTTTCATCTTTTACAACACTGAAATGATACGGGAGCATCACAGGAACCAGTCTTCCAGAGTCACATACTTACAGATGCATTCACTAGCTTTGATCACAAATTTTCTTTTGTGTCCTATGAGGAGAGTATAAACTTTCATTTACAGGTAAAAACATAATCTTTTTTTTATTATCATTTTTGTTATTTTTTGTTCATTTGATTTTATTTTTTAACTATATCTTTGAAAAAAAAAAGTGGAAAATTGCAGTTTCTTTTAGTGCCATTTCATTGCAGTGCCTCCTAATCCTCTCAGTATGATTTAGATGTATGATGCATTGCCAATCTACCTAGAACATTTCTGTTCTTTCTGTTGGGTGGCTATAAGTATTGACCCTACTAGATGGTGTTTATTCAGCTTGCAACCTCTCTGAGATTTAATAGGTAATTCTTCATCCAAAAGCAAATAACCCTTAAATGGCTTCGGATAGATCTGTAAAGTGTTTGTTGTCAGCATTCCTGTATTCCATTTCATCCATGACCTTTTGGTGAAAAACTATTTTCATTTTCTTCTGTATGCTTGGGCAGTAAGGAGAGAAGAAACTGACCACAAGATCCTATAAAGCCAATTTACCAGTAAGAAATGAAAGGAGCTTTAACACTTTTTTTTTTTCCTGATGAAATATATATTTTAAAAAGTGAGAAAAAAGTGAGAAAACTTATTATGCATTAACCTTACTTTTTCATCATCAAATCTGGGTTAGGTCCAAACAGACTTTTTTCCTGTATTAGAGATAGTATCTTTCAGTATCTTGCAGTATCTTTCTATGTATGCAGTAATAATCTAGGTCATGTAGTCTTTAAAGTCATAACCATTGAGAAAACCTTTAGTTACACAAGAACTTTCTTCTTAAGAAGCACTGAATAAATAATTGCACTTCTTAATTGCAAAGCAATGATACAATTGTGTTATCTTTCTAATTGGCTTAAATTTGAGTGGTCCTTCCTTCCTTCCTTCCTTCCTTCCTTCCTTCCTTCCTTCCTTCCTTCCTTCCTTCCTTCCTTCCTTCCTTCCTTCCTTCCTTCCTTCCTTCCNTTCCTTCCTTCCTTCCTTCCTTCCTTCCTTCCTTCCTTCCTTCCTTCCTTCCTTCCTTCCTTCCTTCCTTCCTTCCTTCCTTCCTTCCTTCCATGGCTTGTCTCTGACTCTCCAACATAAAACTGCTTTACTGATTTTAATGAAATTCATGAGAAAATTCCAAGCTCATATATTTTTTCCAGAACGTTAGTAAGTCCTTTGACCAAAAAATGAAATATATAAAGAGGCAAAAAAAAAGGTCTATCACAATAAAGCAAACAATGTAGTTTGCATTTTATTAAAGCAAATGTCCATTTCTTATGTTTTGCACTGAGATTGAGCAGTTCACATAGAAATCATCTAGAAGATCAGCTATGTTTTCCTTTATATCTATTTTGCAAATGCATAATACATACTAGAGAGAGCAAATATTTTTTCATTATCCATGATTAAATTACAAGACAGAACATATGTCTGTATGCTCATATTTAAATATAAAACATAAGAACACTACTGATCAATGCCCAAATTTCTTATTCATGCTTTTTTTTAACATTGTTTAGTTCGAGAAGTACTCATTATTATGAGTAATTAATTTATTTTCTAGCTATAAATTTTATATTTGTACGTAAATATGTCTTTATTATTCTTTGTCACAGTCACTGAGCAGGAAATGGCTTCAGTTCTGCTGCCTGCATTAGAGGCTCTGATAAAGGTTATTGATAAAGACATTCTTATATGATAAAATAAAATGTAGTGCCATGCAATGTTACCCAAAACAAAACTAGTCAAATTGACCTCAGAGGTAGTAAGACTTTGTGAAGTTCTGGAGTCTCAGAGAGGAAAAATGCACAGTATATGTGGCAAAAAATACACATTCACATTCCTGTGCAACAGTCAAAACTGACAAGACTGTCAAGGCTTCACTTCTTCAGTGGCCAGTCACTGACAAATAGTGTCTTTCAAAAATTTGCCTATATTTTCAAGACCTTTGCTATTACCTCACACTTAAAGTATACACTATAACTAAAGATGTCTGGTATCAAACTCTAATTCATATAGCCAGTTTTGTCATAGTTTGAAAACAGGACTAACAGATTTAGGCTAGTGCCTTACACATTTAGCATAAAGCAAAATTAGCATGAAATCTCTGGCATGATAGAACAATGTCAAGATAACTTTTACTGGGATACCATGACACTTCACCATATCACAGATATCAGATGACCCTCTTTCCCCCCTCAATGAAGAACTATGTAGAAATACTAGCTAAATACCCATATGGAGCATTTTTTTTTCCATTAATAGAACACTACTGGTTTGGTCAGAGCTCAAATGGCACAAGTCCAGAGATTCTTGCACTGCATTTTGTGGAATGGTGAAGGTACATCCACAGTAATGGAAAAAGAGTATTGTGTATCTGCTTACAGCCACAGGAATAACTACTTGCATGAAATGAAATAACTGTAACATAACTGTAACTTCCAATTTTGTGACAAATTCATTGTTTTCCTTTAGAAAAAAATTGAAAATACTGTTTTCACAGGTAATTCTGGAATGTGATTACATCAATGTAATCATCAGCTGTGACTGAGTTGACTTTGGGAGGTAGAAAAGCCATCATTGCATAAAATATCATGCCTTCTTTTATCTATACATACACTGCAGATAAGTTTTTGGGTTGTTTGTTTGTTTGTTTGTTTGTTTGTTTTTTAGAAGGGTGGCAAGCTTCTTAAATTCCAATAATCCAGCAATCCAGCTGTAGTTATATGTATATAGGGGGCCAACATTTAGTATTTAATTCATTTTGTAATTAAAGAGAAACTGGATAATTATAGAAAATTCTATCTTCTCAGATATATATGAAACCACATGAAATCAGAATTACTTCTTGCACACATTTTGATTGCTTGGTATTATTACAGGGAGTGGAAACCAACAGAAAAAAATGAACAGAGAGAATACAGGCTTGCAAACCTTTTTATAAGTCAAGCTACAGTTCAGATCTACAAAGACTATACTGACTAGCAACCTTTTCCAGTCTTAAAAAGTTGAAGCTTGAAGGTTGTATAAGCACTGAAGGAAAAAGTATCTTAGAATCACATTCAATAGAGAGAGTTTACAAACTAGAATTATAATTATACATAATTATACATATACATATACATATAATTACACATAATTATATATAATTATATAAGTTGTATCCAAAAGCTTCATTCAAGAACTGTATTCAAAGCTTTAATATATTATAAACAAATGCGACAATAATCATTATTTTGGATTAGTTGCTTTCTTATCTCTCCCTAATATGGTATAAATTATTCACAGTGAAATACCTGTTAAATCACCTTCAAGGTATAAGGATAAAAAGAGATTTATCAATTTGACTGTAAACTAATTTCAAATTGATTTATGGGAGCTGAGTACATTATGAAATGTTTGTACTATATAACTGCTATATCAAGGCAAGCAGTGAACCTTACTTTCCAGCATCTACATCAACAGATACTAACTGTTCATGTGATCAAAGATCAATATTTACTTTGAAGATCTCACACTTTACTCACAGAACATAATTCTAGTGCTACTGGAAACATGCAGCTGTACAGGCAGATTAACGGGACATTAGTGTATCCTTTATTTAACATCAACCACACTGTAATCACAGAGTCAAATCTAGTCTCTAGTCTCTCTAAATATGTCTCTTTACAAAAATATATAATTTTGCAGTAGGATATTCATGGCAATGTTTCCAGAAATGACTGAATTCTTCAGTCCTTCTTTCACGTTAGCAGAGTCCTGTAACAGGAGTTATCTACTGATGGAAAAATTATATTCGCCATTCAAAATTTTCATCTGCTTTTCTGTACCTAACTCATCCTAATATCTACAGAGATCTCTTTCCTTCTAAAATCTGCTAAAAAGAGATGAGGAGCATTAAAATGACAGGGTTTGTGATTTTTTTTAAGCTGAACAGCACCAAATTTTTGTAGACTGGCTGTTAAAGATCTCATTGGCAATTTGGGCTGTTTATACATGATGTAGTGAAATGTTTGAAGTCGTGAATCCTTAATATGTTTTAATATGTCTAATGTTGATATTGGGAAAATAGCCTGCTAATACTAATGCTAAATGAATTCAACATCTACTTATTTTAGGATATTGTAATATATTACATGTACTAACCTTCTTTTAAATGGGCTGCCAGCAGCCACTGTGGAGTCGGGGTAGTAGCTGAGTAATATAGTAAGTTTATTTTGAAATTTAGGTACTTCAAACTTTGAAAATCAAATTAAAACATTCAACAAGCTAGCTAATTCATTAATATCTAGCTCACTGCTGACTACTATTAGCTTTTTACTTACAGTAAACCGAAAATTAATTCCTGATTTATCGTGCTGACATAGATGTTTGTCATATAATTTAAACCTTGTCCATGGAAAACTGGCACTTTATAAAAGGAAATAAAATAGTCATTTTCAACAATTTTAAGTCATAATTTTCTTTAAGGGATAACATATGTCCAGTAGATTATACTGTCATTAGCAGTACATTACATTAGCCACACACTTCTCTCCTTTTCCAGCTAAATTGCAATGTAGTTTTGTTTCATGTTTGTGTCTATCTAGAAAGAAAAATAGTTTGGACTTCTCTCTCTCCCACCATATATTCCACAATCCATTATGCCATCCATATATGTACATATAAAATATGCATATATAAAATATAGTAATTTTGCCTGGTCAACTCATCTCTTCTCTTCTCTGATTACATAGATATTTTCATTTTTACAGGAAATCTTTGATTCATTTTAGGGATTTATCATTTAGTACAAGAGGAGAATGAGTTTCTGTGTCTCTGTCAGAGACACATATTGTGTGCCTACTGAACTGAGCTTTTCTTGCAAAAAGCCTTCGTTACAGGGAATAGTGAGATTTTATGTCAATTCACATCTAAGTGTGTTTTGCAACAATATTTTGCTTGATGTAGAGCTGACTGTGTATTGTAAATTTTTTGATATTTTCCTGTGCTGAAATGCTATAAGCTGAAGTCTTATAAACTCATATCAAAGAAGAAAAGCACATTCTATAAATAGCAGCACCAAATATGTTCTTAAAAATGAGCACAGCAAATATGAGAGCAATAAATACTTTCCAGGCTCAATTTCCAACCTTTCTAAACACAAAATATGTTAGTTTTGGAATCAATGATAGCTTTCCCCAATAGAAGTACTGCTCAGTAGACCATATCCTCATCTTTTTTTCTTTTGTTTTCTGTTCATAAAAGTGTGCCATTTTGGTACAAAGATGTCTGAGGTAGCAACAGAGCACACAAGGTATTCAAAAGAGAGAGAGTACTTTCTAGAATTCAAAATTTATGAATAAACAGCTCATGAAGGTCATGAGGAACAACTTTCTTTAGGGCTTTATTTTCCTTTAGAGCTTAGAGCATTTCACAATTCCTGTCCAGTTTAGTCATCAATGTTTGCTTTCTGTACAAACCTGGATAAATATGATAGGACAGTACCTACATAGAGGAGGCAAATTCATTTTCTTGTATGGTAGAAAGATAGCACAAGTGGGTTATTCACCTGAACATAAATAATTTTCATATCTTTCCTGTATTAAGTATGGAGACAAAAATGAAAAGGTAAGGAATGAACTCATCTCAGCATTTTATAAAAATAAATTGAAAAAAATCACAATGGTAATGATAAATAGAAAATATGGTAATTGAGAATTTAAAGATTATGTTAAATATTGCTTTTTTTTCTTTAGAAATACAAGTTAAGTATCTGATTTTCTCAGCAGAGCAAAAGAAAGTGCATCTAGTTTATCTGATTTTTAGAAAGGAGTTCAATATATTGATATCATTAGGTGGAGAAATTTGTGAGGAAGATAAAAATTAGTATATGAAGAGTAAAGTGGATTTCCTATATATTTTAGATTATGGTAACTGCTATGAAAGGACAGTAGTAGCCAGATTTTTTTTGATGAAAACAAATACAAAACCAAAATAATAATTGTAAATCCTATCTTATGATTAAAACAGAATTAATATATGATAACAATAGCAAAATATAGTAACAATTACTATACAAGCACTAATAACCATGAATTTAATAATCAAACACTGTGGACACACATACATATAAACAATGGAGAGGAATGTGCAGTGATGGACTCTTGAACTATTTTGCAACCCTCCAGATTACAAGTGTGCAAATTTTAATTCATAAATCACGCAGAATACATAATATGTTAGAAGAGAAACACATGCAGTTTGCACTCTTATATGACATCTATTTTTTTATGAAAAGAATTATAAAAACACCTAAAGAATGTTCTCATGTTAGCAGCGCAAGTGTTAGGAATGTTAGGAGTGCAAAATCTTATGCCTTCTACTTTTTTTTTTGTTTGTTTTAATGTTATTACCAAGATATCTCAAAAATACCTTTTGAGAAATGACATAATACTCCTCATAATAACATCTGAGGAAGTACAGCCATTTAGTGTATGTAGGTTTACTGAGATTCTTTGAAGGCAGAACATCTACCAGTTTGTGTTCAATACATCCATTTTTAGGAAACTCCTCATCACTTCTACCACCAGGTAGGAAAGAGTTTGCCCACCACTTATTTAGACCAGCATTACAAGTTAAAAAAAAAATATACCATAGAGGAACAAAATCATGGAACTTAAGAACTGTTAAGACATCTGAAAGGTAGGATGAGACAGCTCAAGTACCCTGGAAAAGCTCTACCTAACTACATACTACTACTTACTTATTATTTAACAGCTGGAAGTCTATAACCACTTACATTCTTTCCCATAAAATTAATTAGAGGTGGGACTGAACTGAAAATTCAGAAACCTACATTTAAGTGTCATTAATGTAATAACTACCTGTGAAGTAGACCTCCTCCTGTTACACTCAGCAAGAATCTTATCAGGGAGCTTCTATAGCCTAAGGACTCCAAGATGACAGAATACGGATGTCTGCTTTGGAGAGGTGACTGACTTTCTAAATCTGACTGCTTCTGTGAGTAGATACTATTATAGGTGCTTAGATGTTAAGTTCACCTCTGGATAAAGTCCAATTTTAATGTTTCTTTATGGCTTGAGATGCTGCAGTGATCATTGTGGTGAACAACTCAAGATCTGCTTCCTTCTTTAAAATCATTTTTGGTCCACTCATAAAACGTCCCATGTTGCGAGCATCATCCATCACTAAAGGCATCCAATACAGTAGTAATGCTGCACTGGGAGAGCTGGATGAGTCTCCAGGATTCTAGCTGTCCAGCTGGGGCTCCATATCAGTCCAGGTGAGGCTGTCAGCCACTGCCCCATGACACCTCAGTGGTGCTGGTTCCAGCTTCAGCCCCATCATAGTCCAAACCCTATCTAACCACAGGATGCTCTGAATCCCATACTTCTGGATGTGGTGGGAAATGGTTGTGGCCTCTGCAAGGATTCCCTGTTTCTGAGAAGGTGCTCTGACCTTTTGGCTACAGAAAAGGTACCATGCAGCATAATACTCAACACCCTGTGGTTTTAAATTTAAGCTGGAATCAGCTGAAGGCGAGGTGTGGCAATATTCAGTATTTTCTCATTTTTAAAGTTTCCCATGCCAGAGCCTCTTACTCACCTGCAGGGTATTAAGCAACTCTCAGGGGATAAATGGTATTTGGTGAAACAGAGGAAGAAATTGCTATCTGGGAGCTTGTTGTAGTTTGAGAGAAAATGCCTTCTAGAATCCAATTGCTAAACCTTGGAGACATAAACAGAACTTCTTTTGAAGATTGAATGGAAATATGTTCTTTCTTTCCTCAAAAAAAAAAAAAAAAGAGGGAGAGAGAGAACAAATAAGACTGATTATTAAAAGAATATCTAATTCTAAAGTAAAATTTAGATCAAGTTACAGCTATATTAAAAATTAACATTGATTTTTTTTTTTTACTCAGGCCTGGACATATATTAAATTCTCCTCCTACATGAGCATAAAATGCAGTATTTATTGTGTCATGCTGAATTCATTAGGACACTTATGAGAGAAATATTAACTAAACAGTATTTATTCAACATACTGTTTTTTAAATACACAATAAGGGAAAAATGTAAAAATGAGAAATATTCACATCTCATATTCATATTTAACTGTAAATATAAATATATTGGTGTAAAAGTAAGCATTTAAGTTCAGTTAAACTGCAGTATGATAAATGCTTAATGATAGACTTCAGAACTACTATATAATGAAGAATATAAAGAGGTATATAATGTAGAATATTATGACAGAAATTATCGTAAGAATGCAATTATAACAAAATGTTCCAAAAACTACTGATACTGAGTATTTTTATAAACATATGTTATCTTTCTCTTTCTAACTGTGCACACATACACAATAGAAAAAATATAGTGGTATCTGGTTGGACAAACAGTTATTATATGATATTGAAATCATCCTTGCATTTATAAATCTTAACAGATATGCAGATTAAATCTTCGTAATGTAGTAATGCTTTTTTGTATACAGATAGTCTATATATTTTGATTTAAACTTCTGTCATTTTATTTGGTTTGTCACAAATTATATGGTTTTTTTTTTCTTCTTCCGAATGATTCCTGATTTCAATCTGGAACATTTTATACATCCATAGCTATTTCTTTACACTATCAAAGTATTTTACAAAGATTAAATGTATAAAGACAATAGAGATTGCTAGATAACGCAGATTACACGTTTTCTATGATTAGTTTTATGATTAAAGTAGTATATAATGCAAATACAGCATGATAATATATGAAATATAAAAGTGTGCAAAGAACTTTGATTCATAAAAATAATGATTATATTAATATTTGTATATATTTTCTAAGAGTTAGTAGTAAAATTAGTCAGCAATTACAAGTCAGCCATAAGTATTTTATCCCAGCAGGTTTTTCTCTGTTGAATAAATTGGTAATAAAGGGATGGAGAAATTGTTTTGGAAAACAGTAACCTATCTCAACCATATATTTTCTATTTTCCTGACTATGCTTAGAAATCTGATGATACATAATATTTATATTGTTTGCCTCTTCTGTGGTGTATTATTAGGGCGTATTATTAGATTGGAGTATTATTAGGGAGTATCATTAGATTAGATTAGATTTGCATTTTCTCTCTCTACTAGGAGTCAATATTCTTGTAATATAACAAGGACAAATCCTAAGACATTGAAGGCATTGTCTTTTTTTTTTTTTTGTAGAATTTCTGTTTATACAATTTTAAATCATTTCTACTAACGTCCCATTGGAGGATTATATGACAGTAATATCTTGTTGTCCTGAAAACTTGCTATTATACCAGCCTCATTAATAGACAATTCTCTGACCATATATATGAATTTCATGTCACAGTAAATGTTTTAAATGGTTTATTCATTGTTTAATAGTTTCTATTTGATAGGTTGCATTTACCAAACTATATTTTCATATACTAGTGTTCAGGAAATGTACCTGGCCCTAAAAAAAACAGCTGTACAGCTACATAGTATTCAGGCTTCAAGGATATGAGACTCTCCAAATTAAACAGATTGGGAAAATAACAAAGAGGAAAAATTGACAAGAGCAGTAAAAGAGTATTTTATTTCCAGTTTATTTGTGATTATTCCTGTTGCTTAATTGATTAGTAAAAGGGACATGTAAAGTGACAAGCACATAGTGGTGCATATGCAGAGAAGTATGCTCCTATATATATAATTTAAATCTATTTTACATCAGCTTTCGCAGATAAGCTTGTGATTGCAGTGGTCTGTTTTCCTGAGTTCACCTAACAATCTCAAAAGTATCTTGCTTTTCCAGGGGAATTTTCATTTCAATTGATGAATTCGTGAGACTTGAAAATGTTCTTCTTGTTCACCTAAGGTGACTCCTGCCAAAGCACCAATCTCCTGTACAAAGAGACAAGAACATTGCCAGTAAATAGAGACAGAATGACATTATAAAAAGAAAGCAAAAAAAAGCAAAATAAGTTTCCTAAGTAAAGGATATTGAGCCATATCCAAAAAGAAAGAGGAACAAAAAACTATTCCATTTTGATTAATCTTTTGTTACATTACATTCATTATATTTGTATATTTCCAAGGGTCACTTTTGGCAATGATTTTAGATATTATACAGAAATGCAGGAACACATTACAGACTACTGGTTTAGTCCTATGCAGGTGACACTTCTGTGTTTGCATGTTTACAGTTGCTACTGTAATAAAAAAAGGAAAGACAGAGTCACTGAAGCTGAAATGCTTTGCAGAAACAAATGTAAAAAGAATTACTTTGTTTTATGAGGTAATATATGCATAAGAATTGTCATGAAATAATCATGTTTGCAAAAACCAATATTTTTTTCCTAAGGAATTCACAGGACATTAACTTGCACTGTCTGCCACAGACTAACTTTGGATCCTAAGAGAAACCTTTACCCTGTAAGGATAACTCCTAAAAAAAAAAAGAAGGTAGCCTATGGTATGCAACCTGGCCAAAAGCTGCAGCTCAGATTACGGACCTGTCCAAACAATGCATAGGATTAAAACATTTGTGTTTGGTTCTTAGAGACTAACAAACAGTCTTTGGTAAACAATAGGTAGCTGGCTGGTTGGTTGTATATGTAATCCATCATGTTCTGGCATAGAATCATAGAGTCATAGAATCATAGAATGCTTAAGGTTGGAAGGGACCTCTAGAGGTCATCTAGTCCAACCCTCTGCACACGCAGGGTCTCCTAGAGCATGTGGCACTGGGTGATGTCCAGGCGGGTTTTGAAGATCTCCAGAGAAGGAGACTCCACCACCTCTCTGGACAGCCTGTTCCAGTGCTCTGTCACCCTCACTGTTAAAAAATTCTTCCTCAAGTTCCTGTGGAACTTTTGGTGCCTCAATTTKTGGCTATTTCCCCTAGTTCTATCACTGGCCACCACTGAGAAGAGGCCAGCCCCCTCCTCCTCACTCCCTCCCTTGAGATATTTATATACGTTAATCAGGTCCCCTCTCAGTCTTCTCTTCTCCAGGCTGAAGAGGCCCAGCTCTTTCAACCTTTGCTCATAGGGCAGATGTTCCAGGCCCCTAATCATCTTTGTGGCCCTGCGCTGGACTCTCTCTAGCAGCTCCACGTCCCTCCTGCACTGGGGAGCCCAGAACTGCGCGCAGTACTCGAGGTGCAACCTCACCAGGGCTGAGGAAAGGGGCAGAATCACCTCCCTTGACCTGCTAGAGACGCTCTGCTTAATGCACCCCAAGATCCCATTGGCCCTCCTGGCCACAAGGGCACACTGCTGCCTCATGGTCAACTTGTCGTCCACCATGACGCCCAGGTGTCACGGAACGAGCGGTGAGGGAGTGAGTGACAAAATGCACTTCACTCGGGTGAAATTGATAATGATAGATTTATTGATAGAACAATGATTTTGCGAGGTATGGCAAGGGCACTTTCGATTATTTACCATAAGGAGGTTCAGAATTATTTGGGAAGCCCTCCCGTTGGGTCACGAGGTTCAGATCGGACGGATCCGATCTTAGTCCCAGACCTGGTCAACGGTTTTTATCTAAGGGATTTTATACACAGTTACAGAATAAAATGAGCACAAAAGGAGAGAGAAGGAGAGAAGAAAATAGCAGGCTATAGGGAATGCATTATGGTTCAAACTATTCTACTGTAGAAAGGCATTTCTTATAATTGATCTCTTATGTGAGGGAGACTTCTCTTCCTCACTCGCCAGACCCTCCGTTAGGAGGCTTCTTCCCTGGCAGGTGAGCCCTTTGGTTAAGGAGGCTCTCCTTCTTATACTTATTCTATACGCCAGACCCTTCGTTAGGAAGGCTTCTTTCCTGGCAGGCGAGCCCTTCGGTTAAGAAGGCTCTCCTCTATTCTCTATGCCAGACCCTCCGTTAGGAGGCTTCTTCCCTGGCAGGCGAGCCCTTCGGTTAAGAAGGCTCTCCTCTATTCTCGATCGATTCTAATAGAAGCGCGCAAAGTTCACTTACCACAAGTCTGTCGTGCAAAAGATCTCTTATCCCCGGGGAGGAATCTCGAGAGGCGTCCCTGCTCAAGGGGAGATCCTGGCATGCAGCCCGCTGCTATGCAAGGAGAGCTCCAAAGGGGCTCATCGAGCTGTCCATATTTATGGGATAAGATGATTGACTCATAGTCATACTAATACATATTCATTTTCTTTTCCCGCTTCCTATTCAAATTAGTCTCCGCCTCTTGGCGCCTGCGCACTGGTTTTAGGTGGTGGTCTCCGGGGGTCGTTTTGACGTAAAAAGTCACCTTTCCCCTACTAAATTTTTGACCCTTTCTGCTCCCGCATGCGCAGTTGGGGTGACAGTCCACTTCGCAAAAACAAGACCGGTCCAAACCAGCCTCAGGAAGCAMATAAGTTCGTTATCCGCAAGTTTACACTTATTGCAGACAGTAGACGGATTCCTCCCTTCGTTAGACAGCAGATAGGCCCTCTCTTTTCTCCAAAACAGATAGATTTCTCCCTTCATTATCCACAGGTGGCATCTCTTTGGCCTTCTAAGCGCAAGCGGTTGCTCATTTTTTTTTCTTTTCTCTTTCTGCTAAGTTGGTATTGGCAGGCATAGTCTGCAGAAAATATATGGGGAAGGAGCATAACCGTCACACCAGGTCCCTCTCTGTGGGGCTGCTCTCCAGGAGGTCTGTCCCCAGCCTGTAGGCGTGTCTAGGGTTATTCCTGCCCAGGTGCAGGACCCTACATTTGCCCTTGTTGAACTTCATGAGGTTGCTCGTCGCCCAGCTGTCCAGTCTGTCCAGGTCCCTCTGGATGGCAGCGCAGCCCTCAGGGCTATCAGCTATTCCTCCCAATTTTGTATCATCAGCAAACTTGCTGAGGGAGCTCTCCATCCCTTCATCTAGGTCGTTAATGAATAAGTTGAACAGGACTGGACCAAGGACTGACCCCTGGGGGACACCAATAACCACAGGCCTCCAGGTGGACTTGGCACCACTGATTACCACTCTCTGGGCCCTGTCATTCAGCCTGTTCCTAATCCACCTCACTGTCCACTCATCTATGCCACTCTTCTGGAGCTTGCCCAGGAGGATGCTGTGAGGGACGATGTCAAAAGCCTTACTGAAGTCCAGATAGATGACATCCACCGCTCTGCCCTCATCTATCCATCTAGTCACCCCATTGTAGAAGGCTATCAGGTTAGTCAAGCATGATCTCCCCTTGGTGAACCCATGCTGGCTACTCCTGAGCACCTTCTTCTCCTCCATGTGCCTGGAAAGAGCAGCCAGGATGACCTGCTCCATCACCTTCCCAGGGACAGACATCAGGCTCACCGGCCTGTAGTTGCCTGGCTTCTCCTTCTTGCCCTTTTTGAAGACTGGGGTGACATTGGCTTTCCTCCAGTCCTCCGGCACCTCCCCCATTCTCCAGGACCTTTCAAAGATGATGGAGAGCSGCTYGGCTAYGACATCCGCCAGCTCRCRCAGCACTCTGGGGTGCATCCCATTGGGGCCCATGGATTTGTGGGTGTTGAGTTTCCTCAGGTGCTCTCTAACGAAATATTCCTCTCTCCAGTCCCTTTTTGTTTCCCTAGGGTCTGGGACGCTAAAGGGCTGCTCTTGAGAGTTGTCAGCCCTATCTGGGCTCTGTAGTTCCTGGGGACCAGCCCTATCAGAGAAGACTGAGGCAAAGAAGGCATTTAGTAACTCTGCCTTCTCCACATCCTCCGTTACCAATGCACCCTCCCCACTCAGCAGCGGACCGACATTTTCTCTAGTCTTCCTCTTGCTGCTGATGTATTTGTAGAAGCCCTTCCTGTTATCCTTGACGTCCCTCGCTAGTTCTAATTCCAAGCAGACCTTGGCCTTCCTCATCACACTCCTGCATTCCCTGACAATGTTCCTATATTGTTCCCACGTGGCCTGGCCCTTCTTCCACCTAACGTATGCTTTCTTCTTCTCATTAAGTTTCCCTAGCAGCTCCCTTTCTCCTGCCCCACAGGTCTCCTGCCCCTCTTACTTGACTTTCTACTGGTAGGAATACTCCGATCCTGGGCTTGGAGAAAGTGCCGCTTGACGATAAGCCAGCTCTCCTGGACACCCTTTTCTTCCAGGACCCTGGTCCAGGGAATTTCTCCAAGGAGCTCCCTGAGGAGGTCAAAGTTGGCTCTCTTGAAGTTCAGGGCTGCAATCCTACTTCTTGCCCAGCTCCCTCCACGCAGGATCGTGAATTCCAACATCTCATGGTCACTGTATCCAAGACTGCCCCTGACCCTCACGCTTCCCACTAGACCTGTTGGTTAGGATCAGGTCTAGCAGCGCCCTCGCCCTTGTCGGCTCTTCAACCACCTGCATCAGGAAGTTATCTGCAACACTCTGCAGGAACCTCCTGGACTGTCTGTTCCCGGCTGTGTGATCCCAGCAGACATCAGAGTGGTTAAAGTTCCCCACAAGGACCAGGGCCTGTGATCGTGAGGCTTCTTGCAGCTGCCTGTAGAAGGCCTCGTCCACCTCCTCATCCTGGTCGGGAGGCCTGTAGTAAACTCCCACAACTGTGTTGCCCCTGTTGGCCCTTTGAACCTCACCCACAGGCTCTCGACTTACCCTCTGCCCTCTCCTATGCCAAGCTCCATACACTCCAGCTGCTCTCTCACATAAAGAGCGACTCCGCCGCCTCGCCTTCCTGGCCTGTCCCTCCTGAAGAGCCTAAAGCCCTCCATGGCCACGGCCCAGTCATGAGAGCTGTCCCACCATGTCTCAGTAATCGCAATGAGATTGTGGCCCTGCAATCGCACAAGCATCTCCAATTCCTCTTGCTTATTCCCCATGCTGCATCAGAGTCAGATGTTGAAAACAGTAAGAGAAGATTAAATACACATGGAGAATGCTGTTTTGTTTAATGGCCACAGTAGCAGGCAGATGAGTGGTAAACTAACGTGATTTAAAGCATTGTTTTGTGCTGTCTGGGTACAAGGTCCATAGATTGTACACAGTAAAGCTATTTATTTAACATTGACATCTTTGATTCTGTTTCTTTTTCTTAAAAAATGTAGTAAAGTTTTTTTAGTGCCTAATGGTATTAAAATGTGGCTTAACATGCTAATGTAGTTTAAAATATCATAAAATGGTGAGAAGCAAGCTCTCACTGAAGTAAAGCAATCAGTTTAGAGAATAGATATTTCTTTTACTTCAAACTACTGCCTAGTTATATTTGTTATTAAATACTCTAAACTAAATCTAGGTCTTCATCTAGTTTATCTAAATAGAGTCATTTTGTATTATCCAGGGAAAGACAGGATAAAAGAAACAGGGAATTTTGGAATTTCAACTGGTAAATTTACCACTACTAATCTTATATCAGAGGATTTTATTACAGTAGAGAACAACAGAAATGATGAAAAGAGCATTGAATATTAATTGTAGATGAGTTTAACTGAAAAATGATTTTTTATTTGGACCTGGATATTCTATCTCATTTCGTAAAGAGGATAGGGAATTGAAGAGGACGAGGATCCATTTATATAAATATTCTGCCTTTGATGATCAAAATCTATATCCAAATCCAAGAATGAGGACTCGGACCCATATATATAGGCAACACGTTGCAGAGAATTACTGCACAACCAAATGTTTTAGCAGACAATCATATCCAATAAGGTTATACAGCTCTGGATCCTAATGAGTATACATGAGTGATTACCAAATAAACAGGAAATTTTGCCATATGGAAAGTCATCTTTACTGTTTACAATGATTTCACCCAGCTGTTACTGCAAAGTGGCCAGCAGTAGAACTACTGTCTTTCCAATCTGTCAGGAAACTTCAAAGGCAAGAGATTATCAACACGGATTTTGGGGTTTTTTTTTCAATATTGTACCATATACAGTCTGATCATTGAAAGAGACTACCGAAGTCATGCTTATTTGTTTCAGTGCATAGAACTATTATTAATGTTTCATTAAGTGTTTATAGCTACCACCTTCATAACATTTTTCAAGAGCTCTTCAGGTCTACAGTTTGACACTTTAGTCATCCAGTTGCAAATATTTTTCATTCAGTTTGTCTGAGCTTTCCTAGCAAACTTCAGGAGAAATTTTTTTGCTAAGTAGAATAATACTTCTATCTACATAAAGATGCATTGTTATCATTTATTATTGAACTCAAAAGAGAATGCCATAGAGAAATCAAGAAGAAATGAGGTTGATTAAGTGCTACATACAAATTCTCTTCACTTTAGAGTTTCACAAACACCAAAGGAACTGAGCTAGTATTTGAGTAGTAGGACATTCTGCACCTATTTAGCACTTCTGGTGCATATATCTAAGCACATCCAAGAAGAAAGATCTCACACCATTAAAGCCTTGATTATGTTCAAAGAATCAGTAGTATTTTATTGCCACAACTAGGAGGTAGATTTTCAATTTTAGAAAATTCTCTCAAAATGAGACTAAGACATTTGGGTCTACAGGGAACCTAGATGTTCGCATTCCCTGACTTCAAAGACAGTTCAGGGTTTCTTGTTCATGTAGAAAAAAGTTTAGTTGTGTTATATCAGGGTAGATTTGCAAGGTATGTTGCAAGAGAGATCACAGGAGATAGTTAATGAAGACTAGCTAAGGCTGAGAAAGTTTAGCAGAAATGGATAGGAAAGATTTGGAAGCAAATGAAGGTAGAGTCAGAAAAACAACAGTGAAAGATTTGAGCTTTTAGTAATAAAAACATAGCTTAAATAGCCTCAGGTGACTACAGCAACTCAGACAGGCCAAAGGAGTGCAGGAACTATTAGAACCTTCGGATAGTGGAGAGAAGCGTGTCTTTCTCAGTCTTGTTCTTTGGTCTTTTATATCCGATTTCCTTTTAAGCTTCTCTGTTTGTCATCCTGCCCAGCTTGTGAATTGCTACCAAAGCTTATTGCTTATCCACCAGCTGCTTTGAGCTTTGCTCTGGAAGATGTCTTGAAGGAAGAAGATATCTCTATAATAGTAAAATAATCAAAAGAGAGGGTAATGGAAAAAGAAAAAAAGGAGCTACAATGTAAACTCAGGAATCATGCAAAATAAGGGAACTACAGAACTACTAAATAAATGTGGAGCTGCCTATTTAAACAGAATATTCTTCAATGCTATCTCACTAGGCAAGAATGTAAGAAATAGGGAAATACTAGCCAAATATTTTTGAAGAACTGTCTGCTACTTGGAACTCCTTGCCTGCCCTGTTAAGGTCTATGGGCACATGACTGGATCCTGGCTTGAGGTTTTGCTAAGTTTATGACTGTGAGCATCTACCAGGAAGGATCTGCAAAGCTACTGGACATGACAAATAACACAGTGAGGAGCTGACAAAGTTATAGATGGTGCCATGAAGGATGGTTGAATTTCTTGGAAGGTTCAGGGAGATTATGTGAGAGACTGCCAAACTTCAGAGAGATTTGGAGAGGACAACTGAAGTCCTTGTGAGATCAGGGTCTTGCAGGGCCAGCTATCAGTAATACAACCTAAAACTGAGGTGGTCAAAGTAACAGTGTCAGAAACATCAAATTTGGGTATAGATATAGCAGAACTGGGACTAATATGAAAAGAAGTATTTAGAGAAGATGTTTTTTATATAGGAAGAAATAACAGCGAAGAAAAGGAGGGGTCAAAGTGAATGGGAGAAGAACAAGCCTGAGGAAGAATAAAGGGATAAAAAAGCCCGTTATTTATGTGCAAGTAAGCTGTGCATGATCAGTGTGTATCATCACACAGTCTGTCCTGTCTTCATATTACACTGAATTTCTAAATATTTTCTGTTTGAGAGGATGCTCTATCTTGTACATTGATGTGTGCATTCATGATTGCTAGCAAGCTTCACCTCATGCTATCTGCCAGTAGGACAAGATGCCTGAGAACCAGTAATGGGAGATGACAGCTAGCTGCTGGAGACTGAATCTCTCTGGGGACAACTGCAGGAGAGGGCATGTGTATGTATTCCCTATCAAACTTGGGTTGCAGGCAGCAGGAAGAAGTGTCATGTGTGAGACCTTATTTCAGGTTGTCGCTTATGTGCTGTAACTTCCACTTGTTATGCTATTGCACTTGGAAGGATAAATACGATAGACAAAATAAATTAAGACTAATAGATTGAAGTTCATGAATCTATGTATCTGAAAGTCCCTCAGGTAGTCAAGTTCATCACTAGTGTTTCAAAACTACAGTACTTTGATTTTGAAAATTTTCTTGAAAATATTCTCAGTATCTTTGTACAGTACAAAAAGAACATAAAACAACACATTTAGCACAAAGATAATTAAGTCTTACCATAAAATAATAAAGATAACATGATACTTAAAACCAGTAAATACTCTAATGCAGTTGGAATCCTGAAAATTCTTTTTCCTCAGAAGATTGAAAGGAGAAAGCCATTTTTAGGTTTTAAATTTGTAACTGTCTGTTTTATTTTCAGTGAAAAAATAATCAAAATGAAAGGATTTTTCTTTCTTTTTTTGAAAAATTGTAGGTAGAATTTTGTGCTCTTTGATCCTCCAGTCTCTTATTTTCTTACATTTTCTACTATTTTCTATTATTTTCTCTATCTTCTCTATATTAAGACTGTAGTCTTATGACATCAGAGAAAGATATGACCTTATGACCTCACTGAAAGATGTTACAAGTTCAATATAATAAGATTTTCACTTTTCTTGTATATTTTCCTTTCTCTCTTCCCACAAATGACCAATAAAACAAAGGTAACAAAAGAGAAATGTCAGGAACAAAGAGGAAAAAATTTAAAACAGTATTACTAATATGTGGAATAATGGATGGCATGATCAATTAAAAAATATTTGGCATTTCAATGATGTGCTTCATATGTTATGAAACTCCTTTCCTATTGACAATTGGCAAAATTTTCACTACTACTATTACTAGAAATACTCCTAGAGACTGAAGGGAGTGAAGGATGCCTTTTCTTTTTCTTTTTTTTTTTTTTTTTTTTTTTTTTTAATTCCAACATCTCCATTAATGCTTTGCTGTAAAGTACATCATCCTCCATAAACATCATTTTGGATTCAGAAGAACTTAATTTACATTTAGAAGGTAGAATCATAGAATCATAGAATGGCTAGGGTTGGAAGGGACCTGTAGAGGTCATCTAGTCCAACCCCCCTGCACACGCAGGGTCCCCTAGAGCATGTGGCACAGGGTGATGTCCAGGCG